>MU227948.1:352968-469470 GCA_018584345.1 Thuja plicata | reverse complement strand
CAGTCATGCATTCCAAGACAAAACACATTGCAATCAAGTATCATTACTTAAGAGAACAAGTTCAAGAAAAAGAGGTGATACTTGAGTATGTGCAATCAAAAGAACAATTGGCTGATATCTTCACCAATCCACTGCCCAAGGATACATTTGAGTACCTGAGAAAGAGAATAGGGGTCAAACCCTTGTCTACCAGTCAGTAAAAGACTGAAGGTTGCATCAACCTATATATTATCATAATATCATTCATGTTGATGCAAGCAAAAAGGATAAACTTCAAAGCTACATCTATATACAGAAAGGTATATATCAGAACCGAGCACCAGAGCATATTGTTGTATTACTGATGGATAAGGGAAATTCAAGGAATATATTATGGATAGAAGAAAATAATTGTTTGACATAAATGTCAGATATTTGTAAAATATTTGTTTGGCATTGTTGTTAAAGGGAGAGAATGTATCCATATTATCACAAGAAATTATTCATTATCAGATTGATCCATATGGAGAGAATTTGTATGAAGAGATCATATACAAAGGGAGAATTGCTAACAAGAGACAGAGACATCAAAGAAGAAGAAAAGTCAAAAGAGAGAAATTGACACAAGAAGAGAACGCAACACATCAGAAAAAGAAACACAGAAAGCTGCAAGAATCAAATCTAAGCTAACACAGAGCTTACTGACGGTTAGACATTTTTATCGGTTATCAAAACAAATTGTTTGATAATCTGATGAATCTCAACTGTTATATTTTATATTATATTAGAAATAGTATAGTCTAATAATATAGTATGTTGCCATCAATGCTAAAGGGAGAGATTGATGACATGTAACTTATTGAATGTTTCATAATATTAAGTTGAAGATAATGCAAGGCATTAAATCAGTTAATGGTTTGTATTGTCATTGATGTCAACTTGATCTAATCTGTACGGTCATGTACATAATGCCAAAGGATTCAGAGAATCAATGGAACAAAGGTTATGCTTTCAGAAATGCATAAAATTCAAGTATTCACTAAGTGAAAGACAACATCGATGGAGTGCACACCATCGATAAAGGTAAAGAACAAAAGTCATAGTGATACCCGACGATAAAAAGACAGTGTTTCTCAACAAAGACAAATTATAGGATGCCCGATGAGCTGAAAACAAAGTTACCCGACGAAGCAAAATCCAATGATGCCCGACAGACGGAGATCCTGAAGCTGACTAGAGTCACACCGACTGAACTGGCAGTTATCACCGACGACTAACTGCAGAGTTGACTGACAGAACAGAGAGTTCAAAAAATGACAAAATACCTAGCTGGCAGAGCTTAAGGATAGACTTAACTGGTTGTTTTATTTGTTTTATTCGATCAGAGTTAAGTAATTTATTTAAAGAAGATTTGTACAGTTGGCAAGAAGATAACTACGAGATAAATCAGGAGTTATGCTTTAAATTAGATTGGCTAGATTGTTTTTCACGCCAAGAATCAAGAATCAAGAATTAAGGAATATCATGTCTATATAAGAGACAAGCATAATTCATTTCCAGAATCACATACATGGGAAGGGGAGTGAATAGAAAGAGGATGTTGAAGAGAAACTGATGAAGGATAACTTCATACAGTCCTGATCAATCAAGATGAAGGAGAGCTAAAGAATTCTGCAGACACCGATGAATAGTGAAGCACATCATCACAGAGCAAAAAGTGTGGAGCACAAGGAATTGAATTGATACATTGATCAAAGAGGTATTCTACTTAAATAGATCTAAAAATCTGTGATTCAAGTTTCATTAGAAACAGGTCATTGTGTTTCAGTTTAACCATTGAAGCATCAAGTCTCTTAACATAGCAGGACTTAACAGTCTTCTATAATTGAGGTATATCCTAACAGATTGTCAAAAATTTTATCATGAAGATAGCATTGAGTGCCCGATACCAACACATAGTCTAAGGAGGCTGATGCAGTTTGGTAGCACCATATATGCCAGATACCTATTGTTCCCATAGAGGTTGATCAATATTGTTAGCATATATATGCCAGATATCAAGTGATAGACTCATATTAAAATCCTCTAACAAGGTCACACTTAACAGTGTGTTTGTAATCTTTAACAGGGTTGGCTCCTAACAGGGCTCACTTCAAAAGAGTGAAAATTTGGGGTACCGGTCCCTGTGGTTTTTCCCTTAACAGGGTTTCCACATTAAAATACATGTGTTATGTGTGTATGGTTTATTACTTTACTATTTTACATTTCACATATGCATTTCTAGATTGATTGGTATACTATACATATTTACTGAGTAGCGATAAATAGTTTTACTGTTTATCGGTTATCAAGGAGAATAAGGTTAGAAAAGGAAAACTGACAGACAGTTAATTATTATAAGTATTTCAAGGCATGCATCTTGTAGGGACTTAATAATCTGAGGTTTAGTTATTGGTGGTTAAATTTTAAAGGATAATTTTTGAAGCCACTAATTCACCCCCTCCCCCCCCTCTCAGTTATTACTAACAGCTATATGGTGTCATAACAAGTCAGGGGAAATCACAGTGAAATATGTGTACTTAAAAACTGTAGATGATGAGAAGAATTGGGGAAAGGTGTGGATTCCTCAATTGATCCCCAAAATTAATTTCTTCTGGTGGACAGTTCTTCATGGAAAAATTCTTACGTTAGACAACCTATAGAAGTGGGGAGTTCAGTTGGTTAACATATGAGTTATGTGTAAAGACAATGTGGAGTCTGTTAATCACCTCCTTATCCACTGCCCTAATGCGACGTTGGTGTGGTCTAAAATGATGATCAGAATGCAACTAGATTGGGTTTTTATGGAGAATATGGACTAGTTTGTTTGCAACTAGGGTTACCCCACAAAGCACTCACTTATTATGCTGCTTTGGAGAATGTTACCCCCACATTTTTGTTGGAGCCTATGGAAGGAAAGAAATAATAAAGTTTTTAGAGGGGAGGAAAACAAAGCCAAAGAAACGGTGAGAATGACAGTGAATCTACTGAAGGAAAATATTAATACCTGTCGTTGGATTACTCTCCAATTCTGCCCAAGGAGTTAGATCATAAGTTGGCTAAGGCATGGCAGCTACATCCCTCCTTCCATGCTTTTGATTTCTCTAAGGTCATTGCGAGGAGAAATACCAAGTGGTCCCCCCCGGAGGAAAATTATGCCAAACTCAATTTTGATGGGGTGGCCTCCTATGGTAATGTTGCTGGAGGTGGCATTATTAGAGATCACCATGGACAGATGATTATTGTCTATGCTCTTAATCTTGGGATGGACTATAATAATGTGGCATAAATCTCTGCCCTTTTTTGGGGACTGAGGGTGGCAGTTTCTTTAGGGATCAAAAAGATGATTATCGAGGGTGACTCAAAAATTGTGATAGAAATGGTCAAAGGGAACTTCAGTGTTGGCTGGAAAATATATAATCTGTTGTAGGACATTTGGTCAATGCTCCCTAGGTTAGATGATTTTAAACTGCATCACATTTACTGAGAGGGCAATGTTGTTGCAGACGCTCTAGCAACCACGGGTATGGGCTTGCAAGGCATTAGATGCTGGAAAAATTTGAATTCCTTAAGCAAGCAAATTGTTTTGCTTATGGAAAAAGAAAGGGAGTTAATTAATGAAGCACGTGGATGAGGCCGATTGGACAGGTAATCCTGCTTGTAGTATAATGAGGTAGAGCTTATTCAAAATTTAAAATCTCTATGGGAAAGGAAATTAATTTTAGTATTATTATGAAAAGATGGGCTCTTATTGCCTATTCAGGAAAAAGTATAGTAAATCTCAAAAATTGCACTGACATGGGGATTGGCACGTGTCTTGAAATCCCTGACATGACGGCTGGGCTTAATTGGCATTTTAAACCAAGGATCTGCAATCATTTCCCTTCACACGATGGATTTGCTTTCATTTTGGCCACCCATGTGACTTGTACCCACTTGGCTAAATTCATTAAGGCATCAAATTTTGTCCCCAACTGGTTATCTGTCAATCGCCTTGCCTACTATCTTTGCTGGGCTCTCTGCATTTTTTTTAGGGTATTGGCGAAGGTTGTTCTGGGTATATGGGTGGAGATATGGTCTGCGTGGAGCCCTCAAAAATTGAGGACAGTTTCCTCAAAAACCCTTGCGTTGTTACTTACTTGAAGGAGGTTGGGTTCTATCCCTATATGGAAGCCATGGAGGGCAGCGATGAACTCATCTCGATACAGCTGATGAATTCTTGGACAGACTGCAAGGTGACCATCAATGGCATAACCTTTGAAATAAATGAAGAGATCATTCCCGCGCTATGAGGCTCTCCACTGATGGGAGAAAATGGAAGAAGGTAACGAAGAATCAAGATGACACTAGTATGAAGAAATTTTTCAAAAATGGCTGGTCCGCATTCATGGGGGTTTCAAATGGGAGGTGTTTCCCGATCCTTGGAACAAGGTATGTCTCATTCTGATGAAGTACATTACTTTGGAAGGTTGGTTTTGAACTTGCTATAATTACCACTTCCCTCTGCTCAATCACTTCTGCTACAATGATGCCATTTCCTTCCCCTTATACCTGTTGCACTCTCTTGAGGCCTCAGTTATGGATGTTAGAGAGAAAAGAAAGGCAAGGCAGAATTAATGCATTCTCCATCAGTGCTTGATTTTACGCCTCTTCAACTTTCACCTTGCTTTATGCCCACCTAGAACTATCACTATGCAAGATATTAACTCTCCCTCTAAGAATGCTCCCCGAGAGTTAATGGGTTCTCAGTCTAACCCCACTTCTTCCTCCAAAACCCCTGTGCGTAATAAGGCCAAAATTGGTAAAGCGGGTCTAACAAGTGGAGCCCAAATCAATATTGATTTAGAGGAGGAGGAAGATGATAACGATAGTAGGCGAAGGTCCCACAGAATCTCCTCTAATGCTAGGTACAAATAAAAAGCTCTAAGGAAGAGGTACCAAGAAGAAGATGAGGAAGATGGAGACTCAAATTAAGAGGAGGAAAAGAAGAAGGAAAGCAGTGGGGAGATTAAGAAAAAGAAAAAAATTAAGAAGAAAAGCAGCCATGATAAAAACAACAAGGTCTCCCAGTCTTTGGAGGGGGCTGAGAAGAGCCATGACTCTTCCCAGATTTCTGCTAGCTTCAAATTACCCACCATTGACCTGTCCAATAAGAATATTTTTGAGGGTAAGAAGTAAGAGTTTCTGCTCACGGCTACCTCCCCGCCTAGCCACCAGGAGGAGAAGGATACTAAGAAGGATATTGATGGTAACAAGGAGGTCCTGGAGGAAAGCAAGGTGGAGGCTGAGAGTAAGCCTGAAGCTATGGGGTAAATTGTTTAGTTGCAGAAGGATGTGAAGTGGCTGCATACCTCCTTCCTGGATTATGTCTCCAAGAAGGATCTTTGAGAGGTCAAGGAGGAAATCAAGGATTTAGGGGAAAGTTTCAACAGGATTGCTGGGTTTGCAGTCAAAGTCATGCATTCGGCGGAAACTAACCTCCAGCTACTGCACATGGAAAAGCGGTTACCCTAGGGAGGATCAGAATGACAGGAAACTCTTCCAGTTTCATGCAGAAGAATGGCTCAAGTTGCTGCTTAGTGGAGGGGGTAATAACCCCAAGTAGTTTTGTGTTCTTTTTTTATGCTCAACTTTTTTGGCTGGTTCTATTGGTGGGCCACTTTGGGCCTTTTGTTTCCATGTTTAACTCTTCTAACTATGTTACCGATGTTTACTACTTTGATTTTGGTGTTAACTCTGCTGGTACTAACTTTCTTAGAATGGTTACCAACTTCATGGTGAAGTTGGGGTATGTTGGTTTTGACAGGCTGGTTACCAACTTCTTGGTGAAGTTGGGGCCTGTTGTTTTTAGTTTTATGTTTTTTATTTTCAAAAAAAGGATTGGCTGAGGGTCTGCTGACTCTGGTAGTGTGCTAGTAGTCTGCACTTCTTGTGATGGTTGTGTTTTCTTTGGTTCAACCCCCTTGGTTTGGCTTCTTTTTAAATAAAAAACAAAGGGGGTAAAGTTCCAGCAGGGTAAATATTTCAAGCAAAGTGAAAAAAATTTCACAACATATGTGAAGTAATTAAAAATACATATAAAGATATGTGGAATTTTATCAACAAAATGGGGAGTTATTTTGGATTTGCAAATCAAACAGGGCAAGGGAAAGTTGATTATGTGCATCATGGTTCCATTTTCAACATAAGGATTTGATCTTTATGAGAAGGCAAAGTAGAAAAGGGAAAAATTAGTTACAAGTATAAAGTACATGGGAAACTATTTTTCCTAGCAAGGGGAAATAGAGCATAGAGTGATATAGGATGGAAGAGTACAGATCAGATCAATTGAGGAGAAGGATATTTTCAGTTTAAGAGAGATGAAAGAAGGTGGGCTCAATTGTAAATCAGATTGGAAAAGGGAGAGGTGTCATCAATAGGACAAATGTAGAGTTTTCTTCCCTCCTATATCTTCTTTCACTTTGTCATTTTCTAGGGGTTCCACTTTCCATTTTTTAATGTAATGTTTTGTACATGATAGCTTAGGACTAAGTTTTCTTTGAAATTTCAGTCTCGGCGTGTTGTAATCAAACTTGTGAAAATGGAAAACAAATCAGTTTGCAGTGGAAGTGTTAAAACATGTTATAATGTCTCTTGAGTGTATTCAGTTTTCTTTTGAATCAAAATAATCAAGGGTTTGGATGGTTCTTGTTGCACATTTTCTATAAAAAGTTTTTAGTTAAAGGCTCATGTTCACAGAACATGTTAAATTATGCTTTCAATTGAATGTTGAAGATTATTGTAATGCACTTCAATATTAAAAAGTATGTTATTATCATGTTCATGAGAGATCCCATTGTTGTAATGCAATAATGGCTTAGAGATCACTAATTTTGTGTTTGTGTTTTTGTCATAGGGAGTTAATTAATTTTGACTATGTGGATGGATAAGGGACTGGTATAGTATCTCTTCTTTGTCCAAACCATGGAAGGATCTAAACTCAATTTTTGAAAATCACCTTTACTTTCTTGTTATTAGGTGCATGTCTAACTTATTTTTTCTCTCAGGAATAAATCAATGATGTATAAATAGAATTGAGCCAATTCTAGATGAAAACTTATGTATTATGGTCAAATATGCTGAGAGTCGTCTGCTTAAATGTAATATTTCATCAAAATGTGTAAAAATCTTTGAATATTACAAGGTTTACCCACCTAGGTTTTGTAGAGCCTGAAGAGTAGGAGAATTTTCTCGATTCTTGAGGAATTCTCATGAATTGGCCTATAATCTAAGGTATTTATTAATAGGAGAAGGAAAATCCTTAGGATTATCTAAGAAGTCAATTGGAGGAACCAAAAACCTCTTCATTGTATGCAAAAAGATCTAGTCTTCATTAGGCATGTGGACTATCCTCCATTTAGCATGCATAGATCTAGAAGTATTCTCAAGGCGCGTGGTCTGTATTGCAAAGTAACATAATTCAGTCTACCAATCTTTTGTAGAGACTCAAGAAAATGTTTATTACTTTCAATAAAGAGATGTCATTTGCTAAAATTGAAGGGAGTTCATGTATATGGATATATGCATATGTATGTATGTATAAACACACATACACACACATATATGCATATCTATACATACACCAAGTATTTTGCATACAAGAAAGAGGTGGCAAATGTTGAAGGGAGGAGAATTAAGTTGTCATGTGTGTGTGTAATTAAATGGTGGAAATAATAAATTGATTTGATTTGATCTCCACAAGCAAATATATGTCCTTAGGTTTGTTTTTGTGCAATGAAACGAAAACAAGGACAACACCGATTAAAATTCTAAATAGACATTGAAATTATTATATTAATAATGGATAGACAATATAGTTAATGTAATAGATCGAATATAGTTTTTCTATAGTATAAATAATTATACAAAGATGAGTGAGTTGCTTGTGGAATTACTTTCAAATTTGTCACTATTTTAGTTTGGCAATGATATGTTCTACATCTAGACTATCAAGTTCCTATTTTGAGTGCACCTCCCTGGAAATGTGCAGCTACGTATCAAGTAAATTTAGACAATACTCTCGATATTTTGGAACACATATAATTTTTCATGCACAAAGCATTGGTTAGAATTTTTTTAACGGTGACCAATCAATTTTCTTTGCACTTCATGAAAATCATACAGGATATATATGTTGATGACAATTATTCAATTGTGTATTTTCATTGATGTTTACACAAATGTAGTGATGTTTACACAAATGTCTAATCCTATCCGAGCACAATCAGTTGATGTCAAGCACTCTCATGCATTGAAGAAGACCAAAGTGATTTTCAGTTCTAACCAAATTCACTCAGGCATTACAGTGTTGGTCGGGCGTTGAAGGATTTCAGTGTTGATTGAGTTAAGCATTCAGTGTCAGCCGACTAACAACAGTTTACATGTTATGTTTAATTGGTTATATAAAGCCGACAAACTTAAGTTTCATTGATTATTTGGAAGGTTATTAAGGCTTACTTGAAAAGGCTTATCATATATAAGGTCAAGTTTGGATTGAATTTTGAAGAAGCAAGAAAGAAGATATTATTTTTGATATGAAGAGTGAAGGTGAAATCATATGGGAATCTGATTAAGGACAGAACACACAGAGCTGCAACATAATATACGATCAGTGAGGATCAAGTAATTAAATTTAGAATAGAGATCTGAATCAGCAAAGACAGTTGCTTATCAAAATAGTTCAATCCATTGTTACTCTCTAACAATTGTAGCAGAGATCAAAACCTCTTAAGAGAGTAGACTTAACAGTCTTTTATAAATCTTCTCACAAGGTGACATTTCTGCATTGAATTTTTTGAAGACCTCTAACAAGGCCACTCCTTACAGGGTGATTAAATCCTCTAACAGGGTCACACCTAACAGTGTGTTATTTTAACCTTTAATAGGGTTGTCTCCTAACTTCAGAAGCGTGAAAAACAGTGACTAGTTGCAATTGGTGATTTTTCCCATATTGGGTTTCCACGTTAAATCTTGGTGTTATTTGTGTACATTTCATTTTCTTTATGGTTTATGTTTTTGCAATTAATTACTAAAGGATAATCACAGTTAATATCTTAAATATTTGCTATGTTAACCGAGTGACAGTAGAATAACTGTGTTAACCGAGCAACAGTGATAAATTTGTTTAAGACATCTAAGGGACTTAGATTTTTTTTTGTGGTAACTGATTCACCCCTCCCCTCTTAGTTACTCAACTCATTTCACACAATTGGTATCAGAGCAGCAAGTGCTTATATGGAAGGTTTCCAGGCCTAAGCTAAAGATCATATATGTCTTACAGAAGGGAGATCCCCAAGCTTAACAAAGAAAGTTTTGTTGCATGGAAAGATTTGATGATAGACATGAAGCATCTGTTGGAATTAATGGAAGTAGTACTGAGAGGGGAGGGGTGAATCAGTACCTCTAAAAATTTTGAAACCTTTCACACTTCATCATTAGTAATCATTCATTATAGTAATACTAACCATTACTGTTGTTCTTTCTTATGTATGTATTGTTCATTCATAATCTTTAATAGTTTGCAATATTCATAGAAACATTCATGAAAATTATAAACACATAACACAAGATATGATATCACAGAAAAATCCTGTTAGGAAGTAAAAACTGCGGTGGGGATGGCACCCACAAAACTTCACTATCTACAGAATGGAAGGGAGTCGGTTAAGGCTTACAATTTGATCACTTCTTATGATCTACCCTGTTAAGAGCATTAAGGTGGAGACCTGTTAAGATCTACTCTATTAAGAGCTTTGGCAACACTGATTTAAGTGTGTACTCAGTTATGAGATTTACAATAGGATGGTTAAGCCCACCTTTCTTGAAAGGATTTCATTAGTGTACTACACTTTTTAGAATGAGTACAAATGTTGACCTGACTTTATGAAATCTACAATTTCTGATTACAGATCCATTAAAGCTCTTACAATTATAATATCACCTTAAGTGACTTATGAATACCTTTTCTCTACTCGTCGGTAGCATGTGTTCTTGTTCTTCAAAACTGATTTGATTATGTTTCTGTCCTTCTAGATGAATTCTTTGTCTAGTCTTTAGATGTTCTCTGTGGCTACTATATTCATTGAACAACTCTATTTACAATAGATTGAGCACCTATTTATACAAGTATTTGACCTATCTTGGAATCATGATTTTCAATGTTAACTCTTAGAACCAAGGTTTACAACTTGACCTTGATCTTTAGTTTGCATGTTTTAAAACAGTCAAACTAATTAAAATAATAATAAATACATTGCTTCCTCCACGCATAATGGATTTAAAATCAAATCAAGAAGATATAAATACAACTTCGGTGATTTATCTGACGTGGAAAGTCAGATCCACTTTTTGTGGGATGCAACTGACTATTGGTTCTTGGTTGTCGGTTTGAACTTGAAGTCTGTTGGCGCTCCTTTGTTGAACTATTCATCAGGTTCCCTTTTTCTGTTGGGTTCCTCTCTTTTCTTGTTCTGTCGGGTTGCACTATTGTTACTCGTCGGGTTTCCTTTACCTTTTTATCATCAGATAACACTTAACAATGTTTGTCGGGTAACCTTGTTGTCGGGTAGTGCAGTGCCCTATCTATCGATGTTGTGTAAACCGATGGTGCAAATCATGTTTTTATCTAAGTATACTAATGGAAAAATATAATGCCTTCAATCTCCCCCTTTGACATTAGTATCAAAAACTGATCTGTACATAATACTAAAGTATTTTAGTATGTATACACCATGTTTATATCCTTGTCATCATATGACTCCCCGTAACTGTATGCATCGGTATAGTGTATGTATATGTACATGTATACTATTCATTCTCTATATGTACATTATTTCCCCTTTCTTTTACTATACATATGATTTCCTCCTTTTAACTGAGGTGAGTGAACATATCAAATTCCCCCTTTCTTTGATATTGATGACAAAAATGTACAACTTATAATACACCAAAATTATGACAAAAATGTGCAACTTACAATGTGTCAAATATGTTAGAATGGGTTGTTTTGATATCTTCAATCATTTTCTCCCATTTTTCTTTCATTTGTTCTAGTGCCATGTGTTGTATCTCTAGCCTTGCATGCATATCATAAATGTTGTCTAGGATAGACATTTTCGGGGTGGCAATTAGTGCATTTGCCTCTGTCACATGTTGCAAGAGTCTAAGTGTTGGTAATAGCTTAGCTTGGAGCTCATTTACTTCATCTGTGCAAATTGTATGTCTTGTCTCTATTTTTGAGCTTGTTTGATTTGATCATTGTGAAATTTAATTGCTTCTTCATTATTGGTGAGACTTTGTGCACTTGACTTAAGATCAGCATCAATTTTTGTTATCTGGTCTGTATACTCCTGAGTGAGTTGATCTAGAGTGCACAATTTTTGTATTAAGGTAATAGCTTCTGATATGATTGGTTCAATTGTACTTACCAATTCAGATAGCTTGACCTTTTTCAGTGCCACTTCTTGGCTTATCTTTTCGGATAACTTGAACTCATACTTTTGTTCAAGTCTCTCTTCCATAACTTTCTCAGCATCAATATTCTGAGATGTTATTGCATCTGTGAGTATGATCAGTTGATCAAGCATTGGAGCTTTTTGATCAATATCTATATCAGGTACGATCTGTTGAAGTATTTATCTTGCTACTTCTAGTACCTTGGCCTCTTTTGCTACTCTCTTCAGTTTGTCTTGTATAGCCTTTTTTTCACAGAGCCTTGCATACTTTGTTAATGCATTTGGATCCAACTTCCTTGGATCACAAACTGGAATCTCAATTATTTCATCCAGATTTACTGGATTCTTATTCTTTCCTTTCTTCTTCTTTGAGATTTTTGGGGAAGCAGATGTATGAACTACCATAGCTAGTTCATTTGTTCTCTCTGAATTACTTGGTGAAGGCTTTGTAGAAGATGCTTCTTGTGTCTTCTTCTCAGGTGTCACCTGTCAGTTATGTGAAGATGTCTCTTCATTAACTTTGGGTGTTTCTGCAGAATGTGCTTCTGATTTCTTCTCCAGCTCATCCTTCTTCGCTTCTTCACTTATCTCTTTCTGTTTGTTCTCTACATTTTGTGTTTTTTCTTCCTTTTGATCAGTAGATTCATTTTTCTGATCATCGGTTGCAGCTTGCTCTACAGTTGTATCTTTTGTTGTGTCTGTGGTTTCTTGAGTTTCTCCATCACCCTTGTCCTCAGGTGTGCTTGTTTCCTTTTCAGTAGATCCATCATTACCATCTAGTATGTTTATTGCCTTCATTAAGATAGGCATGTTACTTTGAGTTGTAGCTATTAGACTAATAGTCTCTTGGGTTATTAATTAAATCATTATGATCTAATTACTAACTCACCTATTCACTCTAGTTGCTTAAGCTTACCTTAGGGTTTCCCTTTTAGGGTTTCATGATTTCTTTTATAAGGATTCACCTTTTTGTATTTCATAAGGAGTTTTTCACAACGCATTGTATTATCTTGAAACATATTGTTAATATATTATTTTCTTGTACATATGATGCCTCTGGCTTTTTGGCCTCCATAGTTTTTTCTTGTCTTTTGTACTTTGCTTCTTCCATGTGACAGGGTTATGCATGCAGGTGTTCTTGGGAGATTAGTTTCACACCTAATCTAACATGGTATCAGAGCCATCTTGCTGCTCGATGTTCGTGTTTTGTTGAAGCGTGCCAGAAACAAGAGGTCTTCAAGGTTTTCAGAGCCTTTTGTGTGGATTTAGAGGTCAGATTTGGTTCTGGTCACTTTGGGCTCAAATAGACATCTCCATTGAGCTCAGAGCACCCCAAAACCCCAGAATCCATATAAAACTTGTCCATTTTGGACAACTTGGCTTTGAGGCAAAAAAAATTTGGTTTCCAGTGCCGTATGGGCACGAAAATCGAGAAAAATCAAAAAAATATTTTAAAAAAACTATTTTTTATGGTTTTTTTGCGTTTAAAAAATGCATGCAACATTTTTTTAAAACGCGCCGTCGGCGCTCCTCCACCGCCGGCTGCGTCTCCACCTGCAGCGGGCTCCGCCACCGGCAGCGCCGCCTTCTACAGCGGCTCCCACCTGCAGTTGTGCCCTCCTCAGCGGCCCGCCCACCTGCGGCCTCCGCTCCACGGCTCCCGTCTCCCAACCCCCGCTGGCCTGCACCTCCCGGCCCCACCAGCACCAACCTCGCCACCACCCGCAGCGCCACCCAACTCCGGCTCCACCGCCCAGCTGCGCCGCCGTTTGGGCCGCCCAGCAGGCGTTAAGCCCCGCGGGCTTCTTTATGCCTAGCGACGGTCATATGGAAACCAAGGGCTCTGGTTTAGCCCCCTACGCACACTATGCGCCCAAGGGCTCATTTTGTTCAGCCCCAGGGGCATTAAACTTGCTTTTTGGAGCTTTTTGACCCTCCCTTGCTGTTTTTGCTCTATGTAGAGCATACAGAGATATTTTTTTGACTTCTTTATATCGTCGAGAAGCTCCTTCTCATGATGGAGGTTGGGGTTTTGGGTTCTGCTGTTTTGACAGTGTTTTTTGCTATCAAAGTCTGATGTCTATTTTTTGCCTTCCGAGAGCCATATCTTGCTCATCCAGACTCTGTTTTTGGCAAACCAGATATCGTCGGAAAGCTGATTCAGTGAGTTTTTCAGTTGTAGGGGTCTTTTATCCATATTTTGCTCCAGATTCTTTCTCCTCTGAGTTTTTCTCTTTCGCACTTTGGCAGTTTACTTGGGTTCTACAGGTCCTGGGATCTCTTCTTCTATTCTGCTGGCTCACTCTTCTTTCTGACTTCTGAGCATTGTATGCTTCTCTTCTGTAGTATTCTCTTTTCTGTAAACGCACTGAGATAAAGTGTCTGCTTTTTCATATCTAGGATTTTGAGCACCTTGTGTTTGTTTGTACTCACACTCAATTATAAAGTGCCATGGGGGGTTATGATGTTTTGCCTTTTGTGCTCATCCACCTTTGTCAAGTGAGTGTACCTTCTATGACATTAGCCCGTGTTGTGTGTCTATGACACCACCCTTTATCTTGTGCTTCTACTTCTATTGTATTGTTGGTGTTCCTGATTCTTCTTCTTGCAGTTGTTTCTGGCATTGCATTTTAGTGTTCCTGTCACCCCTCTCCCTGTTCAGCATTATGGGGGGGTTCACCTGTTGGTTCTACTGCTTCCTTGGTTCGGTTGAGTGATCCACGTATTCTATTTTTGTTCCTATGTACTAGGCGGATGTAGTGGCTAGGCACCTATGCATTCCGATGAGATGGATCATCTACTATATAGACACTCGTTCATTCCTACTTTTGGAGGTCACCTCTTCGATTGATCAGCTCTTCAGACTTTGTCTTCTCTACCTAGTCATGCACTATTTCAGTGGGGGTTCCAACAGTTACTTTTGATAGTGTTTACAGCTTCATGCTTCGGAGATGCTTCTTGCTCTTTCTTGTTCCTTTCTTTGGGACTTTTTTCCTAGATTGGAGGTTCTGTTTCCTTCATCTAGTTCATCTCTTTTTGGGGTAGAGTTTTTCCCACTGGTTTTTCCCTATTTCCCCGCTTTACAGAGATTTCTTGTTTTGGGTACCTGATCAGGCCTTGTTGTCGGGACCCTTCTTTCCTGCTTTCTGTAGTAGTCTCCTAGGTTTTTGCTTCTCCCTAAGCTTATCTTAAGGGGGGGTGATAGATTAATAGTCTCTTTGGTTATTAATTAAATCATTATGATCTAATTACTAACTCACATATTCACTCTAGTTGCTTAAGCTTACCTTAGGGTTTCCCTTTTAGGGTTTCGTGATTCCTTTAATAAGGATTCACCTCTTTGTATTTCATAAGGATTTTTTCACAATGCATTTTATTATCTTGAAACATATTGTTAATATATTATTTTCTTGTGTATATGATGCCTCTGGCTTTTTGGCCTCCATAGTTTTTTCTTGTCTTCTGTACTTTGCTTCTTCCATGTGACAGGGTTATGCATGCAGGTGTTCTTAGGAGATTAGTTTCACACCTAATCTAACAGTAGCTTGGGCTTTGTCAATAGTGGTTTACTGCTCGTTGATTTGAGCCTTGTCAATAGTGACATCCTCATCTTTTTGTGTCTCTTTTGCAAGGTCTGGTACTTTTGAGTCCATGGTTGAAGTGTCTTGTATTGCTTCATCAGCAACATCAATTATTGTACGATCTGATGTCTTCAATCTTTGTTGTTGTTCTTGATCCTTAAGTTTGATAAATATGACATCATCTTTCTTCTGTGAATCTTTGTCAGAGTCATAGTTAGTGATATCTTGGATAATATCATCCATGACTATGTCTACGTTAATAGGCCCACTATCACTTTCAGTATTGTCTAGAGCAATGTGCTGAGGATTTCTATTATCTGTCTCCTCCTCTATATGAGGTGTGTTGGTGAGAAGTAATTATTTCTCACCACTTTTTGAATCTTTCGGTAGATCTAGGAGTTGTCTCCATTTATGTTCAGTCATAGTATCCAGATCAATGAACTTGTTTTCTAGCACTTTGTAAGCTCTTATCTTGGCGAAAAATTTTCCTGAGTGCTTTTTAAGTATTTCTTTGATCTCTTCAACTTTAGATTCGGGAAGCATCAGTCTCACAAGTACCCTTTCCCTTGCTTCTCTCTCTATTTGCAGGACATATGACCATTTTTGGTATATCCTTTTACCTAGCTCGTTAGGTATTTGATTGACAAATTTTGCAGGTGCATATTTGTTCTTGATCATTGACTTTATGACTACCTCTTGTATCTTATTATGGTCCTCTGGGTTAAGTGTATCCCATTGTTTGATTTTATTATCATTCATTGTACCATGTGTAGCAATGGATTTGGCAGCTTCATCCACTGTTTGATTTCTGAAGTTTTTCTTTTCTACATTAGGCTCATCATCTTTAGTATCATCTATGTCAGCCTTTGTCCTAACCAACCTTTTCCTCTTCTTTGGAAGTGTTGTTTTGATAGTTTGTTGCCTTGTTCTCTTAGCTGGTTGCTTCCTTATATAGGTCCTTACTTGACCTTTCTTAAGGGGCGTTGTATCGGTTGCAGCAGTTTGACTCCTTGTCCTCTACTTCTTTGCAGGAGGTGGAGGTGTATCAGATTCAGTCTTTTCAGAATTTGATTTCTTTTCTTCTTGTTCCTCACCGATGGTGCCCTGTTCATCGGTTGACTCTGGTTGATCTTGTTCCTCATCTGTTACCGATAGAATCTTCTTGAGATTCTTAACCATTTTGTCCTTTTTGTTTACAGTCTTTTTGATTTCTAGACCTTGTTTTATCTTTGATTTGGCCTCTTCATATGTTCCAAACCTTGCTTGCTTCTTATCAATGGGCTCATTAATTAATGCCTCAATTGCGCTTGTAGCTTGATCAATGTTGATCTCATAATCCATTGGAGCTAACCAGGCTATTCTTGGTACAACCGGTTTGATATGGGTGAAGTCTATGTCCACCATGAAACATATCTCATCTTTATATTTTTCAACTAGCTGTTTAGGAATCCTAGTTCTTTCCATCATCTTTTCCTTGAACTCAAGGAAGTATGGAGATATAACAGATTCAAAATTTTCCCCTAGTGATTTAGTCATTTCACTAATCTGTTGTGTTACTGGTTTGGTAGTGTCCCATACTACTTTTCCTACTAAATGAAAGTATTCTTGAAAATAGAAAAAGATACACATGATAAGTGATCTAAACTTACATGTGTTGGTCTTTGTAGACCTGATTGTGTGCATATTTTCATCAAGTTTTTTTAACAGGATCTCACACATATCCATCTAAATTCCTTTGGTTACTATCTTGTAAGTTGTGCTTACTGATGTAGCAGAAATGTTGTTCAATCTGCTAGCTTGAAAAATTGTATACCCAACTACACATGCACCAAATTTAAGTTCTTCGTCGGTGATTGTGTTTACTTTGAGACCTTTGTTGTCTCCTTCTACACTGGTGATTTTTTCAACTTCTTTCATTGATGGATGCTTGTCTGTCCTAGGCTTGTCAGTTATCGAATAACCAGTGACAGCGTGAAGAACATCCTTGGTTATTTTCTTGGGTTGGTCTAGCCATAGCTTCTTATCATGCATTCTGCTCAAGACTAACCTTATCCATTCTGTTTTGAATTCCCTCGAGAAATGTAGGGCATTAGTTAACCCTTTGACCTTCAAGTGTTTATGCTCTTCCTTTAGTTTTCCTTTGGCATCACACAACTTCTTATAAGCTTCATCCATTTCAAGATCACCTATCTCTGCGATCTTGCAATGAATATAAGACCTAACGTCTTCTATGAGTAAAACCCTAGGTGGAATATTCAAAAATGCGCCAGTTTCATCTGGTTTTAATACATTTTCTAGGCAGATTTTATACTTTGGCTCTACACATGTACTGTTCTTAATCAACTTCACCACATTCCTCTTATCATTCTTGATCTTAGCGATTCTTGAGGTGGTTGCCATTGAATTTCAAGTTTTTTTTAGGGTATTCTGGAAATTAGGGCTTTCTTGATAAAACAATGATAGAGATCTTTCGGTGCCTTTGGTACTTACTTAAATTCGCAATAGTGATAAAAGATCTGTTTGTTGTGTGTTGAATCGATCTGTGGATGCTTCTGCTTTCTTCTCTTTAATCACTTTGTTTTCGTTCAGCTTTCTCTTCAAATCACAGGTGAAAATGAAGTTGTCTCGTCGACTATTTATAGACTTTTTGACCTAAGTCTTTGCAATAAATGCTCAATGACTCGTCGGGACATGAAGACGGGTTTCGTCGGGAAGAATTTTTAAATTGTCATCAGTGTTGACGTGATGCTTGGGAAGTTGATATGCATTTTCTCTTACCGATGGATATCGGTATTGTGTCATGACAACTTGTAGTTTTCTTTTCTTACCGATGGGTGTCGGGTCACATTGGCAACCTAGCCACTTTGTATGATGACCGACAATTTCCGGTAAGTGTAGAACATATTATTTACTATGTTCACCGATGATTTTCGGTATGGCAGATATGAGTATTTAATATGCATCTTTATTATGCAGATTTTATCTGTCTATCAATTTTAATAATGGAACTGATGCAAAATATGAATTCGTGTAATGCAGTTCCATACTTACTTGTTCAGCTTAAGTGGGGTTGGTGATGTCATCAGATCCATTGGATGGGGTGTCACCATTTGCATTGCTTGGTCGAGCTTCATCATTGCTTGAATCTTTTCTCCACATTTTATCTCTTGCCCTCTGGATATCTTCAATGGTGTTTCCATTGGGATATGTGCTTGACTCTATCAATCGGTCTTTGCAATCTTTCTTGAGATGACCAACTTTGTGACAGTGTAAGCATGCCATTCTGGGGTTTGACCAGCCTCTAGACCTTTTGGTCCATGCTCTCATGCAGTTTGCAGCAATGTGACCATATCTACCACATGTTGTATAGTTTGTCCAAGTGTTTTAATCTCATACATATTAATTACCGATTCTCTTTGGTTGATAAGGAACTTCTTTACCATTTGGCTTCCACACTTGCCTTTTCCTTTTCCAACATTCTTCAGTTGTGTGCCCATTCATTTTGCATGTAAGACAGTATTTGTCCATGTATGTTTTCTTCTTTGACTTTTCTATCTTAGTCTTACATTCACAAGCCTTATGTCCTTTCTTGTTACATTTATAATAGAATCCTATGAATGAAGATGTAGATGTAGATTTAGGAGTACATTTCATTTTACCTCTGCATACATTTGATGTGTTCCCTTGCTTTCCACAATGCTTGCATGTCAGCTTTCTTGGTCTTGGATTTTCATACACATTCTTTGGGTTTGATGATTCTCCATTTTTGGTAAAGCCTATACCATTGTTGTTGTTCATTCTTTGTTTTCCTTCAAAAAAGTCATCCATTCTTTTATTGCTTTCTTTAGCCTTTCTGATAATCTCATTATGTTGTTGCTGAATTCTAACCTCATGTTTTAGTTTCTCATTCTCTTCTCTGATTTCAACGATATTTTGTATTCTTTCAATGAGTTCCACATTTATTCTATTTGCTTGTTGACTCATAAGAATAATCTGATTTGTGAGATCATGGTGATGCTCAGCATGTCTTTGAATTTCCAATTCCTTTTCTTGTAGTTTCTTTGTGATCTTCCTTATGTCATCAATACCAAGTGTTCTTTCTATTTTAGCTTGTCTAGTTGAACTCATCACATCAATCATTCTTACCATCTGGATCTCTTGACCGATTTGTAGCATCTTTATTTGTTCTGTCAGATGTTGATTGATATCCTTTAGATTTGTGATGTTCTCTTCTGATGTGTCTAATGTATTACTTGCATTTGATCCTGAAGATTCAAAGAAATCTGGAATCTCTTCTTCTTGATAGTCTTTTTCATTGTTCCGGGTAGCCATACCTTTCCTCTCATCCAGCAGCTCTCTCATCTTGATTCTAGCTTCTTTATAATATTCATAGAACATCTATATCTCCATATTTGTGTTCTCAATATTCTTATCAAGTTTGTACTTTTCTATTGTATGATCTTTGCTCTTAAGCCTTTAATCTTTTCAAGAAGAGACTTAGCTCTGATACCAATTTTTGGAATTAATGGAGGTAGTACTAAGAGGGGAGGGGTGAATCAGTACCTCTAAAATTTTTGACACCTTTAACACTTCATCATTAGTAATCATTTATTATAGTAATACTGACCATTACTGTTGTTCTTTCTTATGTATGTATTGTCCATTCATAATCTTTAATAGTTTGCAATATTCATAAAAACATTTATAAAAATGATAAACACATAACACAAGATATGATATCGCAGAAAAATCCTGTTACGAAGTAAAAACTACGGTGGGGATGACACCCACAAAATTTCACTATTTTCAGAATGGAAGGGAGTCGGTTAAGGCTTACAATTTGATCACTTCTAATGATCTACCCTGTTAAGAGTATTAAGGTGGAGACATGTTAAGATCTACTATATTAAGAGCTTTGGCAACACTAATTTAAGTGTGCACTCAGTTGTGAGATTTACAATAGGATGGTTAAGCCCACCTTTCTTGAAAGGATTTCATTAGTGTACTACACTTGTTAGAATGAGTACAAATGTTGACCTGACTGTATGCAATCTACAATTTCTGATTACAGATCCATTAAATCTATTACAATTATAATATCACCTTAAGTGACTGATGAATACCTTTTCTCTGCTTGTTGGTAGCCTGTGTTCTTTTTCTTCAAAACTGATTTGATTCTATTTCTGTCCTTCTGGGTGAATTCTCTGTCTGGTCTTTAGATGTTCTCCATGGCTACTATCTTCATTGAACAACTCTATTTACAATAGATTGAGCACCTATTTATACAAGTATTTGACCTATCTTAGAATCACGCTTTTCAATGTTAACTCTTAGATCCAAAGTTTACAACTTGACCTTGATCTTTAGTTTGCATGTTTTAAAATAGTAAAACTAATTAAAATAATAATAAATACATTGCTTCCTTTGCACATAATGGATTTAAAATCAAATCAAGAAGCTATAAATACAACTTCAGTGATTTATCTAACGTGAAAAATCAGATCCACTTTTTGCGGGATGCAACTGACTGTCGGTTCTTGGTCATCGGTTTGAACTTGAAGTTTGTCGGTGTTCCTTTGTTGAACTGTTCGTCGGGTTCCCTTTGTCTGTCGGGTTCCTCTCTTTGCTTTTTCCGTCGGGTTGCACTGTTGTTACTCATCAGGTTTTTTTTACCTTTTTTTCATTGGATAACACTTAACACTGTTTGTCGGGTAACCTTGGCATCGTGTAGTGCAGTGCCCTGTCTATCGGTGTTGTGTAAACTGATGGTGCAGATCATGTTTTTCTCTAAGTATACTGATGGAAAAATATAATGCCTTTAGCATCATAATAGAATGATGATTGATATAGCCTCTGCACTCAGCTATTCTAAATTTGATGAAGTCAAGGATTGCCCTACTGCCTTTGATATGTGGAACAAACTACATGATATCCATGGAGGAGATGTCAATGTAAAGAGAACCAAAGAAAAAAGTCTCAGATTTCAATTTGATCAGATGAAAATGAAAGAAGGAGAATACATTACAAAATACAGTGAAAGAATCAAGAAAAGTGTCAGTGCCATTAAAGCTTTCGGTGGAGTGATTGAAGACACAACAGTGGTCAGTAAGGTATTGAGAACTTTACTTCTCATCTATGCAATTAGAGTTTCAACTATTCAAGAGATGAGATGCAGTAATGGTGTAGCTCTAGATGGATTAGTCAGAAGACTTACATCTTTTGAGTTGGATAACTTTGACAATTATTCACCTAATCCAATCAATCTTGAGTCCTCATTCAAAGCTAAATTAAACATTGGAAAGATGACAGGAAAATAGATTGACAGTGACAGTGATGATAAATTTGATGATGAAGATCTGGAAATTATTGAAGCATTACTTGCAAGGAGAGTTGCAAAAGGAAAAGGATAGTACAAAGGAAGAATGCCATTGATTTGCTTTTCATGTGATGAGGTTGGTCACATTGCTGCTAAGTATCTAAACAAGGAAGACAAAGGTGAGAGAAAGTTCAACAAGTACAAAGGCAAGAAAGATTTCAAAAGCTACAAGGACAAAGGTAAGAAATCTTGTTATATTTCTAAAGGTTCTGATAGTGATGAAGATGAAGATAAAATGGTTTATATTGCTATTAAGGATGAGTTAGATAATGAAGATAATGAAAAGACAACACTATACTCTCATATTAGCCAGAATGACACTTGGATAATTCATAGTGGTTGTTCTCACATGACTGGTGATAAAACCAAATTTGAACATCTTGAGCACTATGATGGTGGGAGTGTTAGTTTTGGGAATGATGAACCCTCCTATGTAAAAGGTAAAGGTTGTATTGCTTTAACAGAAGAAATCAAATGTGATAATGCTTATTGGGTTGAAGTACTAAGGCATAATCTACTAAGAGTGGCACAGCTGAATAACATTGGTTTCAAGGTAGAGTTCATGAATGGGAAGGCCAAGCTCCTGGATGGTAAGGGAAACCTAGTTGGAACTGGCAGGAAAACAAAAGGTAATCTATTCTATCTTGATCTCACTGAAAGTTCATGTTTTATTGCACAAGTAGAAGAAAGTTGGTTATGGCATAAAAGGTTATGTCATGTGAACTTTGATAACCTGGTCAACATAAGCAAGAACAAAAGAGTAAGAGGTAGTCCTATTCTAAAGAAACCTGAATTAGCAATATGCAAATAATGTCAAATTGGGAAGATGGGCAAAACTAGCTTCAAGAGCAAGAATTACATACAGATGAAGTTTTGAAATTAGTGCATACTGATTTGTGTGGACCAATTGAAACAACAAGTTACACAGGTGAGAAGTATTTCATTCTATTTGTTGATGATCATTCCAGAATGATGACTGTTATGTTTCTCAAAGAAAAATCAGAAGCTTTTCAGAAGTTCAAGTGGTACCTTGCCAGAGTTGAAAAAGAAACAGGAAAGAAACTTAAATGCTTAAGATCTGACAGAGGAGATGAATTCATCTCTAATGAACTCAATGAATTCTGCAATGAAAGAGGAATCAAGAGACAAGTATCTTCCCTAGGTACACCACAGTAGAATGGTATAGCAGAAAGAAGGAACAAATCCATTATGGATTGTGCAAGAACCTTGATGATTTAAAAGAATGTTGCTACCAAATGCTGAAAGGAAGCCATCAGCACTGCAATTCACACCTTGAACTGAGTTCAACTAAAGAAAGGTACTAAGAAGACACCTTTTGAATTATGGTATGGCTATAAACCTAATGTTCATTATTTCAAAGTATTTGAAAGTAAGTTTTACATATTGAAGGAAGAAAGAAATAGAAAATTTGATGTAAAAGGTGATGAAGGTATATTCCTAGGCTACTCCTGTAAAAGTAAAGCATATAAATATTTGAATCTTACTACTCATAAAGTCATAGAAAGTGTACATGTGAGGATTGATGAGTTTGCAAAAAGATGTGAAGAACAGAGCAGTAAAGAGCCTTAGGATTACAGAAACTTTGTGTATTATGAACCTGATACTATACCTAAGACACAAGCAATAGTGATTGGAAAACATCCCTGTCAACCATTGAATTCGTCTGCACAAACTCAAATAGTTCAACCCGAGTTGTAGCATGTGCAACCCGAGAAACTAGTGAGGAAACTGAGTCACAGACAAAGGAAACTTAGTCACGTACAGAGGGAACTGAGTCATAGACAGAGGCACCCAAGTCTCAGATAGTGGAACCTAAGTATCAGACAGAAGAGCAGAATAGAACTTTTGAGCATGGTGAACAAAGTGGAACAAGCCCAGGATCAAGAAGGAAGGATCATGTACTTGCAAAATATGTCAGAAGGCATCATGCACCTGAACAAATAATTGGAGATCAGTTAGAAGGTGTAATGACAAGGGACAAAATCAAAGGTATATGTTTGCTTAGTGAAATTGAACCTACAACTATTTAAGATGCATTGAATGATGAAAGTTGGATCGAAGCAATGAATGAAGAGATTGAGTAGATAGAAAAGAACAAAACCTGGACTCTCGTACCTAGACCAAAAGATAAGAATGTGATTGGTACTAAGTGGGCATTCAGAAACAAAATGAATGAAAAAGGAGAAGTTTTCAGAAATAAGGCAAAATTAGTATGTAAAGGATATGCTCAAGAAGAGGGTATTGATTATGGAGAAACTTTTGCTCCTGTTGCAAGACTTGAAGGAGTCAGAACTCTTATGGAATATGTTGCACACAAAGGATACAAGGTATATCAAATGGATGTAAAATCTGCATTCTTGAATGGAATTCTTGAATAGGAAGTCTATATTGAGCAACATGAAGGTTTTGTAGATCCTAGCAAAAGGAATATGGTTTGCAAATTGCACAAAGCATTGTATGGACTGAAACAAGCTCCTAGAGCCTGGTATGGAAGATTGCATGGTTACTTGATAAGTATTGGATTTCAGAGAACTAATGATAATAGTAGCTTGTATATCAAAGAAGGACCTCAAAACTAGATACTACTAGCAGAGATATTTGTGTATGACATATTCTTTACTGGATATGATGATTTATGCAAAGCATTCTCCGAAGTTATGAGCAAGGAATTTGAGATGTCTATGTTTGATGAAAATCAAATTCTTTGTTGGTTTACGAGTTTATCAAATGAAGGATGGTATCTACATTAATCAGTCCAAATACATTAAAGAGATACTGAAGAAATTTGGGATGGAAGCTTCCAGACCAGTTGCAACACCCATGCCTACTAGACATAAGTTGTCTAAGAATGATGATTCAAAGGAGGTAAACCAGACTACCTACAGATCCATGATTGGTAAACTTCAATATGTTGTTCACACTAGACCTGATATTGCATTAGCAGTTGGTATTGTTGCAAGGTTTTCATATAATCCTAGAGAGAATCATTTGATGGCTATCAAAAGGATTTTGAGATATCTTAAGGGTACTGAAGAGTATGGATTATGGTATAAGAAAGGAGGAAAATTTGATTTGAAGACTTTTATTGATGTTAATTGGGCTCAAAGTGTTGATGAAAGAAAGATCACAAGTGGTGGAGCATTATTCCATGGTAAGAGATTAGTCTCTTGGACTAGCAAGAAACAAAACCACATTTCTCAATCTACAGCAGAGGCAGAGTATGTTGTTGCAGCAGTAAATTGTTCAAATATCATATGGTTCAAACAGTTGTTGTCAGGTATGAAGGAGAAAATCAAAGAACCATTCATTATCTACTATGACAACACTAGTGCTATTAACATTTCAAAGAACCCTGTGATGCATACTAAGACTAAACATATTGCAATAAAGTATCATTCTTGAGATAATTGGTTCAGGAAAAGGAAATAAGATTGGAATATGTGAATACTAAAGAACAAGTTGTAGACATATTCACAAAACCATTACCTAAGGATGCATTATTTTATCTTAGAGGAAAGCTAGGGGTGATTCCCCTAACTGAGGCTCACTAAAACACAGTTTAGTGATGCATCAACCAAGCTACAGAACAGACTTAACATGTTGATGCAGATATTCAGAACTTATTGCATATGAATCAGTACAAACGGGTACATTACAACTTTATTGGATATATATCAGTTGGTGTCTTTGACATTGGTTTTCAAAAATGATATTACTGATGTCATAAATATTATTGATGGAGAGATTGATGATAGAGGGAGAAATTTTGTCAGAAACAAAGATTAATGTAAGAGGGAGAAATTTGTATTTCAGAGATTGTGAAGACAGGGGAAGTTTTTGGATGAGAATCAGAATGAAGCTAAGGAAATTAATAAATTTTCATTCTTATGTTTGTTGCTCTATAACTCTTTGTATTATGACCTGTTGTGTTGTCATCAATGTCAAAGAGGGAGATTGTTGATGACAGTTATTCAATTGTGTATTGTCATTAATGTTTACACAAATGTAGTGATGTTTACACAAATGTCTAATCCTATATGAGCACAGTCAGTTCATGCCAAGCACTCTCGGGCATTGAAGAAGACCAAAGTGATTTTCAGTTCTAACTGAGTTCACTTGGGCATTACTGTGTTGGTTGGGCATTGAAGGATTTCAGTGATGACTGAGTTAAGCATTCAATGTCAGCCGACTAACAACAGTTTACATTTTTTGTTTAATTGGTTATATGAAGCTGACAAACTTAAGTTTAATTGATTATTTGGAAGGTTATTAAGGCCGACATGAAAAGGCTTATATATATATATATATATATATATATATATATATATATATATATATATATGTATGTATGTATGTATGTATGTATGTATGTATACATACATACATACATACATATATATATATATAAGTTCAAGTTATGATTGAGTTTTGAAGAAGTAAGAAAGAAAGATATTATTTTTGATATGAAGAGTGCAGGCAAAATCAGATGGGATCCTAATTAAGGACAAAACACACAGAGATGCAACAGAATATTCAATCAGTGAGGATCAAGTAATTAAATCCAAAACAAAGATCTAAATCATAAAAGACAGTTGCTTATACAAACAGGTCAATCCATTGTTACTCTCTAACAATTGTAGCAGTGATCAAAATCTCTTAACAAAGTAGACTTAACAGTCTTTTGTAAATCCTCTCACAAGGTGACATTTCTACATTAAAGTGTTTGAAGACCTCTAACAAGGCCACTCCTTATAGGGTGATTAAATCCTCTAATAGGGTAACACCTAACAGTGTGTTATTGTAACCATTAACATGGTTGGCTCCTAACAGGGCTCACTTTAGAAGAGTGAAAAACAGTGACTAGTTGCAATTGGTGGTTTTTTCCATATTGGGTTTCCATGTTAAATCTTGGTGTTATCTGTGTACATTTCATTTGTTTTATAGTTTATGTTTCTGCAATTAATTACTAAAGGATAATCATAGTTAATATCTTACAGATTTTCTATGTTAACTGAGTGACATAGAATATCTGGGTTAACCGAGCAACATTGATAAATTTGTTTAAGACATCTAAGGGACTTGGATTTGTTTTTGTGGTAACTGATTCACCCCTCCCCTCTCAGTTACTCAACTCATTTCCAACAATATAACATATTATCTACAAATGTACAAATTATTTGTATTGCAGGTCATTTGAGTTTTCCTGGGGGATTTTTTTTCCAATGGTGGAACATGACCTTAAATGAAGTGCATATGGATTAATTGGTGAATTTTTTTTGAAAAAACCTCTAAATTCATTGTGTTAATGATTGAAATGTTGAACATGCAGGTTTCCCGTTTAAGTGCACTTTTTGTGAAATCTTTGTTAGTAATAACTAAGAGGGGGGGTGAATCAGTGGCCTCAAAAATATTCCAATAATCAACCCTTAAAACTTAGTACCACAATATTATACTTCTAGTTATCTTTCTTCATATAAGATGAATGCCTCCAAATACTTATATCAATTTACTACTGCTCGAAATTTTTTGTAAAACCTTCTACTGTATGTTTACCGAATAACAGTTTGTTAATTTTCCGAAAGAAAGTAAATTAGCTAGAGTATACCGATCAATCCAATTAAGTTAAGTGTAATGCAAAACACTAAAGTAATGACTCATAAACACATTGACACATGGATTTTAACGTGGAAACCTTGTTAAGGGAAAAATCACTTGGGACCGGTAACCCAAAATTTTCACTCTTCTAAAGTGAGCTCGGTGAAGAGCCAACCCTGTTAAAGGTTACAAACACACTGTTAGGTGTGACCTTGTTAGAGGATTTAAAATTTTAGTCTTCCACTTGATATCGGGCATCTCTATGCTACCTTCCTTGATCAAACACTCACTTGGCCTGTCAATAGGTATTTGGCATCTCATGCTATCTTCATGATCAAACTTTTTGATATTCCTTGGGATGTATCTCAATATAGAAAGGATCTTTAAATCCCACTCGGTTAAGAGACTTTTTGAATCAATGGTTAAACTGAAACAATATGATCTGTTCACATATACAACTTATACTTGTAGATTTTCAGATCTATTGTAATCTCACAAAACTATTATGGTCAATATAACTTTGTTTATACCTTTGCTCCACTTTGATTCTGCTCAGTGATGTTGTGCTCTATTGCTCGGTGTGTGCAGAAATCTTTAGCTCTTTCCTCAGCTTGATTAATCAGCACTGTATAAAGTTTTTCTTCATCAGTTTCTCTTCAGCATCCTCTTTTTCATTCATTCACCCACACCACGAATTCGTAATGAATTGAGTTGTCTCTTAAATAGACATGATATCACCGTTGTTAGGTTCTTGATCTTCTTGATCTTGGCGTGATCCACAATTCTCGCAAATTAGATTTAAAGAAAAACTCTTATTTTATCTTGCAGAGATCTTCTTTGTCAACTGGACAAAATAAATTTAAATCAATTACGTATCTCTAGCTTATCTTGTCGATGAAAACAATGATAACTACTAGTTAACTCTATATTTAGCTCCGCCAGCTAGATATTTTGTCATTTCTGAACTCAAGTTAATTTTGGTTTAACTCTTTGATAGTGTCGGTCAACACTCCAGTTCTCCTCGGGCTTCTCCGTCGGTTTACACTATGTGTCTGGCCGTCGGGTTTGTTTGTGATTCAGCTCGTTGGTAATGCTCATTGGTGTTCTTGCTCGGGCACCACTGTGACTCGACTGTCGGTGATCTCTATCTATCGGGTTCCGCTGACCATCGGTGTTTGTAGTCACAATGTGAATGCTTTTCTTTTATACATTTACAGAAAGCATAATCTTTATCTTTTTGATTCTCTGAAGTCTTTGACACTTTTATTATAACTTATTAGATTATATCAAGTTGACATCAACGACAATACAATCCATTAACTGATTTAATGTCTTGTATTATCCTTTTGCATTTCGGTGATCAACTTAACATTTTCAAACATTCAATCAGTTACATGTCATCAATCTCTCCCTTTGGCATTGATGGCAACATACTAAATTATCATACTATACTATCACTAATATAATATGAAATATAAAATTTCATCAAGCTTTCCTAATGTAACTATTACAAATGTCTGGCTCTCGATAAGCTCAAAAATAGCTTAGATTTTTTTCTTGCAGAGTGGTTGTCTTCAATCTTTAATCCCTTCTCTGGATAGATGTATCATCTAATATCTATGTTCTGATATGTGCTCTTCCTTGACTGTTCCTCTTCTTGATAATCTAGTTTTCCTTTAACATCAATCTTTCTCTTTGTCTAAACTCTCTCCCTTTGTTACTTCTCTCCCTTAGATGGATATTTCATGTGTAATCAATTTCTCTCACTTAGAATATTGATTAACTCTTCCTTCTAATTCTCAGGAACTTCTCTTTATGGATAATGATATAATCTCTCCCTTTATCATATCTCTCCTTTATGTGATATGGAGATCATCTCTCCCTCTGTATGATAAGGCAAATATCTCTTTTGTATGATAATTCTCTCTTATGATAATGAGAACATCTATCCCTTTGAAAACAATGCCAAAAAAAAATTATCTTTATTTTATCATCTATATCATGTTCCATCCCTTTGCATAATATATTCCTTGAATTTCCTTATCCATCAGCAATACAATGTTCTGATTTTTTGGTGTAGATATGTACCTTGCAATGTACAGATGTATATGTTGCTGTCCATCTTAGTTTTTGCATCAACATGACTGATCTTCATGTTTGGTATAGGCTGATGCAACCTTTTCATCAAATTACTGACCGATAGATGAGGGTTGAACCCCTAGTCTCTATCTCCAGTACTCAAATGTATCCTTCGGTAATGGCTTGGTGAATATGTCAGCTAAATGTTCCTTTGATTGAACATATTCCAGTGTCACTTCTTTTTCTTGTACTTGTTCTCTCAGATAGTGATACTTGATAGCAATATGCTTAGTCTTAGCATGCATGATTGGATTCTTAGAAATTTTTATTGCACTGGTGTTATCATAGTAGATAATTATTGGTTCAAGGATCTTCATATGCATACCTTCCAGTAATTGTTTGATCCATGCAATATTAGAGCAATTTGCAGCAGCAGCCACATACTCTGTTTTTGCAGTTGACTGAGAGATGCATCCTTGCTTCTTGGTTATCCATATGACAAGTCTGTCACCCATGAAGAATGCTCCTCCAGTTGTGCTCTTTCGGTCATCAATGTTCCCAGCCCAATCAACATCTGTATAGACTTGTAGCTCAAATTTTCCTTCTCTTTTGTACCATAAGCCATAGTCCTCGGTGTTCTTCAGATATCTCAGAATTCTTTTGCCAGCAGTCATATGTGATTCTTTGGGATTAGCATAGAATCTTGCAACTATCCCCACTGCATGTGTTATATCTGGTCTGGTGTGAACAACATACATCAGTTTTCCAATCAAGGATCTATATAAGGTCTGATTTACCTCATTTGTATTGCCTTCTTTTGTCAACTTGCATCTAGTAGCCATAGGTGTTCCAACTGGTTTGGAATCTTCCATCTTGAATATCTTCAGCACTTCCTTGATGTATTTGGACTGAGTGATGTATATGCCTACATTTTGTTGAAGAATCTGTAGACCAAGAAAGAATTTGATCTCTCCAAACATAGACATTTAAAATTCCTTGCTCGTTTCATTAGCAAAGGATTTGCATAACAATTCATTTCCTCCAAAAATGATATCATCATCAAAAATTTCAGCAATCAGAATATTACCATCGATATCTTCTTTTAAGTACAGATTGCTATTTTCAATTGTTCTAACAAATTTTATGCTAATGAGATATGAGTGAAGTCTTTCATACCAGGCTCTTGATGCTTGTTTCAATCCATATAAGGATTTGTGTAGTCTACATACCATGTTTCTCTTGTTTGGATCAACAAACCCTTCTGGTTGTTCAATGTATACCTCTTCTTCAAGTATTCCATTTAGAAATGCAGATTTGACATCCATTTGGTATACCTTGAATCCTTTAAATGTGGCATAAGCAAGTAAGATTCTAACTCCTTATATTCTAGAAATGGGTGCAAAGGTTTCACCATAATCAATACCTTCTTCTTGTGCATATCCCTTGCATACTAATCTTGCGTTGTTTCTAGTGACTTCTCCATTCTCATTCAGCTTGTTTCTGAATATCCATTCGGTACCTATGAAATTCTTGTCATCTAGTCTTGGTACTAGTGTCCATGTATTGTTCTTCTCAATCTGTTCTATCTCCTCATTCATAGCACTGCCCCATTCTTCATTCTCAAGTGCATTGTAAACATGTTTAGGCTCAAAATAACAAAGTAAACATCTTGTGTTAAGTGACTTAATTCTTGTTCTTGTTCCAGCCTTCTTGTCTCCTATGATTTGATTATGTGGATGATGTCTTCTGACATACTTGGCAAGTTTGGGTTCAGCTCTATGTTCATCATTCTGATTATCTTCTTCACCTTCATTTTCATCTCCATTGTTCAAAAAATCGTCTTGAGTATTATCATGATCGTCGGTAATTGCAGCTTGATGCTCGGGTGCAATGTTCTGATGCTCGGGAGGGACACACTGTTTCTCAGGTAGAGTGTCAGGTTCTGTATAAACAAACCTTTTGTAGTCCTCTGGTTTTTTTTTGCCTTCCTTATCATTCTTTTTTGCAAATTCATCTATTATCACATTTGCACTTTCAATGATTTTGTTAGATGACTTGTTAAGACATTTATAAGCCTTGCTTTTGGTTGAATACCCTAGGAAGATACCTTCACTTTTGCAACCAAGTTTTCCATTTCTATCATCCTTCAATATATAACATTAACTACCAAAGATTCTAAAGTAACTTACATTGGGTGTATGACCATACCAAAGCTCATATGGTGTCGTCTTTGTGTCCTTCAATTGTACTTTGTTTAGTGTGTAGACAGCAGTACTGATAGCTTCCCTCCGAAAATTTTGGGTGATTCTTTTCTCAATCAGCAATGTTCTTGCATGGTCAACAATCGATTTGTTTCTCCTTTCAGCAATTCCATTTTGCTGTGGTGTCCTTGGTGCAGAAACCTATCTTTTAATTTCATGCTCATTGCAATAGTCAGTGAATTCTTCTAAAGTAAATTCCCCTCCTCTATCTGACCTTAAGCATTTCAATTTTTTTCACTTTGTTTTTCTACCATTGCTTTATACCATTTAAACATCTTAAATGCTTCTAATTTATCTTTTAAAAACATGACTGTCATCATTCTAGAAAAATCGTCAATAAAGAGAATAAAATACATATCTCCATAGTAGCTCTTTGTCCTCATCGGTCCACATAGATCTGTATGGACTAATTCTATAATTGCAGTAGATGTATGGGTTTTACTCTTGAAACTAGACTTTTTCATCTTACCTTTTTAACAATTCTTGCACATGATATGCTCGGGCTTAATCATTGTCGGTAAGCCTCTAACATTCCTTTTGTTGCTTATCTTTATCATGTTGTCAAAGTTCACATGACACAATATTTTGTGCCACAGCCATATGTCTTCATTTCTATCCATTAAACAAGTGGTGTTAGTGTCATCAAGATAGAAAAGGTTACCTTTTGTCTACTCACCGGTACCAATCAATCTTCCTGATTCATTGAAGATCTTTGCCATCTTATTTTCAAATGCTACTCTATGACCTGAATTGTTCAACTAAGAAACACTTAACAAATTGTAATTCAGTCCTTTAACCCAGTAAGCATTTTCACATTTAATCAAGTTATTCAATATTATGGTTCCTTTACCTTCAACTGGACAAGGTGTATCATTTCCCATTCTTACTGAACCACCATTATAGTATTCAAAAGTCTCAAACTTTTGTTTATCACTGGTCATATGATGATTGCAGCCACTATCTATGATCCAGACATCAATTTTACTAACTTTAGATATGAGTGCAGTTTCTACATACCTTTCTTCATCTTCATCTGAATCATCCTTCATGGCTACAAATACCATCTCGATGTCTTCTTCTGATTTAGTGTCAGTGTCATCAGCTCTGTTCTTAGCTAGGTAACAAGATTTCTTCCCTTTGTCCTTGTAGTCTCGGGTATCTCTCTTGTCAAATTTTCGGTTGCTATGGTAATCTCTATTTTCACCTTTATCAAACTTCTTCTCATATGGTCTGTCATTTCCTCTATCATATTTTCTTCGGTTTGGACATCTTACAGCAAAGTGTCCAACCTCTTTACAATTGAAACATACAAGTGGTAATTTACCTTTGTATCTGCCTTTGCCTCTCTGCAATCTTCTGGCCATAAATGCTTCAATTTCATCAAGTCCTTGATCCTCATTATCACTGTCACTATCATTTCTAATAGCATGTCTATAACTTGAGTTAGTTATCTTTAGAGAAGATTTGAATGCAGATTCTATAGATGGTAAGACACTATGTCAAAGTTATTCATCTCAAATGAAATTAGTCTACCAATCAGGCTATCTAGAGTAAATGTATTGTTTGCAACTGCTCTTATTTCTTGAATAGAAGAAACTCTAATAGCATAAACAGGCAATAAGGTTCTTAAGATTTTTCTTACCACTATCTCCTCTTCAAGTACACCTCCAACTCCTTGGATCGCATTTACTACCTCTTTGATTCTGTAGCTATACTGAGTAATGTTTTCTCCTTCTTTCATCCTTAGGTCATCAAACCTCCCTCTTAGGCTTTCTGCCTTTGCTCTGAGTACATTGGCATCTCCTCCATGTACAAGCTTCAACTTATCCCACATTTGCTTTGCAGAGGTGCGGGTTTTGACATCTTCAAACTCAACATCGAAAAGTGATGATGCAAGTTCTATCATCATGCAGTTATGCTCATGCTTAAATCTTAATTGCTCAAGAGTATGAGGTCCTGTAGATAACACATACTCATTATCTAAGTATTGAACAATATCATTTCTAATACCTAATAAGTGGAGTCTTATTCTGCTTTGCCATGATGCAAAGTTGTCTTTATTCAGCTTGGGCAAATCTCGTATGTTCATCTTGTGATCTTTTGCTTGAGGTGTTAAACTCCCTTTCTAAGCACACAAGCTCTGATACCAATTGTTAGTAATAATTGAGAGGGGGGTGAATCAGTGGCCTCAAAAATATTCCAATAATCAACCATTAAAACTTAGTACCACAATATTATACCTCTAGTTATCTTCAGTCCTATAAGATAAATGCCTCCAAATACTTATATCAATTTACTACTGCTCGGAATGCTTTGTAAAACCTTCTACTGTATGTTTACTGAATAGCAGTCTGTTAATTTACCGAAAGAAAGTAAATTATCTAGAGTATACCGATCAATCCAATTAAGTTAAGTGTAATGCAAAACACTAAAGTAATGAATCATAAACACATTGACACATGGATTTTTAACGTGGAAACCCTGTTAAGGGAAAAACCACTTGGGATCGGTAACCCAAAATTTCACTCTTCTGAAGTGAGCTCGGTAAAGAGCCAACCCTGTTAAAGGTTACAAACACACTGTTAGGTGTGACCTTGTCAGAGGATTTAAAAGTTTAGTCTGTCACTTGATATCGGGCATCTCTATGCTACCTTCCTTGATCAAACACTCACTTGGCCTGTCAATAGGTATCTGGCATCTCATGTTATCTTCATGATCAAACTTTTTGACTCCTTGGGATATATCTCAATACAGAAAGGATCTTTAAATCCCGCTCGGTTAAGAGACTTTCTGAATCAATGGTTAAACTGAAACAGTATGATTTGTTCACATATACAACTTATACTTGCAGATTTTCAGATTTATTGTAATCTCACAAAACTATTCTAATCAATATAACTATGTTTATACCTTTGCTCCACTTTGATTCTTCTCGGTGATGATGTGCTTTGTTGCTCAGTGTCCGCAGATTTCTTTAGCTCTTTCCTCAGCTTGATTGATCAACACTGTATGAAGTTGTTCTTCATCAGTTTCTCTTCAGCATCCTCTTTTTCATTCATTCACCCACACCAACAATTCGTAACGAATTGAGTTGTCTCTTAAATAGACACGATATCACCGTTGTTAGGTTCTTGATCTTCTTGATCTTGGCGTGATCCACAATTCTCGCCAATTAGATTTAAAGAAAAACTCTTGTTTTATCTCGCTGAGATCTTCTTTGCCAACTGGAAAAAACAAATTTAAATCAATTACTTATCTCTGGCTTATCTTGTCGATGAAAACAATGATAACTACCAGTTAACTCTATATTTAGCTCTTCCAGCTAGATATTTTGTCATTTCTGAACTCAAGTTAATTTCAGTTTAAATCTTTGATAGCGTCGATCAACACTCCAGCTCTCCTCAGGCTTCTCTGTTGATTTACACTATGTTTCTGGCCGTCGGGTTTGCTTGTGATTCTGCTCGTCGATTTTCTTCCTCGGGCATCACTGTGACTTGACTGTCGGTGATCTCTATTCGTCGGGTTCCACTGACCGTCGGCTTTTTAGTCACAATGTGAATGCTTGTCTTTTAGGCATTTATAGAAAGCATAATCTTTATCTTTTTTATTCTCTAAAGTCTTTGACACTTTGATTATAATTGATTAGATTATATCAAATTGACATCAATGACAATACAATCCATTAACTGATTTAATGTCTTGCATTATCTTTCTGCATTTCGATGATCAACTTAACATCTTCAAACATTCAATCAGTTACATGTCATCAATCTTGTCCATACATATCATGTATTTTTTATCAATACTCTATATTTTGGAATAGAAGTAATTATGTGTTGATTTTCCATGCACAAGGTATTAGTTAACGTTTTTCTGTTCGCCAATTGATTTCTCAGCACTTGATTGAAATCATAGAGGATATGTAAACGAGATAAATACTCTAGCCAAAAGTAATTAGTTTCTCTCACAACTAAATCCCCATACCCCCTCTTTAGTGTTTGTCACCTCCTCATTGTATTTTTTGTCAATACTCTATATTTTGGAACATAAGTAGGGTAAGTGCACAAAGTGGGGTACCAGAAAGGGGGTATAAGATGCAACTTTTTTTATGAAATCAGCAAACTCTGAACTTCAACGAGAAATTGAAGATAGTTATACTCAAATTTTTAAAATGTGACAAGACCAAGAGTTTTTCTACTTCGAATATAGTTTCTAAACTACTGATTTATTTTAGAAATGGTGGAGATGAAGGCCCTCAAAAAGGGGGAGCACAAAAAGTGGTCTTGTTTTTTGTGAAAAAATATAACATAGCGTCTAGTGTGGTCCCTCTAAAATGTTAACTTTTTTATATAAAAAAAGTTGCTTCAGTGAGAAGTTAGCTAACACCACCTAGTTTATCCCAAATTTTTTTGCTAATTTTTTAATGAATGTATGATTTTTTTGTGAATTTTCGAAGTTGACACATCCTCAAAATGTGAAATTTGTGTGTGCTCCCCCTAGAAATCATTGAAAACTAATTGAAAATCAAAAATTCTTTTTTTTTTTTTAATTGTGTAAAATGGAGTCTAATTTCCAAAAAAGTAACTTGTTGCAAAATTTGAGGAATGAGCCAAAATATAAGCCCAAAATACTACACGTTGGTTTTTGAGAAAAGTCGGACATACATACAAAAGAAACTAGAGATGAAAAGCTTAACATAATCAAAATTAAAAGTAAATTATATGGTTAGATAGCTAACAAAGAGATCTACAATATCATGTCATTTGATTTTATCGTTATTGAACCACGAGTAAACCTGACGAGGAGCACACAAAAGATGTGAATTTTTTGTATGTTTGCTGGGAAACACGTCTCGTAGCTATTTGAATCCTCCAAGTCTTTGGGTTGGATCTCTAAGGAAAATCCAAGCCTTAGGCTTGGTGGATTCCAATGCATTTAAAAGTGTGTACACCCAATAGTGCGTATGAGCTATTCAAATTTATGGTTTACATAGAGCGTACACACTATAGCGCGTACACATTATGTAACAATAAGAAAAGGCTTAAGGGAGAGAGGGAGAGAGGGAGAGAGAGAGAAAATGGTTTGTATTACAAAACTGTAAGAGTTTGTTAAACCTTTGATAATGATATTATTGTGTCAAGTTAGGATCGAACGCATTGCACAACCCTTACATAATTTAGAATTCTTGGGAATTCATAGAATATAGAAGATTTATTTCCATCTAGTCCATTCTTAGATCACATGTTGTTTCCTAATGCGTCGTAGTTGGTCCTAGGACCCCTTAGGTCCCATTACAACCCATCAAAACACATTAGGACCCATTGGGACTCCTTACCACACATTAGTATATTGAATTGATGTAGATGCAATCCCATGTTCATCAAGAATATACCTTTCACCATGGATTAATATATCATGCAATTCCTTAATATTTTCATTCTTAACATAATTCATAACAAGATTCTCCATAGCCAGTTTTCTTCTTGATCGTTGTAATACCTTCTCCTCAACTGAATATTTTTTAATCAACATGGATTCTAATGTGTCTTAATGGGTCCTAATGCATCGTTAGGGTTCGTAATGGGTCTTAAGGGGTCCTAGGAATAGTTAGGACCCATTATGACCCCATATGATACATTAGGACCACTCATAACCTATTAGTGTGTCCTACGACAATTAATGTGTTCTAAGGGGTCCTAATGGGTTTTAATGAGTCGTGATGGGTCCTTATTTGTCATAATGGGTCGTAGGTGTTCCTAAGACCCCTTAGGACCCATTACAACCATTTAGGACACATTAGGATACCTTAGGACCCATTCAGACCCCTTACCTAACATTAGTATATTGAATAGATGTAGCTGCAATCTCATGTTCATCAAGAATATTCCTTGCACCATGGAGTAATATAGATCATGCAATTTCTTAATGGATCCTAAGGTGTCATACAACTGCCTACGACCCATTATGACCCCTTGTGATACATTAAGATTGTTAGATTAAAAAGAAATTTTCACTTATTAATTAAATCATTATTGATTTAATTATTAAGTCACTTTTTATCTCTAGTTCACTTAAGCTAAACTTTAGGCATATAATAATAAATTCTTTATTAATTATTATCATGAAACCTAGGTTTCTCTACCTTCTGGGTTTTGATCACCTTTATTAGGATTGATCTCTTTGTAATTATTAATTCTTTTGTAAATTCCCTCTATTCTCTCTCGGAATGAATATTTCATCTTTCAAATCATTATGAGTTGTGTTTCCATTCTTTGCTTTTGTGACAGGTATTTTGCATATAGTGGATCTTGGTGATTGAATTCTTCGAACTCTAACATGGTATCAGAGCCTTGATGTTGCACCATGTTCTTGAGTTTTTTGAAGAGTTTTTGGATGCACGACCTTGGCACACTTTTCAAGGCAAAAAATGTTTCATTTTCACGCTGCCTCAGTTTTTGTGCCACCTCAAAATTCACGCCACCAAACTGGCAGAAAAAAACTTCTTGGTAAATCTGCCAAATTTTGCCAAAAATTTAGCAGTCTTTCCAGATTTGGAGGCATCACCAGATTTAGTGGAGCTCTGCCAGCTTCAGTATCGTATCTTGAGAAAACAGAGGTGTTTTTTGCCAAACAAGATATCGTTGGAAAGCTGGTTCTGAGCCCAATGTGATTTTCCAAGTTTGGCATTCTGATTTTTTCATCTTGCAGGGTTTTTTGCCAGTCAAATTCAGGGTTCCTTTTTGCACTCCAGTCGCCATATCTTGCTCCTCTAGACTCCATTTTTTGACTTCCACATGTCGTTGGAAATTTAGTTATGTTCTCCTTCTTCTTGTATGGGTCTCATCGCCAGAAACTGCTCTAGGTACATTTTCTTTTTCTTTTTGCTTTTTTTTCAATACAGTGGATATCTTGGATATTTCAAGTCCTAGGAGCATTTTCCTTGCATGGGATGACTCATTTTAAGTTATTACTTATGTTCTTACATCTTTTTTTCATTCCTGAGCATTGTATACATCTATTTATGTAGCATTTCTTTTTTGCAAACACACTGAGATAAAGTGTCATCTGTTGTATGCTTGGGATCTTACACATTTTGTACTTGTTTGTACTCGCACTACATAATAAAGTGACATGGGGGGGTTTTATGATTGCCTTGTTTTTCCATCTACCTTTGTCAAGTGAGTGTTCCTTCCATGACATTAGCCTCATTATATGTGTCTAAAGATTGATCATCCTCGACACCATCCTTTATATGTGTTTGTAATTTCTTCGACATGCAGTTATTCTTGGCAGCCTCTTTCAGTGTACTTTTCATACCTCTTCATGCTCAACATTATGGGTGGGGGGTATTTCTTGTTGGTTCTAATGCTTCCTTGATTTGATGGAGTGATCTATGTATTCAGTATTTGTTCCTATGTACTAGGCGAATGTAGTGGCTGGGTACCTATGCATTTTGGTGATATGGATCATTTACCATATGGACAATCTTTCATTCATGTTTTGGAGGCATCCTTCCATCTTTTGATTAGCTCTTCAGGCTTTGGTGTTCTCTTCCATTTGTATCTTCGAGTTTCGATGTTTGTCTTTGTTTTCCATCCTGATTCGAGTAGTGTCATTTGAGGGCACTCATACAGATTACAGTCTTCTCTACCTGATCAGATTATATTTCAGTGGAGGTTCCAACAGTTATTCTTTGACAGTGTTTGCAGCTTCATGCTTCAGTGTTGTTCTTCATGTTCTTCTTTTGATTAGCCCTTCAGCCTTTGGTGTTTTTACCATTTGTATCTTCGAGTTCCGATGTTTGCCTTTTCTTTCCATCCTGATTCAAGTTGTGTCATTAGAGGGCACTCATGCAGATTACAGTCTTCTCTACCTGATATGTGTTCCTATCTTCTGGGGAATTCTCTAGTTTGGAGGCTTCTTCAATCCTTCACTAGTCTACATCTCTTTTCAGAGAAGGGTTCTTCCCATTGGGTTTTCTCCTTTTTTCCTCTTTACAGAGATTTGTGTACTTAGGTACCTAATTAGGCCATGTTGTCAGGACCCATTTTCCTGCTTTCAGTAGTTGTTTCTAGGTTTTTAGCTTCTCCCTAAGTTTATCTTAAGGGGGTGTTAGAGTAAAAAGGTATTTTTAATTATTAATTAAATCATTATTGATTTAATTATTAAGTCACTTTTTATCTCTAGTTCACTTAAGCTAAACTTTAGGCATATAATAAATAACTCTTTATTAATCATTATCATGCAGCTTAGGTTTCTCCACCTTCTGGGTTTTGATCACCTTTATAAGGATTGATCTATTTGTAATTATTAATTCTTTTGTAATTCCCTCTATTCTCTCTGAATGAATATTTCATCTTTCATATCATTATGAGTTGTGTCTCCATTCTTTGCTTTTGTGACAGACATTTTGCATACAATGGATCTTGGTGATTGAATTCTTTGAATTATAACAAGGACCACTTAGAACCCATTAGTGTGACCTACGATGATTAATGTGTTCTAAAGGGTCCTAAAGAGTTATAATGTGCATGATGGGTCCTTATGTGTCATAAGGGCTCATAATGGATCGTAGGTGGTCCTAGGACCCATTACGACCTAGTAGGACACATAACGACCCATTAGGACACCTTAGGATCCATTAGGACCCCTTACCACACATTAGTATATTGAATAGATGTAGCTGCAATCCCATGTTTATCAAGAATATTCCTTGCGCCATGGAGTAATATAGATCATGCAATTTATTAATGGGTCCTAAGGTGTCCTAGGACCGCCTACGACCCATTATGACCCCTTGTGAAACATTAGGACCACTTAGAACCCATTAGTTTGTCCTACCATTGTTAATGTGTTATAAGGAGCCCTAATGGGTTATAATGTGTCCTGATGTGTCCTAATGTGTCCTAAGGGGTCATAATGGGTCGTAGGTGGTCCTAGGACCCATTGGGACACATTAGGATCCATTAGGACACCTTAGGACCCTTATCTCATGATTTTTAGTAATTCTAATATTGAGGACCCTTTAAGACCGCTCAGAATACATTTAGGGGTCGTAAAGGGTCCGAAGTGGTCATAAGGGGTCTTAGGTCACATTAATTCCCTTAAGACCCCTTACGTCCCTTTAGGACCCCTAAGAATACATCTTAGGGTTCCTAAGGGGTAGTAAGGGGTCATAAGGTGTCCTAGGACCCCTTAAGACCCCTTACGACTCCTTAGGACCCCTAAGAATACATCTTAGGGGTCATAAGGTGTCATAGGATCCCTTAAGACCCCTTACAACCCCTTAGTGCCCGTAAGGTGGTCATAAGGGGTCATAAGGTGTTTGTTACCCAAAATTTCATATCCTATGCTCTTTTGGTTTACAAGTGGAGTAAATGTGGCTCCCACAAGGGTTGAGCCCAGCTTGTAAGGAATCCGCCCATGGCTTATGGTCCTTGTCCTGTTTCTGCAACTTTCCTAGGCCTAGTCTTAAGCCCTCATTTCACCTTCATGTAAAACCCTAAACCCTAAGACTCTTGATTTTTGCTATATTTTGATGTTACTTTTCCATGCCACTTAAATTCCTTTTTCCCCATGTGTTTTAAGTTACCATCGAGTGGGGCCAATGTTCCTTGTTTTCCTAGCGCTTTAATTTTTCCTAAGTTTATTCTCCTAAGTCCCATGATGCTTTATTTACCCCAGGCGAAAAACAAGATTCTTCTTCATCCGACGGTCATCGTGATGCCTTAATCGCCAGATCAAGCAGTAAAGATTCTTTAAGGCATCACACTTTTTCAATGCGTGTCCGCGGTGAGCCAGGCTTGTAGTGGAGTATGACGTTGGCATCTGGACAGGAAGAAATCAATCGAACGATCATTGCAATGCCTCAATACAAAGATCAAGCACTAAAGATTCATTGAGGCATCACGACCATTTGACACATGGACAGTGGGGCCTGAGTAGAAAAGAGGGTCAGAGTAGGTAACATGCGGTCAAGTTGACTTCATCCAACGGTCATCGTAATGCCTCAAAGACCAAGATCATCCGAGTTTTCTCATCAAGGCATTGCACATGGGCGACAAGTGTCCTTCTGTGATCAAAGATGCAGGCAAAGTTATTGTTCAAATGGGTTAAGTTTTCATCCACGGTTGTTGCGATCCCTTGATCGCAAGATGCTAGTTTCTTACCCATCAAGGCATTGCACCATTGTGTCACGTGTCTATGGTGGGGACAGGCTGAAGTCAAAGGGAAGTTAAAGAGCGGTTAGATCAGAATGAATCCAATGGCTTTCATTTTCCATTAAAGCAAAGATGCTCGACACATAGTGATCAAGGCATTGTGCCATCTCGACGCGTGTCAGGTTGTCAAACCTTGGGGCCCGTCAGCGGAAAGTAAAAACCAGACAAGCTTCTTTCAATTGGATGGTCAACGCTTTCCCTTGATGAAAAGATGAAGGATCGTTAACATTCAAGGCATTGCGACAACGATGACACGTGTCCTTCCCGGTTAAGTGGGACCTGCAGTTTTGATGACAAGGGTTAAGGTTAATGGTCGGTTTAGTTGGTGTTCATCGTGCAGTTGGCGATTACCTTGAAGTATAGATGCTTGGCGGATAGTCTTTAAGGCAGTGTGTCTACCTGCCACGTAGCAATTCGAGATCTTGGGCTCGCGGGTAACTTAATTTAGATCGACGATCCTGTTCTAAAGATGATAAAGGTTCAAACTTGAGCCGTTGATGAGATGTTTCGCGCCACCTGTGGCCGTTAGAATCATATTTTTCAAATATTCAAATATTTTCTCAGGGTTTTCATGGTGGTGGCGTCATTTCCAAGTTGCAGGCAAGGTAGATGGATCAAGCTGATCTTTCAGGTCAAATTTATGATGCTGGGAGATGTCTACAAGATATATTTGATCGCTTGGGATATTTTCAAAGATGTATTAATGAGCAGAGGTGACAGTTTTAGGGTTTCTGGTTGTTTTGAAAATATCTTTTATAACCCTAAGTTTTTCTGATATGATCTGCAATGATTATGGATCAACTCCCGAGCCTTGGTGGTTCAGGAGTTTGTATATAATTAGTTTTTGAAGCTTTTGTAAATAGGTGGGGATTGTGTAAAAAGACTTTCTGTGGCATTCTTTCTGTCCTCAAGCTTTTTTTACATATCTGTAATTCTCAGGAGGTTTTGATTATGTAAAAACTTTTTGTGACATTTTTCCTTTCCTCAATATTTTCATGTTTGTAATTCTCTCTGAAGCATAATATAGTGGCTGAGCTTTTGGAGAGATCCTTGAGTTATGTTGGTCATCTTTCTTTCTGTAGTTTCATGTACATTGTGAATGCTTGATAGAGATAATCTTATGAATTTTATCATTCCCTGTTGTCTTGTCTCATTTCAGTACCTATTTATTGGAGTGAATGTTTGCTTGCAGATCATAGTCTGTGTTTATGTTCATGAAAGCTATTTTTGTGAAAATCTTCCATTTCCCTAAATAGTTTCACCTCAGACCCTACTATGAAACACTTTTGCAAGCCTATTCAGAAAGTTGTCCCTGTTTTAAGTCAGAGATTTTACGCTAACTCTTAGACATTTTTGTTATGGTTCATGTCATATCCGGTGTATCACGTAATAGATTAAGTTCTTGCTTTAATGTCTTTCAGTTTCCTTCTATCCCTTTTCCTCCCAAGTTTTATTTCAAGTTTCAAGAACAAAATAAGTGATTATCCAAGAGGAACCGTCCTAGAATCCAGAGGTTTCACTTCCAGTTTAGCAAGGTCCCACAACCTAGAAGTGAATCCCATGTTATACCAGATCACTAGACTCTCGAGTTTAGTAGGATGCAAATTTGGTGTATAACAGTATCCTACGACCCATTAATGTGTCTTAGGACTCCTTAGGAACCCTTATGACCCTTGACGTCCTAAGGGGACATAAGGGGTCATAAGGTGTCAAAGGACCCCTTAATACCCCTTACGACCCTTTAGCACCCCTAAGAATACATCTTAGTGGTCCCAAGGGGCCAAAAAGTGTCGTAGGACCCGTAAGATGGTCGTAAGGGGTCAAAAGGTGTCCTACGACCCATTAATGTGCCATACGACCCCTTACAATAATTTAATACATCTTAGGGGTCATAAGGTCTCATAGGACCCCTTAAGACCCCTTACGACCTATTGAGACTTGTAAGATGTTCGTAAGGGGTCATAAAGTGTCATAAGACCCCTTACAACCCCTTAGAACCCTTAAGATGGTTGTAAGGGGTCATAAGGTGACCTAGGACCCATTAATGTGTCCTACGACCCCTTAAGACCCCTTACGACCCATTAGGACCCCTAAGAATTCATCTTAAGGGTCGTAAGGGGCCATGAAGTGTCATAGGACCCCTTAAGATCCCTTATAACCGCTTAGGACCCTTAAGATAATTGTAAGGGGTCATAAGGTGTCTTGGGACCCATTAATGTGTCCTACAACCCCTTAAGACCCCTTATGACACATTAGGACCCCTAAGAATACATATTTGAGCTCCTAATGGGTCATAAGGGGTCTTAAGGTGTCATAGGACCCCTTAAGACCCCTTACAACTCCTTAGGACCCATTAGATAGTCGTAAGGGGTCATAAGATGTCTTAGGACCCATTAATGTGTCCTATGACCCCTTACGGCAATTTAAGACCCCTAAGAATACATCTTAGTGGTCCTAAGGGGTCATAAAAAGTCAAGGTGTCAAAGGACCCCTTATGACCCATTGAGACCCGTAAGATGGTTGTAAGGGGTCATAAGGTGTCCTAGGACACATTAATGTGTCCTATGACCCTTTAAGACACCTCACGACAATTTAGGACCCCTAAATATACATCTTAGTTGTCCAAGGGGTCGTAAGGAGTCATAAGGTGTCATAGGACCCCTTATGACCCCTTATGACCCATGGAGACTCGTAAGATGGTTGTAAGGGGTCATAAGGTGTCATAGGACACATTAATGTGTCCTACGACCCCTAAAGATACCTTAGGGCCCATTAGGACCCATAAGAATTCATCTTAGGGGTCCTAAGGGTTCTTAAGGGGTTATAAGGTGTCATAAGACCCCTTAGGACCAGTAAGATGGTTGTAAGGGGTCATAAGGTTTCCTATGAGCTATTAATGTGTCTTACGACCCCTTAAGACCCCTTACAAAACATTAGGAGCTCTAAGAATACATATTCAGGGTCGTAAATAAGGTCCCCAAGGACCTCTTAAGACCCCTTACGACCCTTCATGACCCCTAATAATACATCTTAGGGGTCCTAAGGTGTCATAAGGGGTCATAAGGTGTCATATGACCCTTTAATATCCCTTACAAACCTTTAGCACCCTTGAGAATACACCTTAGCAGTCCTAAGGTGTCCTAAGGGGTCATAAAGTGGCATAGGACCCCTTAAGACCCCTTACAACCCCTTAGATAGTCGTAAGGGGTCCTAAGGTGTCTTAGGACCCATTAATGTGTCCTACGACCCCTTACGACAATTTACGACCCCTAAGAATACATCTTAGTGGTCCTAAGGGGTCGTAAAGAGTCATAAGGTGTCATAGGAACCCTTATGACCCACTGAGACCCATAAGATGGTTGTAAGGGGTCATAAGGTGTCCTAGGACACATTGACGTGTCCTACAACCCCTTAAGACACCTTACGACACATTACGACCCCTGAGAATACATCATCGGGTCATAAGGGGTTGTAAGGGTTCATAAGGTATCATGGGACCCCTTAAGACCTCTTATAACCCCTTAGGACCCAAAAGATAACCCCCTCATAGGTCTCTCTCACTCTCTCTCACATAACCTCTCTCTCTCTCTCTCACCCTCTCTTTATCTACCTTTCTCATGATGCCACCCTCTCTCTCCACTTCTCTCCCTCTATCTCTTCCTTTCTTACCCTTTCTCTCTCCACCCTTGTCACCCCCTCTCCCTTTATCATTTTGTGTTTCTAACATAGGGCGTACGCGCTACGCAAGAATACAAAAAATGGTAACAAAGCTAAGGAACTCATGAAAGAGACCCACATTTTATGTATAATGTTTGATTTCTGCATTTTGTCTGACAAATATTCACTTTTCATGGTGTTGAAGGTCACAAAGAAGCATATTCTATCAATTTGCACAACCTTTTTGTTTAAGAATCAACATCAAAGTGCAAAATTCAATCATTCTTCACCAAAATTGATTGATTGACGTAAGTTTTTTATTTTTTACATGTGAACTGTTAATAAAGACTTTTTTATAATTGATATGATATGGACTTGTTGAAGGCATAATTTGACATATTGTAATAGATTTACATTACAATTTGTCATAGATTTATATTATAATTTGACTTATTGTAATAAATAGATATTATAACTTCACTTATTGTAATAGATTGATATTATAATTTGAAAATTGTAATGAATTCATATGTAGAAATCATCATCATGCCAAGGAAATGAGCAAAGACTCTAACATCGGAAGAGCATGAAAGAGACAAAGAGAAGAAAAGGGAAAGAATAAGACAACTTCGTGAACACAAAAAATTGAATACCATAGAAGAAGATTTGCCTTTGTATGAGGAACATGAAACATCAATAGAAAGTAAGAGAGAATTGGAATTGAAAACAAAAAGGCAATGAATGAGAACCTTGTGTGCAACAAGACAATTGAATTACGAAGATGTGGCCATATCATCTATGAGTTCCCAAGTTGAAGAGACACCATCATCCAATGTTGGAGGCACACCATTCTATCATCTTGAAGGCACACCATTGTCTACATTCCAAGGGGTAGGCATACCATTGTCTACATTCCAAGGTGTAGGCACATCATCTATGAGTTCCCAAGTTGAAGAGACGTCATCATCCAATGTTGGAGGCACACCATTGTCTACATTCGAAGGTGTAGACACACCATTGTATCATGTTGAAGGCACACCATTAACATCTCAAGTTGGTGAGGATCCATCTTTCACATATCAATTTCAAGGCACATCATCTTCGGTTGAAGATACGCAATTCACACATAATGTGGTTGATGTTCCTAATGTTGAGCCTACTCAACAGTTGAAAACACCTCCTAGAATTATTTATAGAAAGCTAAAATATTTGATTGATATTGATACTAACATTTTGCAAGCAATGCCTGAGAAGATTCCCAAGCGTACTTGTCAAAGATATGCTAACCATATTTGGAGATTATTTTTTGAGAATTTAAATGTGACAGGAAGATGTCAATTATTTGTTGAAATGATGAGAAATTTGAATTTAGGCCCATCATGAAGATTCTTGGGCTAAGAACGATGGATGAGGCAAGTGAAAAATCTATTGTAAATAATCTAATGACTGCATATGAGAGTGTGGGTTCTACACTGAATGAGAGTTTGTGTCAGAGCACTAATCGTGCCTAGTGTGTCCACCTCCCTGAGATTCTAGAAAGTCAAAATAATTTGGCACCTCCTTGAGGACAAACTCGCAATAGAGTTTCCTCAAGATATATATTGAAACCTCATGATTGTTAAAGGGAGGGGAATCAAAGACCATCCACCATCTGTCCCAAAAGTTCTTTTTATATCTTCATTCAAGCACCAATGAATTGGGAACCTCTTTGTTGTAGTTCTAAGAGTATTAGTTTCCCCTGGCTTTTTAAAGACTTTGCAAACGTCGTCTTTTGTGATTTGTTTCTTTTTTATGTCCTCATATGATAATTTATTTGCATAATATTGATTTTGTTCTCTTTTGTCGTGCCACAAATTAAGTTGTCCGCTAGCTAAGCCTACGTGGGTCAAGATTGATTCTAATGATTTTGCAAGTGTTGCCCTTCCTGGATTTGTATCAATAGAATCTTTTAACCTACTAATTAAAGATTCTAATTTTGTTTTCCCTCTTTCTATTTGGTTAATCAAATTTTGTTGTGTTCCAGGAGGAGGTTTCTCGATTGGTGGAGGTGGTTGGGGTTCATTTTGTTGGTTATTTCAACATTCATATGTTCATGAGGAGAAGATGGAGGGTTTGGTTGAGGGTTTTCTTCAGGGAGATCATTCCTTCCTGGCAATTAAAACAAAATCTATTTCAAAAGCCTAATTAAACTTAAAATTTAAGAAAAGAAACGTTGACAATAAAATTTGATTGAAAACTAAAATTAAACTTAAATTTCAATACAAATAAGAGGCATAGGTTGTAAAATCACTTACTTTTTCTTCCGGTTTGACCTTGATGACATCGTGGAGCCATTGTTTTCCTGATTTGATGAAGCAAACAAGAAAAATGTTCTGCATACGCACTTTGCAAATGCTCTTCTTTGCTGGAAACGCGGGCTTGGGGGGGAGAAATGAGCCTTTTCTTGGCTCTTTGACCTTTATGTAAGCTTTTACAAAGCGTAGGCGCACTATATCGTGTGCGCGCTATGTTTTGAATTGCCCAAGAAACCCAAGCCATAGTGTGTGCGCTCTATAGTGTGCACGCACTTTAGTGTGTACGCATTATAGTCACCCATTTAGTGTATACGCATTATATTAGGCACTATCTATATCTTTTTGGCAAGGGGATGTGTTGGTTGTTTGGTTTGTTTGTCATTTGGTCTTTCTACTTCCTGATTTATCTTTTTTTTCTTATGAACTTCTCATTTTATATTGATATTTGGAGTCTTTAATCCTTGGTGATTTTATCTTTGATCCTTGATTTATCCTTTTATCTTTTTTTTTCACCTATTCCGATGAAGTTCATGGAAGCCTTGATCTTGATATCAACGTGGTGGAGAGCGAAGAATAGCTCTTGGTGTTTGTTTAACATTTTATATTTCATTTTTGTCTTGATCTTCACCATTGTTTTCTTGTGTGTTATTTGCTTCAAATCACTCGAAGATGATACAAAGCATAACAAATAACAAAAGGCATATTTAGCATATCATATGCTATCCATCCTTTCATAACTTTTCATCTTATCAATCATATCCTTTCCATCTTGCATATCCTCTCATTGCTTTCCATTTATCCTATGATAGCCTTCCCATCTTGCAGTTTCCTATCCATTTGTAAGTTTTACTTTGCATTTGATCAATGGGCTAACTTGCATGTAGTTCCATCTACCTATGTTTACACATCTCTTGCGCATCCTTTTTCTATCCTATTGTTGAGGCATATCATCAGTAATCACTCCTTCATTTCTTCCTAGCTAACAATATTATCAAGAGCACATCTAGCAGCATCCATTATTAGTGTCATGAGCTATCATCCATTATATAGCATCAAACCTTCATTTTATCATGTTGAAATCAAAGTTATGCAACAAGATCTGAGAGCGAATCTATATCAAGACATTCAAGCAAGTATCAGGTAACAATAAAGTCTCCTAAGGTCTTTGTGATGGTATTATTGTTTATCATTTAATTTTACGCATTAATCTGACTTCATTTTTGTTTGTGTGAAACGTGAGTTTGGATCTTAAATTGCATTATTTCTGTTATTTTGATTCACCTTGCATAATGTTATCGAACTATACAAAATATTGCTATACTCTTACTTTTTAAAAACGCTAGTTATGTTACAATTATGTTTTAGATTAATTAAGTAGAGAAGGATCTTGAACTCAATACAAAAGAACATCAAAATATAAAGAACACAAGAGTGCTGACTTTAAGCGGCCAAAAGCCTGAAGGCGAGGAAACACAGGCCGATCAGAATTGCTACCATCGAAACTATCTATGCTAGAATCCTCATACGATATACATATGTGCTGCTCGTCTGATTTACATTTGTAATTTCTTCATCTGACAGGAAAAAAAATTGTCTGCTCTATAGGTTGAGGGATTTATCAGCATTCCAAAGGATTAAGAAAATGACTGAGACTAAATATATAGGAAAGTGGCAGCCAGTTATGTTGGCCCCGCGGCGACTCTGACGTTTCTCTATCATTGCTCTCGGACCATTCTCTGCCAGTTGCCCAACAACTTTGTGCTCTACAAACTGGCCAACAAGATTACAAAGGTCCTGGGGCCCTTCTCAATAGTGATTCTTTGTACAGCCTGTTGATCAAAATTGGAATACAGAAAGCTTCATACTCAAAAGTTCAAAACAACCACATTCACTCAAGCAGACTGATCATTGAACAGAATCATGTAACCCAGAAAGCTTCCGAGATCTTGGCCTGAGAAAATGACCCACTAATGAATGGTTCCAGCAGTATAAAGTGGTGCTGGAGACATAGTGCCGCTTCGATTGGAAACAAATAATTTTTTCATCTATATTTTCCCAAGAAGTACCTAGCGTGGAATGATCAACGTCAAGAGGGTTTTTGGGATTCTTTCGAATTTCACATTTTTGTGAAATCTTTTGTTTGAAAACAGCTAGGTGTCTCTTATCAAGATCAATCACTCTGGTAGTATTCAGGGTGTCTAATAACAAGGTGGTAATCATAAGAAGAATTGTGGCTTCAGGATGTGAGAGCCATGGAAAATCACAAGGAAAAAGCAGTGGCTTATTCAGGCCACAACTATCGATTGTGATGCCTTGTTTAGGGCTATCACACTTGAGGTTCAAAATGATCCTCTCCTACTCATGGCAACATTGCTTTCAAATATGAGCACAGATGCACAAGAGAACATATGAATTTCTCTGAAATTGTAACAGGCCAGCCTCTTACGAAAATTTTTAAAAATGAAGTATACAAACATTGTACAGAGCATCTAATTACACAAAAGGGCTTCCATAGGGCTGGAGGTATAGCTCGATTGGCGAGAGCTTCCTGTGGTAAAGCACGAGGTTACAAGATCTAGTCTCCTTCCAGCTCATGTGGTACAAAAGGACGTCGCGCCATCACCGATCTCATTAAAAAGTTTACCTAGTGCACTACAGTTTGTAGGGGGTGCTATACTTGATTCCTGCAGTCTTAAAAAACTAAAAGAGAGAGTAGCTGACCATGTATCTAAAAGAACATAAATGTGAACACCTGCAAAATGAGTAATCCTACTCTGGCTCCAAATGGGAGAACATAAATGTGAACACCTGCAAAATGAGTAATCCTACTTTGGCTCCAAATGGGAGGCCTGTTAGCATCTTAAGGCATCCTGGCATGTGTTTTCTTTTACAAATAGAAATTATTTGGCCACCAAGTTCTTACTGAATCTTCGAAACAGAGTGGACACAGCCAAGAGAAATAACAACTGAAAGAAGACTGCCATTATCTTTTATGGATACCAATATGCATCCTTGACAAACTGATATAAATTTATAATCATACCATGTCCTGATACTATAGTCTCCAACAAATAGTACAATAGCTCAGAGGAATTGATATTATCTTGCTCTAGATTCATTCTCCATATTTTGGGGTAATGTTTAGCAGAAAATGTAACAAAATACTGTGAGATGTCCAGTTTTCCATCTCTGGGCAAATAAGTAGAGTGGTTGCTTGCAGGATCAAGTTTAATCCTATAAAATCATTCCCCATATTTGGGATTAAAAATCTGTAGAAAATGTAACAAGCTACAGCGAGATGTCCAATGATCAATCATTTGGCAAATAAGGGGAGTGTTTATCTGCGGGATTAAGTTGTTTATCTGCGGGATTAAGTTCAGCCCTTAATATGTAAATGCAAATCGTTAAGGTTTCAAAAATTGACTCTTATCATATTTATTACCAATTGAAGTGTGAAACAGCAAATCATGATTGTTCCCAGGCGGACAGACAAGAAAACTAAACTTGAAGAGAAAATTTTTGTTAGAACGGTGTATTTTACAAGAAGGATATCAAAATATTATCTGCCCTCACTGAAAACAACAATGGATCTAGCGATTTAGCATGTATCCTTATGATGGTCGTTTCTGACACACAGGTAAGAGCAAATACGATTCTCTACTGTATCGATAGTTCGTGTATCTAAGCCTTATTAGAACGCTCGACATATCGCTTAGTGAAACAGGGTGATTCAATCCTAAACCAATTACAGCATTAGTATTGTGTATAGAGCAGAAAATAGTCCACTTTATATAGGTAATTCTTCGCATCAAACTTCACCATAATACACATTATGATTTATATTAACCGCAATTACAAGCCTATTTTTGCAATCAACAGATACAATTGCAGGCGACTAGTGAAACTACTGCATCAAGAAGACAGGAAATATCCATGAAAACCTCAAATGATTCTATTACAAAATTTATTATGTACACAGATGACAAGGAAAAGAATCAAAAGACATAGCTCCACTTCTTGACTGATACATTTGAATGAAATTCATGGATCTAGAACGTACCAAAAGAAGGAAAAAGTTTTGAAACGAATCCTCTCATCAGCCCCCGTGTGACAAAATTTATCACGCTCCTTACCAACTGCATAACATTGTTCAACTCTATCATTAGCTGCTCACTAGCAAAAGAGAAAAGAGAGGAGAAAGGAAGTTTTGTAATTCTATTGTTTGAAGCATCTCTCTCTATGGCGCAGGGAACCAATAAACTTGAACCTTCCAGCTTAACTCTCGTTGGGCAAGACTGTGATCTTCTGAAGCAAAAATGTAACTTAAACAACCTCAATCTCGATTCCATCAAATGAACCGAGGGTATACTTGCTCTATATCCTCTTACCCGCTTTCTCTGCATAGACAACAAAACTAGCCTAATTCCCTCGCGAGCTACGCACGGATCTTCTAAGCCTGGACATAAATTGTGACTCTACTGCTTCTGCTTGATGTCGATCATCCTGGTTTTGATCGTATTCTGGAATTGGAGTAATACCCTGTTCTGGGAGATGATTTCCTTGCAAATCAGACTTTGAATCGGCCTCTGTCAGAAGCTTTTGATAGTGCCATTGCTTGGCATCTCCATTTATGCATCTATGCTTATAAGCACTCTTGGCTCTCCTGATAACTTTCCTCTTATGCAAACCAGCATCAGCGAAGGCCAACCCTACCTTACACTGCTTATGGACTGGAATAATCTCGTTTCCCCAACTTTCCAGCTGACAGATGGCCTCAACAAGTAAATCCAATCCTTCTGATGAGGCTTTGAGTTTGGCAATTCTGCTGCCAAGTGGCCTCAGATTTCTTAACAATCCCCTTGTGGGCATTCTAGAAATCAAGCTCTGATCCATCTTCAAGTCGAGACTCTCAATCTTTGGTGATTTTGACAAGGATCCCATCTGTTCTAGGCTTAGATTATTGTTATTAAAACTGGATGGTGAGCTGAAATCCATTGATTGTAAATGCGTCCCATCTTCTGCAGCTTCATCGTGCACAATGGATGCAGAGGACGAAGAATCTGCAGATGTCTGTCCACAGACAGAAGAAGAAAAACATGGAGAAATAAGAGGTTTCGACAGCTCAAGCTTCCCAATCTTCCTAACAGGATCATCCAGATCTGGTGTTGTGGGCTGCTCTACTGGATCAACCAGGCACTGCCTATCGGAAAACTTGGTAGATTCACCAATGGATTCGTAAAAGGAGAAAGATATAGGATCGTGAGATGAAAATACAGAGTACCTTTCAGTCTTCTTCTTCTGATACTTGATTTCTTCTTGCTCTTTCAGCGGGTTCACTTTTGTACTGAATGCATCATACCCAGCTACTGCTGCTGCTGATGATCTCTGATGGCACATTTTCTTCCTGGCATTGCACCACTGCCATATGTTGTCTGAATCGGCCATTGCATTTACTAGCATTTTCTGAGAAAATTCAGAAACTGACCCAGATATCGAATCGAGGAGCGTCGCAATTGGGCTCAAATGAACAGATATTAATTGAAAAAACACAGATCAAACCCCATAAAACCTCACAGGTTAAGCCCAGATGTATAGCTACTCAAATCAGACAAGCTGCATTCCTATAAATATCAATAGCCCAAAACAGCATCTCATCAACTGAAGAGAAAATGAAAAAGAGATTGACGATCAGGCTGAGTACAAGCACCCAGAATGCAAATTCACGGCGTGCCCATCAAATATTGGGAAGAATTAAGAAAGCAGGATTTTAGCAAAAGCCAGAAGTAACAGATTTGAAGTGGGCACTGAGAGATCTAGGAACCAAATACTCCCTAATCGATCCGCTGCTGCAATGCTTGGAAAATCAGTGCGCCCAAAAAATCATTTCAGCAATCCAGACATATGAATTGCTGAGAGAAAACTGCAAATTACAAGCAGGAAACAGCTCAATTCTGGAGAAGGAAAATGCAAAGCGAATTGCAGTAATGCCGAGAAGAGGAGATGTTGAATGAATCCTGGAAAGGACTGGAACGCAGATTAGAGTTCTAGCTCGAGGGACAATTTGGCTGGACCGAATGAGAAAGGAAGCGGGACTACAAAGGCCTCTGAGCAGGTAGATGAGACCAAATGCGCATCAAATATATTGAAATTACAATGTTTTTTTTTCTTAATGCATATCCTTAATTTTAATTTTATTTGTTAATCAAATCCGTGCCCTACACATAAGTGGGTCAGAGGGATCCTGTTTCCTAAACCTCGATGGGTAGAGTACACCCTTTGTTTGTCAATTTTTAGTTTAATAGAGTGCTAAAATGATATTTTCATTATATCACAGCTAATGAATATGTTTCAAAAAATTGATTCATAGAACTTTTAGAATATTCGAAATTTGTGTTTATGAAATTATTATTCATTAAAATTAACTTCCCTAGTTTAAAGGCTTGATTTACAATTATATATGTATCCTAATATTATGATATTTTGTATTAGTGGATTGATTTTTCGAATGCTAAAAGTGATCTTTTCATTATCTTAGTGGTAATGAATATGTTTGAAAAAAAAGATTCATAGAACTTCTAGAATATCTAAAATTTATGTCTATAATGTTGGCATTTGTAAAAAATTAATTTTGCATTAGTTTAAAGGCTTGATCTACAATCATATATACTCTAATATTATGATCTTTACATTAGTGGGTTGATTTCACAATGGAAGTGGCCCTCCTATTAAAATAATGATTCATAAGTTGTAAATGAATATATTTTCTTTCTTTACCTCCCCTCTTCTCTTCTATGACTATTTTTTTTTTTTTAAATCATTCATTCATTCAATCAAACTATCAAGAATTATTTTCTATTGTATAAGGGGCGATAAGGATATTTGAGTTGTGATAAAAAAAAGGGTCCCTATTGATGTGCTCAGGAGTGATTTCTATAAATGTTTTGGTGCCTTTTATTATTGTTCTCAATTTCGATGGGTGGGCTTGGAGTTATTCCAAGCATATCATTTGATGGGGTCTTCTTGAGGGCATATGTATCTTCATCCTTGTATGCAAAGGATAGGGAGCGTTTGAACAAGGTTACAAATGGTGGTAACTTTTCTGTGAATGGTTGTTTGGAAAGGAGTCAAGATTTAGGCTGGTCTTGTTAATCCAACAAGATTTTGTTGTAGAAGATGTTAATTACCTAACTAATCATGTGCTAAGTTACAATTTTATGGGGGTTCCAATTTCTCTTTTATTGCTAAATTGTGGGCTCGTTGGACTTGGAATGCCAAGGGGGATATGGAGATATGCTAGCAACTAACAGTTACTTTGTGGTGGTATTCACATTCCAGCTAAATAAGAACAAGGTCTTTGAGGTAGGGCCTTACTTTGACCACCAAATAGTCTTTTCATCAAACCATTGCATGTGGGCTTTAACTCTATAGAGGAGATTCCTTCAAGGATTCATGTCTAGGTACAACTTTTGAGACTTCCATTAGAGTTTTAGAGGAGAAACATTTCACATATGATCACCCTTTTGCTTGGGAAGTCAGTAGGCTTGTCGCAATAAATATTGGATGAGAAGGTAATCTCTTATGCTCATATTTATGTTCAAATTTATTTAAATTTCTCATTGTCGAAATATGTGGACATTTTTCTTGGGTCCTCTTCTTGGACTCAGCAACTTGGTTATGAATCTCTCCCTTTTCAGTGTTGGAAATGTAATGAGTGTGGAAATTTACATAGGAAGTACCCCACAATCAATAATGTGATTGGTTTAGCTAATTTTCTCTATCTAAGGTTGATAAAAGGAAAGTCCCTATGTCAGACGGGGTCACAAATAATGAGGGTACATGTTCATGTTAAGCCTTTTAATAAGTGAAAAGGACAAAGGAGAACTCTCAAGGATAGACAAGGTGATGAGATCTTTAATCAGTTTGATGCCTCAGGTGATTCAGCTCAGTAAGAGAGGAATTTGGTAGAATTTCACTCTAGAGTTGGATACTTGGGAGGAGTTTAGTCAATTTCTAGAGAGGTTTTCAACCATAATTTTCTATAGGTTGGTTCCCAGAATGCTCATATGGATATAGATCAACCTTTCTAGAGAGCTAGAGCCAAGTGGGTTTAAGTAGTTGAAAGATGGCTCAGCTATGATCGACCTACTCCTCTTTAGAAAAGGAAGGTTTGGACTCTAGTAAACATTGTGGGGCCCCACCTTCTTTGGGGTTGCAACAAAATCCTCTTAAAATGGAGCTTCAAAGAAGGCCCTAGAAGGTAGGACGTAAGAAGGATCAAAAAAAGTGAAATTAACTAATGAGGCGTTGGTGGAATCAAGGTCAATTAAAATCATTGATTCGCATTTCTCTCCCTTCCACAGATGATTATTATTTAAAGAAATGTAACGAGTATGAATAATATTCCTATAAAAAGGTTATTCATAACTTGATTCGTATTCATTCTCATGATATTTTTTTCATTCCAGAGACCAAACTTTCTATAGAATTTATCTTAAAAATGGTATCTAGAATTTGGATAAGATGTCAATATCAATGTATTGAGGCTCAAGATGAAGCTATTATTTTCACCAATGTTTATGTTATGGTTGTTCTTCTAGGAAAATTCTTACATGGTAAAGGTAAAGGTACCATTTCCTTAGATGGTAAAAATACAACTAATGATGTGTTATATGTGGAAGGATTAAAGCATAATCTTCTAAATGTTGGACAGTTAATGGATAATGGATATGGACTATACTTCAAGGATAATAAATGCAAAATTGTCAATGATTGTGGAGTAGAAATTGAATCGGGATCTAAGAGAAAGAAAAATGTTTTCCATCTGAATAATGAAAGAGTAAGATACTTGATACACAGCTTGAAGAAGGGCAGACCAAATCATGCAAGGATGAACAAGATGTCAACATTAATCAAGGACTGGTACAAAAAAATCAGAATCATATGACAAGTGTCTTGGTGAAGACTGATGATGAGGATGATACAAACAAAGGAGAAGGAGCATCACAAGAGTCACAAGTAAATGCAAGAACATCAAGGTATGATAATTTGGATCATTCTGATGAAAGTTACTTGACTACTCAGTGTAATAATAGTTTGTTTGGTTCTTGCAAAAGTAACTTAGATGAACAAAATATTGGAATGCATCATGGAAAGAAAACTTTTGTTGAGAATCAAATTCAAAACATGTCAATGAAATTAGGAATTCAAGAAGGAAAAGCTGACAAGGACAAAGAAATCAAGAAAAAAAAAATTGTAAGCTATGGTAAGTGTCACGATCATAAGAATCTTGATGACACACAATTTATGAACAATGGAATTCTCGGACCAGTTGAAGGAACTTCCAAAAATGAGTACCAGGAGACCAAAAGGAGAATTGTAGAAGATTATATTTGCTTGATTTCTAAGCTTGAAGTCAGAAAGGTATGTAAATCTTGAACGAATGGTCAATGAGTTAGAGTCATGGAAGAAGAGCTTAGAATTGCAAATGAGTATAAGGAAAAGCCCAAGATCATTTCAGCTAAGCTTGAAGCACTACTAATTCAGAGAAGGTCAATAGACAACAATGGTATTGTATTAGATAAAGGAGAATGCTCCAAATCCAACCAAGATAAGTCTAAATCAAAGAAGAAGAAGAAAACCAAGAGGAAGAACTCGACAAAGGAGTCTAAAGATCAAAAGTTCAGAGGTAAGTCTCTTACTTTTAATGAGTTTGGACACAAAGAAGTGAATTGTACAAAAGGATATCTATGTTTTAATTGTATAAAGGAATGATCGTGATCCAAGCTTATGCAGTAGTATGAGGAAGAAGATTGATATTGTTAAAAGAGAAAAGGTTAGATGTTTTGCATGCAAGAAACTTGGTCACATTGCTAGGAAATGTACTGTAAATAAGAAATAAAAGAATGGACATAAGATTGTACTATAGATAAAATGCAATATACATGAATGTACTACTGAAAATTATAGAGGAAATAAAGTGAAAAAAGGTGACACTAAAGGAGAAAACAAGAAAATACAGAAGAATGGTCAGAGAAGGAAGAAAGAAGAAGATGGGAGAAACAAACGTGAGCAGAGGAATGTGAAAGGAAAAGAAAAGGAGAAAGGAGAAAAGTTGAAGAAGCACAAGAAGAGGAAAAGAAGAAAGAAGATCAAGGCTACTGCAGAAAAGGGATCTACTTTTTTGAATCCCAAAGCCAAGTCAAGAGGACTTGCTCCTCCTAATCAAAACTAAGATGCAGAAGAATGCATCAATCCAGAGGACTTTATGGAATTATCATTCAAGATGGATTGATGTATGGGGGCTTCTAATCAGAGGGAGTAGTAAGCATGGTAGAGAAATTGGTTAGATATGGAATAGAGTTTTTGAAGAGAGCTACAAGAAACTGTTGAAGACAATTATTCAATTGTGTATTATCATTGATGTTACACATGTATATAAACTTATGTAGTGATGATACACAAATGTCTACATTTAGAACGAGCACATTTGGTGAATAGAATGAGTTATTCTAGTGTTAACCGAGTTCAATCAAGTATTGAAGAAGTTCAGTGTTGACTGAGTCACTCGGGCATTTCAGTCATGGTCGGGCATTCAGTGCCAGCCGACTAACAGTGATTTACATTCTATAATTAATTAATTATATGAGGCCAACTGAATTGTGATTTATTATTTAGAAGTATATTCAAGCCGACTTGATAGGACTTATCATATATATGAAAGGTCAAGTTTGGATTGAATGTGTGTGAGTGTGTAAAAGTTGAAGACAAGCAGAAGTGTGGAATTCTGTGACATGAAGAGTGAAGGAAAAATCAGATAGGATTCTAATTGAGTACATATCACCCAGAGCTGCAATAGAATATCTGATTAGCAAGGATCCAGTCATAATTAGAACAGAGATCTGAATCAGCAAAGACAATTGCTTACACATACAGGTCAATTCATTGTTACTCTCTAACAATTGTAGCATTGATCTCAAATCTCTTAGCAGAGTAGACTTAATAGTCTTTTTGTAAATCCTCTCACAAGGTAGCATTTCTATGTTAAAGTGTTGAAGACCTCTAACAAGGCCACTCCTCACAGGGTGATTAAATCCTTTAACAGGGTCACACCTAATAGTGTGTTATTGTAACCTTTAACAGGGTTGGTTCCTAACAGGGCTCACTTCAGAAAAGTGAAAAACAGTAACTAGTTACATTGGTGGTTTTTCCCATATTGGGTTTCCACATTAAATCTTGGTGTCACCTATGTATATGTTATTTGTTTCATACTTTATGTTTCTGCACTTAATCACTAAAGTATAATTGCATTGGATATTATAAAGATTTCTTTGACACCCAATTTACAGAAGAATATTTTAATTGATCGAGTAACAGTGTTAAAGTATTTAAGACATCTAAGGGACAAAGGATTTGTTTTGTAGTAACTGATTCACCCCTCCCCTCTTAGTTACTTATCTCATTTCCAACAATTGGTATCAGAGCTTCAAGTGCTTTTAGAGAAGGTTTCAAGACCTAAGCTAAAGATCAGAGATGTCTTACAGAAGGGAGATCCCAAAGCTAAACAAAGACAACTTCCTAGCACGGAAAGAGCTGATGAAGCTACATATATCTACTGTCGGAGACGCTGGCTTGCAATTTTTGGAAAGAAAATATGTGGAACCAACAAAGACTCTGACTGAGGAACAGATGATGCAACGGAAGCTTCATAACATAATGATGATTGATATAGCTTCTTCACTCAGCTACTCAGAATTTGATGAAGTCAAGGACTTCCCTACAACCTATGATATGTGGAATAAATTACAGAACATTCATGGAGGAGATGTAAATGTAAAGAGAGCCAAAGAAGAAAGTCTAAGATGAAAATTTGACTAGATGAAAATGAAAGAAGGAGAAGACATTACAAGATACAGTGAAAGAATCAAGAAGATTGTGAGTGCCATCAGAGCTATAGGTGGAATAATTGAAGATACAATAGTGGTCAGCAAAGTACTAAGAACTTTACTTCCTATCTATGCTATTAGAGTTTCAGCTATTCAAGAGATGAGGTGCAATAAGGATATAACTCTAGATACATTAGTGGGAAGGCTTACAACTTTTGAAGAGTAAGAAGGATAGAAGGATAGATACTCAAAAGGGAAGCAGATTGAAAGTGACAGTGATAATGAATCTAATGATGAAGATCTTTACATCATTGAAGCATTACTTGCAAGAAGAGTCGCAAAAGGAAAATACAAAGGAAAAATACCATTGATTTATTTTTTATGCAATGAGGTTGGTCACATTGCTGCAAAGTGTCCAACCAAAGAAGACAAAGATGAGAAAAAGTTCAACAAATTCAAAAATAAGAAAAATTTCAAGAACTACAAAAGATACAAGGATAAAGGTAAGAAGTCTTGTTATATTGCTAAAGATTATGACAGCGATGAAGAAGAAGATGAAATGGTTTATATTGCTATTAAGAATGAGTCAGATGAAGAAGAGGAAAAGACAACACTTTTCTCACACATCAATAAAAATGACACATGGATAATTGATAGTGGTTGTTCTCATCACATGACTGATGATAAGACAAAATTTGAACATCTTGAACACTATGATGGTGGGAGCGTCAGTTTTGGGAATGATGAACCTTTCCCTGTAAGAGGAAAAGGTTGCATTACTCTGACAGAAGGAATCAAATGTGATAATGCTTATTGGTTTGATGGATTGAGGAGAAATCTACTTAGTGTAGTACAGCTGAACAACATTGGCTTCAAGGTAGAATTCATGAATGGTAAGGCCAAGCTCCTGGATAGTAAAGGGAACCTAGTCCGAACTGGTAGGAAAACAAAATGTAATCTATTCTATCATTATCTCATTGAAGATTCATGATTTATTGCACAAGTAGAAGAAAGCTGGTTATGGCATAAAAGGTTGTGTCATGTAAATTTTGATAATCTGGTAAACATAAGCAAGAACAAGAGAGTCAGAGGTATTCCTATTTTGAAGAAATTCGAGTTAGCAATATGCAAACAATGTCAAATTGGAAAGATGAGCAAGACAAGTTTCAAAAGAAAGAATTACAATACTGATGAAGTCTTGGAATTGGTAATACTGATCTATGTGGAACAATTGGAACAAAAATCTATACTGGAGAGAAGTATTTTATTCTATTTGTTGATGATCATTCTAGAATGATGACTATCATGTTTCTCAGAGAGAAATCAGAAGCTTTTCAGAAATTCAAATGGTATCTTGCAAGAGTTGAAAAGGAAACAGGAAAGAAACTAAAATGCCTAAGATCTTACAGAGGAGGAGAATTCATTTCTAATGAGTTCAATGAATTCTATAATGAGAGAGGAATCAAAAGATAGGTATCTGCCCCTGGTACACCACAGAAAAATGGAATAGCAGAAAGAAGAAATAGATCCATTATGGATTGTTCCAGAACCCTAATGATTGAAAAGAATGTTGCTACCAAATATTGGAAGGAGGCCATCAACACTACAATGTTCACCTTGAACCGAGTTCAACTGAAGAAAGAAAAATGTGAAGAAAAGAGTAGTAAAGAGCCTAAAGACTACAAGAAATTTGTGTATCATGAACCTGATACTATACCTATGACTTGAGCAATGGTGATTGGATAGCAGAACTATCGACCACTAAATATACTAGCACAAATTGTGCAACCCGAGTTGAAAAATATGCAACTTGAGCTGTCGGTAGAAGAGACTGAGTCACGAACAGAGGGAACCGAGTCACAGACAAAGGGAACCGAGTCTCCAACAGAGGAACCCAAGTCACAGACAGTGGAACCTGAGCATTAGACAAAAGAACAAGAAAGAATGTTTGAGAATGACAGACCTGGTGGATCAAGTCCATAATCTAGACTGAAGGATCCAGTACTTTCAAAATATGTTAGAAGGCATCATGCACTTGAGAAAATAATTAGAGATCAGACAGAAGGTGTAATGACAAGGAACAAACTTAAAGGTACATGTTTACTAAGTGAATTTGAACTTAGAACTGTTAAAGATGCATTGAATGATGAAAGTTGGATAGAAGCAATGAATGAAGAAATTGAGTAGATTGAGAAGAACAAAACTTGGACTCTTGTGCATATGCCAAAGGATAAGAATGTGATTGGAACCAAGTGGGTTTTTAGAAGTAAGATGAATGAAAATGGTAAAGTTTCTAGAAACAAGGCCAGACTAGTTTGTAAAGGATATGCTCAAGAAGAGGGTATTGATTATGGAGAAACTTTTGCTCATGTTGCAAGACTTGAAGGAGTCAAAACTCTTCTGACATATGCTGCACATAAAGGATACAAAGTATATCAAATAGATGTGAAATCTGCATTTCTGAATGGAATCCTAGAAGAATAAGTCTACATTGAATAACCTGAAGGATTTGTTGATCCTAGCAGAAGGAATATGGTTTGCAAGTTGCACAGAGCATTGTATGGACTGAAGCATGTGCCTAGAGCCTGGTATGAAAGACTACATAGCTATCTAGTAAGTATTGGATTTCAAAGAACCAGTGATAATAGTAGTCTGTACATCAAAGAAGGACCATAGAACAAAATAATGTTAGCAGAGATATTTGTTGATGACATATTATTCATTGGTTATGATGACCTATGCAAAGCATTCTCTGTATCTATGAGTAAAGAATTTGAAATGTCTATGTTTGGTGGGATCATATTATTTGTTGGATTACAAGTACATCAAATGAAGGATGGTATCTACATTACTCAATCAAACTATATCAAGGAGATACTTAATAAATTTGGTATGGAAGATTCCAAACCTGTTGGAACACCCATGTGTATTGGACAAAAATTGTCTAAGGCTGATGATTCAAAAGAGGTAGATCAGACCAACTACATATCCATGATTGGAAAATTACAATATTTTGTTCACACCAGACTTGATATTGCATTGGCAGTTGGTATTGTTGCAAGATTTTTAGCTAATCCCATAGACAATCACCTAATGGAAATTAAAAGAATTCTGAGATATCTGAAGAGTACTAAAGACTATGGTTTATGGTATAAGGAAGATGGAAAATTTGATTTGAAGGCATTCACTGATGTTGATTGGGATGGAAGTGTCAATGACAAGAAAAGCACCAGTGGTGGAGCTTTCTTTCTTGGAAAGAGGTTAGTGTCTTGGACTAGCAAGAAATAGAATTGTATCTCTTAGTCTACAATAGAGGCAGAATATGTTGCTGCAGCAATGAAATATTCAAACATCATATGGATCAAGTAGTTGTTGTCAGGAATGAAGGAAGAAGTAAAAGAAACAGTTATTATCTACTGTGACAACACCAGTGCCATTAACATTTCAAAGAATCCTGTGATGCACACCAAAACCAAGCATATAGAAATAAAGTATCATTTTTTGAGGGAATTGGTACCAAATAAAGAAGTAAGGTTGGAATATGTGAATACCAAAGAACAAGTTGCAGACATATTCACAAAACCTTTACCTAAGGATGCATTCTTGTATATTAGAGGAAATCTAGGGGTGCTTCCCCTAACTGAAGCTTACTAAAATATAGTTTAGTGATGCATCAACCTGAGCGACAATGAAGATCTATCAGTTGATGCAGGTACATTAGAGAACATTGCAGATGAATTAGTACATTTAGGTACATTACAATTACAAAGTGAAATAGTATTGACTATTGTTATTTAGTATTTATGGAGATGGATTCTTTGGCATCTATTGTCAACGAGGGATAGTTTTCTATAATACATAAGAATAATACAGTAAGAGGGAGATTTTGATGTCAGAGGGAGTTTTTGGATGAGAATCAGAATGAAGCTAAGGACATTAAAGAAAGTTTTGCGTTGCTCTACAATTCTTTTTATCATGACATGTTGTGTTGCCATCAATGCCAAAGAGGGAGATTGTTGAAGACAATTATTCAATTATGTATTGTCATTGATGTTACACATGTAATACACTTATGTAGTGATGATACAAAAATGTCTACATTCAGACTAAGCACAATTGGTGAATAGAATGATTTGTTCTAGTGTTGACGGAGTTCAGTCGAGTATTGAAGAAGTTCAGTATTGACCGAGTCACTCAGGCATTTCATTCATGGTCGGGCATTCAGTGCCAGCTAACTAACACTGATTTACCTTCTATAATTAATTGATTATATGAGGCCGACTGAATTGTGATTTATTATTTAGAAGTATATTCAAGACGACTTGACAGGGCTTATCATATATATGAAAGTTCAAGTTTGGATTGAATGTGTGTGAGTGTGTAAAATTTGAAGACAAGCAGAAGTTTGGAATTCTATGACATGAAGAGTGAAGGAGAAATCAAATAGGATTCTGATTGAGTACAGATCACTCATAGCTACAATATAATATCTGATCAGCAAGGATCCAGTCATAATCAGAACATAGATCTGAATTAGCAAAGACAATTGCTTACACATACAAGTCAATTCATTTTTATTCTCTAACAATTGTAGCAGTGATCTCAAATATCTTAACAGAGTAGACTTAACTATCTTTTTGTAAATCCTCTCACAAGGTAGCATTTCTATGTTGAAGTGTTGAAGACCTCTAACAAGGCCACTCCTCACAGGGTGATTAAATCCTTTAACAGGGTCACACCTAACAGTGTGTTATTGTAACCTTTAACAAGGTTGGCTCCTAATAGAGCGGGCTCACTTCAGAAAAGTGAAAAATAGTAACTAGTTACATTGGTGGTTTTTCCCATATTGGGTTTCCACGTTAAATCTTGGTGTAACCTCTGTATATGTTATTTGTTTCATACTTTATGTTTTTGCACTTAATCACTAAAGTATAATTGCATTAGATATTATAAAGATTGCTTTGACACTCGAGTTACAGAATAATATTTTAATTGACCGAGTAATAGTGTTAAAGTATTTAAGACATCTAAGGGACAAAGGATTTGTTTTGCAGTAACTGATTCACCCCTTGCCTCTCAGTTACTTATCTCATTTCCAACAGAAACTACAGAAATAAAAAGATTTAAGTCTTTGATGTTTGAAAAAAAGTTGAATGTGTTTAGTGGATTAGAGATGTGTGTGCAAGAAGGTAATATGAGCTTGAAAAGATAGAAAAAGTAGAGAAGGGAAAGGAAGCAGACATTGATATGAAAAATCAAATTGTATAAGAGCAGATGATACACCTTTTTAATTGATGTCAAAGGGGGAGAGAATGAGCTGATGTGAAAAATAATTAGGTGTGAAGAGAAAGTGCAAAGAAAAGAGCATATGTAGGAGAAGCATATGTGAAAGATAACAAAGAGAAGATCAGGAGAGTCTGGAGATCAAAGGAGAAGAAAAGAAAGATCAGATCATATGAGAGGAGCAATTTTATATACTTGGACATAAGAAAGAAGTTTTTGTCAAGAAGAATGGTTTACATCTAAGGGGCAGAAAATGCGTGAACAGAAGAGCATGTGAAAAAGAGATGGAGAAAAGAGCATGTAATTAGATTAGAACCAAGGGAAGCTTGCTTCTAGGGGGAGAAAATTATTGAGGAAGATGAGTTAGAGAGACTCTAAAAGATAATTGTGGATAATGTTGGTAGTACTATTGATTATCTTTCTAGGGGTGAGATTGTTGGTTTCTGATTGCATTACTTATTTTTCACATCACATGTTGTCATCAATGCCAAAGGGAGATATTGGTGGCATATTGGCATGTTAGATGTGTTTTCATTGATGTCAACATATCAAAAGAATCAAAGGAATTGATTGGAAGATCTATTTGTTTGTTGGTAACTTAATTATTACAGGTTAGCCAGTGGAATAGGATGACTCATAGGTCTGGTTAGGATCATATATTGCAGATACTAGGTTGCACACATGGGAGATTATTGAATAAGGTTAGTACTTAGTTCACTCATATTTTTAGAGGATATCATGAAGACTTGAGCATGATTGAAGGTCAGAATTGGTGACTAGATGACATGGTGACAGATAGTGTTGACAGGAAGATAGAAAGAGGTTCAGTGTGCACAGTCAAGTTAGAATTTCATGGAGAGAGGAGTATGTTTGGTACATAATTGGGTGTCTTCAACTCAAAGGTTTGTACTTCAGAGTTTCGCATGGCATATTTTTATTATCTTAGAGACTTGTTAACAATGTTCTTCAGGTTCGGTGAAAAAGGACTGGCAAATCCAATGGTTGTGGTGGATTTGTGTGTCCAGGTGTTTATTATGATGCTATAGGATGTCTTGATCAGTTGGCAATACACATGGATCAGATGGATCATATTGGTTGAATTTTCAGTCAATAATAACATTTTTACTATTATTTTAGTTCTTGGCCAACCTAATTGGTAACGTGTTGCGCAAGTGCTAAATCATAAAATCTGGGAGATTTATGGTCTTGAGCTGGATGATATAGGTCATGGTGATGATTTTACTATCAGAGATATATTTGAAACATGAGATTTGGCACATTGATTTGAAGAGATTGTGAATTAGGTTTTTCTGACCTAGTTCTTGATATAAGATGATGAAATAAGGCAAATTCAAGGCATGGATCGTGGATACGAATGCTAGAGGTGGCTAGAAAAGGAAGAGCTTGATTCAATGATAATCAGAAGTGATTCAAAAAGGGGTTGAATAGAGATCTGCATTATGCTACATTGGAGCTATATCAGACATGAGGTATATGTCATTTCACAACTCACAAAATCTTAGATCATTATGGTGAGCGAATTGTAAGGCAATGAGCCTTCCTTGGGGTTGTAGCCCAAGGCTTTTTCATTTGAGAAGTGAGCCTGAATGCATGTGCATTCCTCATATAGTGTACTAGTTTTATACTTCTAAAAAGGTATTTACTTATTGTGGGTATTCAGCCCCACCATGGTTTTTCCCCTAATAGGGTTTCCACGATAAAAATATTGTGTCAAACTGTGTGGATGTGATTCTGATTTGTGGATGCATGCATCTTTTCTTTTCAAGTAATCATATCATAATTTAGCGTATAAGCTTAAGAGTTTTTAGGGTTAAGGGCTTGAAGTTTGAATTTTTGGGAACAACTAATTGACCCCTCCCCCTCTTAGTTGTTCACTGCCATACTATCAACATTTAGAGCATCAAATAATCCCTCTTTAAAATTCTAGTTTATGTGGCTTCAGGATCCTTCTCTTAAAGATCTGGATTTTATGTTTTGGAATAAAGGAAGCCTTCTTATGGTACAAAAATGTACTCATTTTTTAAGAGATTACAATTTGTTAAGAGTAAGCTTAATGAAATAAGCATTGCTTTGGAAATTTATTTTCTACAAAATGGTTTATCAATCTTTTTTAGATGTCATTACTCACCAAATTTGAGATCAGGGTCTAATAAAGGAAACTTTTATAGAGGAATTTGTAGTTGTAAAGGAGCTTGATGATTGGGAATTACGAGAGGATAATTTTTGGAAGAAAAAGTTTCATGTTGCTTGGCTTCAGGAAGGTGACTAAAACATTGCTTTCTTTCATAATTATATTAAAGATGGAAGGAATGGAAATTTGATTGCTTCTCTTTTGTCCTCTAAGAGAAATAATTATTTCATTTCGTGGCATTTCAAGAGAGATTTCTCATTTCTATTCCTCCAAGTTTACAGTGGACTCTGTTCCTACAAGGGATAAACAATATCACATTATGCTTTGTATTCCTTTGGTATCTTTTGTAATTAGTAAATCAAGCTTATTATAATTATTTCTTTGGATGAATTAGAGGGGATTTTGTTCAAATGAAGAAGGAGGAGACCTCTAGTCCTAATGGTTTTCCAATTGAATTTTAGGAGAAGTCTTGATAAATTCTCAAATTTAATTTATTGGAGGTTGTACAAGAGTCACAAAGGAACAAACAAATGTTAAGGTTCATGAATTATATGTACTGGAGTTGATGAAAACTCAACCCTAAAGCTCCCAAGAATCACCTGCATGCAAACCTATCAAAGAGTGAGAAGCAAAAGCTATGGAGGCCAAAAATAGAAGATCCATGAAAGAGGAAACATCATGTGCAAAAAATGAAGAGAAAATTATCAATGCAATAAAATCCTCAATACAATTAATAATTTACAAAGAGGGAATCCTTATAAAAGGATATTGAAACCCTAAAAGGAAAACCCTAAAGGGGAAAGAATTATTTATTAATGAGCCTAAGTTTAGCTTAAGTGAAAATAAAGTAATAGGTGACTTAATTAATAAATCAATATGATTTATTTAATTAAGTAAAGAACCTATATACTCCAACACCCCCTCTTAAGATGAACTTAGAGAGAAGCTAAAAAACTAGGACTAAATGCAGATAGCAAGAAATGGGTCCTGACAACAAGGCCATGTTGTCGGGATCCATTTTCTTGCTTTCAGTAGTTGTTCTAGGTTTTTAGCTTCTCCCTAAGTTTATCTTAAGGGGGGTGTTAGAGTAATAAGTTATTTCACTTATTATCTCTAGTTTACTTAAGCTAAACTTTAGGCATATAATAATTAATTCTTTTATTAATTATTATCATCCAACCTAGATCTTTCCCTTTTAGGGTTTCAATATCCTTTTATAAGGATTCCCTCTTTGTAAATTATTTATTTATCTGACAACGTTATTGTATTTAGGGTTTTCTCTCCATTGTTTGCACAATATGTTTCCTATTTCATGGATCTATTATTTTTGGCCTCCATGGCTTTTGCTTCTCTCTTTCTATGATAGGTTTGCATGCAGGTGATTCTTGGGAGCTGTAGGTTTGATTTTTCATCAACTCCAAAAAAGAGCCCTGACTTTGACTGGCAAAAAACCCCTCTCCAAAAAGAGATGAAGACTAGTGAAGGACTGAAGAAGCCTCAAAACTAGAGAATGTCCCAAAAAATAGGAACAAAGGATGAACATGAAGAACACCACTGAAGCATCAAGATACAAACACTCTTGAAGAATAATTGTTGGAACCTCCACTATAATAGAACATGATCAAGTAGAGAATATTGTAATCTGCATAAGTGCCCTCAAATGACAACACTCAAATCAGGATGGAAAACAAAGGCAAACATCTGAAGTCAAATATACAGATGGAAAAAACACTAAAGTCTAAAGAGATGATCAATAAAAGATGGAAGGATTCATCCAAAATAGGAATGAAAGAGTGTCCATATGGTAAATGGTCCATCTCACTGAAATGCATAGGTACCCAGCCATTGCATCCGCCTAGACCATAGGAACAAATACTAAATACATAGATCACTCCATCGAACTAAGGAAGCATTAGAACCAACATGAGATACCCCCCATAATGTTGATAAGGGAGAGGCATGACATGTACATTCAAACAGAATGCAAAGAAAAACTGCATGACGAAGAACCAGGAACATAGGAAGTGCAAAATAAAGTATAAACACATATAAAGGATGGTGTCGTAGAAGGATCACTCTCTTGACACACATCATGAGGCTAATGTCATGGAAGGAACACTCAATTGACAAAGGTAGATGGAAAACAAAATAAACATCAAACCCCCCATGGCACTTTATAAGGGAGTGCAAGTACAAACATGCACAAAATGTTCAAGATCCCAAGCATGCAACAAATGACACTTTATCTCAGTGCATTTGCAAAAAATAAATGCTACAGGAATAGATGTCTACAATGCTCAGGAATGAAAAAAATTTGCAATAACATTAGTAACAGTTAAAAAGGAGTCATCACATGCAAAGAAAATGATCCCAGGACCTGAAACATCTAATAAATTCACCAGATTTCAAAAAAGCAAAAAACCTGAATAAAATGTACCTAGAGAAGATTCTATAGATGAGAACCATACCAAAAGAAAGAGCACAAAACCAAATTTCCAATGAAATGTGGAAATCGGAATATTGAGCCCAAATGAGCAAGATATGGCTCCCAAAGTGAAAAAAAGAACCATGACTTTGACTGGCAAAAAACCTTGCAAAATAGAAAAATCAAGAAACCAAACCTCCAAAAATAGCCCGGTCTCGGAACCATCTTTCTGATGATATCTTGTTCACCAAAAAATTCCTATGTTTTCTCAAGATATGAGAAAAAAAGCAAGAGGACTCCTAAAAGGCAAAAAAATGAGCTTGGTGGCTCTGTGGTGGCTCCTTGCTGGCACTCCGGCTGAGCGGCGCTGTTGGGGGTGCACCAGTGGAGCAGAGGTGTTCGTTGGGTTGTGGCCTCTTGCGTCGGTCAAGAAACCACTAATGGTGGCCACTGGGCAATGCCCAGTCATGGTTTAAGGTCGATGATGACCATCGTGCAGAAAAAAAAAATTATTTTTATTTTTGGAGGTCGTACAACCCTGAATCACTTTTTTTGCCTCAAAGGCTCTCGGAGGCCAAAATTGACAAACCTTATATGAACATATAGGTTTTTGGGCCTTCTAAGCACGATGGTGAGGTTTGTTTGGGCCCAAAATAGGTTCACTTAAGAAGACCAAAAAAACTGCTGAAAATACGATCTGAAGAATAATGCCCAAAATATCTCATGAAGAGAACATGTGCATGAAGATATGGATCTCTGATACTATATTGGATTTGATGAAAACTCAACCCTACAGCGCCCAATAATCACCTACATGAAAACCTGTCACAGAAAGAGAGAAGCAAAAGCTATGGAGGCCAGAAATAACAGTTCGATGAAAGAGGAAACATCATGTGCAAAAAATGGAGAGAAACTTCTCAATGCAATAGAATCCTCAATACAAATAACAATGTACAAAGAAAGAATCCTTATAAACGGATACTGAAACCCTAAAGGGGAAATAAATAAGAATTAATTATTAATGAGCCTAAGTTTAGCTTAAGTGAAAATAAAATAATAGGTGACTTAATTAATTCCTAAAAAGAAGGGGGGTAGTTCTCTAGATCTCTTTAAACTCATAGTTATTTACAATGCGATGTACAAAATTATTACTAAGTTGGTAGCAAAGAGGATTAAGCCATGGCTCAACGGGTTAATTTTAGAAGAGAAAGGTAGCTTTGTTGTTGGTAGGAAAATTCTAGATGGGATAATTTTTTTAATTGAAGCTATTCACTCTACGGATTCTTATAAATAAAATGCAATGTTTATCAATTTGGATATGGAAAAGTTTATGACCATCTCAAATGGGCTTTCCTGCATAAAGTATTTATAGCTTTTGGGTTTGGTAGTGATTGGATTAATTGGAACACGAGTGGTGTCACCTCAAATTCTTTCTCAGTTCTTATCAATAGTGAGCTTCCAAGTAGTTTGGAGCCATGAGGGGCCTTTAACAAGGTGATCCCCTATCACCATATCTATTTGTATTAATGGTTGAAAGTTTGGGGAGATTTATCAAGTCTAGTGTGATGAAAATTTGTATCCAAGGGTAGAGTTGGGAGAACAATTTTCTTCCTCGCTCTCATTTACAATTTTTGGGTGATAAAAATTTAATGGGATTAGCCAAAGTAAATGACACAATAAACTTGAGAAGTAATTTGGATATTTACTTGGCTACCTCTGGGAAAAGGATTATGAGATCGATTCCTCCATTTTGTTCTTTAATACTCGGCTTATTTAGCTCAAGTTTTCCTAAATTCTTAAATTCTAGATTGGATCACTTCATTTTGTTTATCTTTGTATTCTTATTTGTAAGGTAGGTGAAGTAGGTGTCACTAGTCCATTCATATAAACTAGGTATATATTTCATGTGTACTTTGGTACATTGGAAGCAAAATGATCCACTAGGCTCAAGATTGCTAACGCACAAAGTGGATTTAGTATTACTCCATTGAATCTATAATTATGAGAGAAGAATGCCAAAATTAGGGTCAAATAGGGAAAAATGGTAGTTTTTAGCATGTTTAAGAAATTAGCAGACTAACATGCAAATTATAGCAAACGATTTGACAAGTGCAAACTTTATAAGCTAGCCTACACTTCAAATCATGGGCCAAATCAGAGAGGCTAGGGAACCAAAGTTAGCTAGCTCCCAAGACTAAGGTGGATAGCCTTTCCTACTCCCCATATTTTTAGATCTGACGATTCATAGAATGTAGATCTCCACCTACTCATTTTGTAGCTTTTGTTGTGTGTTCACCACATATTCTTATACATTATAAAGAAGGAAAATATTATGTATAAAGGGGTTTTCCTAGGTCAAACCTTAATTTTTGAATCAACCTTGATATTTAAATAAATTTAACTTGATTTGAAAGTGTTTTATAAGGTAGCATAGGCTAGATCTGAATATGAAAAGCTTATACCTTCAAAAAACTTCTTGACATCAAAATGCTCGTAAAAATGTTGATGTTGACTTGATGTAATTAACTTTAGAATATCATGATCATGGATGTCATCATTTATGTAGATCATGGGTATAAATTATCTCAATGTCTCAAACAACTACTTGGTTGGACCCTTGAGTCATCACACCATAGACTTCCATCATGAACCACCCTTATTCCTTATAGCCCTCCAAATGATTTTTTTCCTCCATAACTTATAGATCATACTGGATAACTATAATGTAAAAACATTTTCAAATACCATTTTTTCTCTTACAAAAAATATCTCAAAATAAGTTAGGGTTACTTTATAGTGTATGGACCAAAGTATGGACCAAATTTTGACTGTCCCGGTTGGAATTAGGCCTAATTTGGCATGTAGGCTTATGTGTAACTTGGGTTTGATTTCTAAATGATTCCAAAAAGTGTATTAAATAATTTTTTTGACTTATTAAGGGTTCATACACTCCCCATAACATATTTTAAGGGTTTAAAAACATTTATTTCATAAGGTGACACATAATCAACCATTTCTTTTTTACAACCCTTGTTGTCTAGGCCAAGACTATTCTTCCAGGGAATTAGACATATATGTCAATAAATTGATTAAAATATTGCAATAGTATGGCATTAAATTAATTTAAAACACCCTAATAAACTCTCATATCAACTATAACCATGATCTTTACAAATGAAACAATAAATTCATTCAAACCCTTATTGAATCAAATTTACAAACTGTCCTACTATAATCTTCAAATAACAGTCCTTAATAAATTTCACAAATAAAATATTAGTACCTATCCTTTGGAGGAATTGAATATTATATAAAAATATAATTTTTCACCATACCAATAAGGAGAAATGATTTTTTATCAAAATTGGAAACCCTAGTTTTGGAACAGACCCGCACTCACTAAAAATGGCATAACTTATTCAAAAATAAATAGAATTTTCTCAAACTAAAAGAATATTAAATTAGATTCATTTCTTAAAATTTTCCCAATAGTTTCAGAATCTTACTATATTGTACATGTTTTTACCAAACATGAGAATAGGATTGTTACATGAAATTACACATAAAATTGCTCAAAAATAAATTCAACCTTTCATCCCAAACTTCAACAACCTTTGAATTTCAGTTGGAGCCTCACATATTTAATTTTTTCATCTAATTATTCTTTCCAACCATCCTAAAACACACCATACACTTATATTTTAACAAATTTTTATAAAGTTGTCATTACAATAACAAAGTTGTCATTGACAACTAATAAGAAACTTTTGCAACATTTTTCCTAAAGAAACAAAAACTTCACAAATGACCCAAAATGACTAGAAATGGTCCAAATGACCTTATTTGGGGTCATACAATGAGATTATGTTTTATTACTAAGATCCTCATGGTCCCTTCTTTCCTAGTTTCTCACTCTTTTTTTCCTTTCTTCTTTGGTTATTTCTTTTCCCTGGGGAATTTCAGAACCCACAAAGACTTCAAGACTCAATCTTAGGGTCATTTCCCATTCTATATTCTTTCTCCTAGCAGCCACTTTATTTTTTCCTTATATATTTTGGGATCCAAGAGACTATGAAGACACTAAACCCAACCACCATAATAATGATGGTACACCCAATTTAAAAAGTAAAATTTCAGCTAATTTCAGCCCTCATTTATGCTACATTTCACTCTAAAAGTGATTTATTGAACCCTAATATATATTTATAAACCAAACCCTCATTTTTTTATGATTAAAGATTGGATTTATATTTTTCCCCAGCCATTCCCAAGTCTCATTCTTGTTGTCGCCCCTATTCTTCATGTTGTACTTTGCATTCCTTGGGTGTTGGAAACTATGGAAGCACATAGGTTTATACTTTATTTGCTCATCCTTTTATTTCTTGTTCCTTGTTTGTTTAATTTTTTGTGGGTTCCTATTTTGTTTTCCTTTTTTTTTGCTTGTTTTCCTATTTTCTAGGGTTAAAGTAGCATAGGTTTAGTTAGATTTGCTTTCGTATTTTCCAATTAGAAATAAATTGAACCTAAACTGGATTCAAATACTAGAATTCACACTCAATTCAGACTTTAAGGAATTTTTGTTCCTAAGTTGACCTTTTCAAATGTGTCCTTTGGGGATTCAAAATCCCACATTCTTTCTCAAACACACCCTAACCATGCATAAAATCCCCTCTATTTTTGAAATTCGATCTTCAATCTATTTTTGTATGATAATGTCACCTGTGGTAATTTTTAAACCAGCAAACCCTCATGGCTACCATTGAAACTTTTTTCCCTTAAAATGACTAAGTGTTGGAATTTGAAAAGATTGGACTCCAATATTTTTGGTTTGGAGAGACCTTGAGACCATTGCTAATTATAACTTAGTCACACAATTACAAATATATAGAGGTCCCTAAAACATTTAAAGCAACACTTAACTATATTTTTTACCTCTCTAGGAACATGCAAACCTAAAGACTTCAAACCTTCCAAAAAATCAAAGCCCGTGGTTCCCAAATCATGAAGATAGATTCTTCAGGACTTCAAGGCCTGAGATAACATTAAAAATTTATCTTGAGAACTATGAAATCCCCAAAGGCCTACTTTCCAAACTTATACTTAAGCAAGTACAAGGCATTCCTTGAAGGTTTCAGATCCCAAAGGGACATCATGTTCTTGTCCTTGAAATTTTTTTTTGCTTCGAAACCCATTTTTGGGGCCATGCACTTTAATGTATCCCTATGGGAGGGAGTTCAAGTCCCAAAGAGATTTGAAAATTAAAACCTCATAAATGTGGAACATTTGAAGATCCATCTCTAGGGTATTTTAAATAAAAGAAATATATAATCCTTATGGGAGTTAGGGTCACAACTGAATCTATTAAAAAATCCTTTAAGTCTTGGTTCATTCAAACTCCCAATCCCCAAATCTTGTATCTTCTCAAAACCTAAAAACCCAAAATCTCCCTGAAATGATAGAATTTGATTTAATAAATGAATTTAACTACTTATTTTGGATTTACAATTTTTATTTCTGACCCCATTAGTATCCGAATGTCTGAAGAAGAATTTGAAATAGTAGAAATAGGCCTAGAGGTTTGTCAAAGGAGAAGTAAAGCTGAAAACATAAACAAAATACCCATCACAATAAAGTACAAGTACCAAGGCCAACCCTCTATTTCCAAGTATGGTTCAGAGGTCAAATTGGTTACAAACACTAAAATTGGAAACATATACTTGGTAGCCATGAAAAATGTGTTAGACCTTAAAAATCACACACAACTGATTCCTTTGCCCCCTCTCAATTGTGTGTGATTATTAAGGTCTAATAATTGGTATCAGAGCTAGTGTCCTCTTTGGGAAGCTTGACCGTTTGATGAGATCTAGGATGTCAACCTTTAAGAAGGAGAGTCTGAGATTTGAAGATACATAGATTTCATCTAAGTGTGGTAAATATGCTAAGGAATGGGAACATATTGAGAAATAAGAAAGAGAGCTTGAAGAGATTGAAGACCTAATTATGAAGAGACTACCTAAAGGTTCTGATACACTTGATGATGAATCTGAGAAGAGCGAAGATGAGATTGTGTTCATTTCTATCAGAGATGAGAATCCTATTGAAAAGAAAGCCTTGGTTTCACATGTGGATAAGAAAAATGACTAGGTTATTAATAGTGGATGTTTACATCACATGACCAGAGACAAAAGAAACTTTGTGAAGCTTGAAGACTATGATGGTGGGGTTGTTATATTTGGTAACAATTCTCCCTATTTGATCAAAGGAATAGGTTCAATTACACTTGATGGTAAGAGTAATACTAATGATGTTTTGTATGTTGAAGGTTTAAGGCATAATATTTTGAGTGTTGGATAGTTAGTTGATAAGGGATATCACTTGGAATTCAAGAATGGAATGTGTAAAATCATTGGAAGCACTATAATTGAGATTCCATCGGGTACAAAGACCAGAGGTAATGTATTTCATTTGAACAATTATGAGAATAGATGTTTGATTGCAAAGGTGATGACAGTTGGTTGTGGCATAAGAGTTTTTTTCATGTAAAATTTGATAACATTGTGAAGATAAGAAATAAAAATGATGTAAGAGATTTACCTAGATTGTTGAAGCCTAATAATGTTATGTGTAAGGAATGTCAATTGGGTAAGCTAACTAAATCTAATTTTAGAAGCAAGACTTATTCTTTGAGTGCATTGTTAGATTTTGTGCATAGTGATTTATGTGGCCCTTCTAGAACAAGTAGCTATTATGGATATATATACATTATTCTATTTGTTGAAAATTATTCAAGGATGATGTGGGTTACATTTTTGAAAGAAAAGTATGAGCCATTTGACAAATTCTATATTTTTAGAGCTATGGTTGAGACTAAGACATATATGAAGCTAAAATGTTTGAGATCTGACAGAGGTGGAAAGTTTACATCTAAATAATTTGATGTATATTGTGAAGATCATGGAATAAAGAGACATATGTCTTCTCCACGAAACCCACAATAGAATGGAATTGCAAAAATAAGAAACATAACAATTCTTGACACTGCAAGGACAAAGATGATTGAAGGAAACATTTCACTCATGTATTGGAGAGAAGTTGTTTGCACTATTTTTTATACACTTAACCGAGTTCAACTCAAGAATGGTATTGGTAAGACTCTTATGAGATTTTGTATGGTCATATTCCTACTGTAAAGTATTTCAGAATATTTGGAAGAAAATGTTACATTAAGAGAAATGAAGATTTAAGAAAGTTTGATCCTAGAAGTGATGAGGGAATATTTCTTGGTTATTCTACAAAGACAAAAGCATACAAATATTATAATCATAGATTGAGAAAGATTATTGAGAGTGCTAATATGAAAGTGGATAGAGTTTCCAGAAACCAATTAGATCTGGCAGCTATGAATCAGACGAAGAAGAAGGAAGTCAGATTGTACAAGCACAAAATTAGAATAAGAATAAGAATCAGAATCAGAATCAGAATCAGAATGGATCGGTAGAACATAATGAAGAAGTTGGAGATGAGGAAGAGTTGGAAACACAAGAGTCGGCTAAGAATGCAAATCCAGAAACTCTAAGGTATGTAAATCTAAATCATTCAAAGAATCAAATTATTGGTGATAGAAATAAAGGTGTTCAGACTAGATGAAGAATTTGTTAGAATAACTGAGAGGGGGGGTGAATCAGTGGCCTTAATAATAATTCAAAAATTCAACCAAAAACTTATCTCTTAAATATAATACCCTCACTTATCTTACATTCCCAATTTCAACAAGACGTAAGCTACAAATAACTTTAATAAATATCAACTACTCGATGAGATATATTGTTTATCTTTTCTAGTCTTTATCGAGTAGCAGCAAATAAACTTAGAGTTAAGTTAACCAATCCGGTTTCAATAATGTGTAAAGAAAAATATCAATGCAATGAAACATATACACATTTGACACATAGATTTTAATGTGGAGACCCAATATGGGAAAAACCACCTGGGACTGGTAACCCAAAATAATTTCACTCTTCTGAAGTGAGCTCGGTGAAGAGCCAACCCTATTAAAGGTTACAATACACACTGTTAAGTGCGACCTTGTTAGAGGATTTAAAACCAACAATTTATATTTTGACCTAGCACTCACTATGTTTTCAACAAGAAAACCTTTTGATACTCTTGAGTATCTCAATACAATAAGGACTGTTCAATCCCACTCAGTTAAGAGATTTTATGAATCAATGGTTAAACTGATACAGTAAATGATCTGTTCAAAATACAACTTTGATTTGAAAATATCTAGATCTATTTTTAGTTTTATAATACCTCTCTGATCAATATACACTTCATTTCCTTTTCTTTCTTTCTTTCTTCTTCTTGGTGAATGCTCTGTCCTCTATTGCTTGGTGTCTGTAGAATTCCTTGGCTTTGTTCTTCAGCCTGTATGATCATATCTGCATGAAGAATTATATCTTCACACAAATTATACTCAGCATTCCTCTCTTTGATAATTATTTCCCTATCTCTTTATATAGACATGATTAACTGCTCAATCTCATTGTTTTGGTCATAGATCTCTTCTTGATCCGTAAAACTCACCATGTGTTGCTTTATACCGTAAATCTCTCCTTTAGTTTTATTCCATAAATATCTCCTTGATAACTATGAATAAAAAATGTTTTAAATCTTCTTCCATGCTTTAGTTTAAATGGTCGTTGAAAATAAAGCAATCAATCAGTCAATCCCTAAATTGTAGCTCTACTAGCTAAGCAATTTTGTCATTCTTTAACTCCAGTTATGATCGGTCATCATCTTTAGTTATGCTCGGTCATCACCTTCAGTTATTGTGGTTCTCGGTATACACTTTCTCGATATACACTGTGAACTGCTCAGTGTTCACTTGCTCAATATACATTTACTTTTTATACACTGTGAACTGCTTGGTGTTCACTATCACTCGGTGTATACAAACTTTTTATTTTTTACCGAAAACATAAACTTTGTCTCTTCAGATCTTCAAGGTTATGATATTATGTGTATGAACAATCAAACCATATCAAGTTGACATCAATGACAATACAATACATTAACTGATTTAATGTCTTGCATTCACTTTTGCATCTCGGTGATCATCAACTTATCATCTTCAATCATTCAATCAGTTATAGTTCACCAATCTCTCCCTTTGGCATTGATGGCAACATACTATGAAACATGCAGTATAAAATTGTAAGGTATAAAATATTACATTTAAATATGTTATGGGGGTAAATAAGATGCTCTCCTTTTATCTTTAGATAAAAAAATGAAGGATCTAAATTGATTAACCCCAAAGGAAGGATCAATGCATAAATGAATCAATGATTTGGAAATAAGAGCAAAGAGGAAGATCTTAAATACTCGTTTATAGATTTGAATGTGTGATAGGTTTAGAAAGATTAATAAATATAATTGAAATGAATAGGAGAAAAGTACCAACCTCAAAATGTTACAGATCTGAAGAATGTTGTTTTCGGAGGTCTGCACTCAGTTTCTGGAAAATCTAAGATCGTATCTGGAATAGAAACGCAGAAATGAACAAAACCTAGAAATCTTTTTCTGTTCTTACATAGTTCTGATTTTGACCCTCAAGTAAATGTCACCATTGACCCAGAATTTATGATTCTGACCTAGGGCAGAATCGACCTAAAAAGTCTCTGACAGGAAATCTATTTTTGGATCCCAAAAGTTTGCCGAAAAGGGTATCTGAATCTGCACTCTGATCTATTGTTCTGAACCTATACCTATAAGAAAAATGGATTGTTTGTTGGGGGGAAGGGGTTTGCCTTGGTCAAACTCCAATTTTGGAATTAACCTCAAAGTATAATTAAAATTGCATAAGTAAAATAAAGTAAATGAACAAATTCACCTTGTTTGTAGAAGCCCTTGTTGTGGATTTGAATCTGTGAATCCACAAGTATGTATGCACCAAAAAGGATGTAGAATGTAGAATGTAGGATGTATCCAATCAATTACTTGTAGATCTTCAACATCAATCTTGAATGGGTATTTGAATAGGAAGAGGCTTGGAGGAATGTGGATGGAAAAATCTTCAACAAGAGGGCTCCATGGAGCTTGAATCCTTCAATGGCCACCAATGGATCTTCTTGATGAAATGAGTGCTTGAGAAGTGCTTAAATGCTTGAGAATGGATGAATTCTTCAAAGGCTACTTGGATTTCTTAAAATCTTTCTTCTTCACCTTTGGATTTCACTCTTCAAGTCTTTGTCTTAGATTTCTCTTGCTTATAGTTCAAGTCTTAGCTTGTGGTTAGAGAAAATGAGAGGAGAAAGCTTCCTTTTATATGAAAATAGGGCACAATCTTCTAGAGAGGCCTACATAGGAGAATTAAATTCCAATTAGACCTATACCCCTAGAAGAGGACCTATATTAAATATAATTTAAGATTTTTTGTTCTGAAGACCGAAACAGCCGACCCGAAAGCGAGAATTAACTCTTTCCAAAGCACGACATCTGGAAACCCTGGAATTTTGGAATTTGAACCCTGGTTTAGAAAAAGGTCAATTGTGACCTTGGTCAAGGTCGAGGTCAGCCTTGAACCTGAGGTCAAAGTCCCATTTTTCAGTCTGGAGTGTCAAAAATAAGCTGAAAAAAGTGGAAATGGGGCAGAACATGGGGAAAAAGCCAGATGCAAGTTAGGGACCCATTCAAGGTGCTTGACATGACCCCAAACCACTTACTTAGAAGACTAAATTATTCTACAATGGAAGTGCTTCCATTTTCTGACTATACAAAAATATGCGATAACATACCAAACTTATTGTTCTATAACCAATTCAAATATATGAATCTTGGTAAGCTCTTCTAGCTCAGATTTGATTCTATTGTGTGCTCTCCCTTTCTTTATTCCCTTCAATGGATAGGTGTAGAAATTTTGTCTTCTAATTCTGTCTCTCCCTTTCTTTCAGAATTCCTTCTCCAATTCTCTCCCTTTGATGGATGGTTATTTCATTGAATATTTCTCTCCATTTCCTTGAATCTTTCTCTCCCTTTGTGTTGTAGAATCTTCTTTCTCTAATGGATATTTCATTTCTTCTCCTTGATGTATATTTCATTGAATATCTCTCTCCCTTTGACAGCAATGCCAAAAAAAATATACAGCTCTGTAGTAGCCAACAATATCTCTAGTGTGTGGTTCAGATAAGTACCTTTAGTGTACTGATATATCATTGTAGTCCATGTCTTAGCTTGCATCAACATGATTAATCTTCTGATATTGTGTAGGCTGATGCAACCTCCAAGTCAGCTTAGTGACTAGTAGATAAGGGATGAATCCCTATTCTATTCCTCAGGTATTCAAATGTATCTCTTGGCAAAGGTTTTGTGAATATGTCTGCTAGTTGTTCTTTGGATTGTACATATTCTAGTATCACATGTTTCTCTTGTACTTGTTCCCTCAAGTAATTATACTTAATAGATATGTGCTTTATCTTAGCATGCATCACATGGTTCTTTGAAATGTTTATAGAACTTGTATTATCACAATAGATAATTATTGGGTCAATATTTTCCTCATTCATACCTTTCAGCAATTGCTTGATCCATGAAATGTTAGAGCAATTTGCAGCAGCAGCTACATATTCTGCTTCTGTAGTTGATTGAGATATGCATCCTTGCCTTTTACTTATCCATGTGACAAGTCTGTCACCCATGAAGAATGCTCCTCTTGTAGTGCTCTTTCTATCATCTATGTTTCCATCCCAATCAACATCAGTATAAACTTGTAGCTCAAAATTGCCTTCTTTATTGTACCACAAGGCATAGTCTTCAGTATTCTTCATATCTCAAAATTCTTTTAACAACAGTCATGTGTGATACCTTAGGGTTAGTAGAGAATCTTGAAACTATACCAACTGCATGTGCTATATCAGGTCTAGTGTGTACAACATACATTATTTTACCAATCATAGATCTATATAAGGTCTGATTTACCTCGGTTGTCTTGTCTTCTTTAGTCAATTTTCATCTGGTCGCCATAGGTGTTCCAACTGGTTTGGAGACCTCCATTTTTAATATCTTTAGGACTTCTTTGATGTATTTGGATTGTGTGATGTAGATGACTTCATCCTTTTGTAGAATCTATAGACCAAGAAAAAAATTGATCTCTCCAAACATTGACATTTCAAATTCTTTGCTCATTTCTTTAGCAAATGACTTGCATAGCATATCATTACCTCCAAATATGATATCATCAAAAAATATCTTATAAATCAAAGTCTTATCATCAGTATCTCCTTTCAAATACAAATTATTGTTGTCACTTGTTCTAAAAAATCCAATACTAATGAGATAAGAGTGAAGTCTTTCATACCATGCTCTTGATGCTTGTTTCAATCCATACAAGGCTTTTTGTAGTTTACAAACCATGTTCCTCTTGTTAGGATCAACAAACCCTCCAGGTTGTTCAATTTATACCTCCTCTTCTAGTATTCTATTTAGAAATACATATTTAACATCCATTTGGTATACTTTGAATCCTTTAAAAGAAACATAAGCAAGTATAATTCTTACTCCTTCTAGTCTAGCAATGGGTGAAAATGTTTCTCCATAATAAATACCTTCTTCTTGTGCATACTCTTTGCATACCAGTCTTGCTTTGTTCCTTTTGACTTCTCCATTCTCATTCAGTTTGTTTCTGAAAATCCATTTGGTGCCAATGACTTTTTTTTTCACTTGGTCTAGGTACTAATGTCCATGTTTTATTCTTATCATTCTTATCAATATGTTCAATCTCTTCATTCATTGCACTAACTCATTCTTGATTCTCAAATGCAGCATTAACAAATTTATGCTCAAAATCACAAATCAAACATCTATTGTTAAGAGACTTACTTCTTGTTATCATTCCTTCTCTTTTGTCCCCAATGATCTGGTCCTGTGGATGGTGTCTTCTGACATATTTATCAAGTACAAGTTCAGATATTTGTTCTTCAGTTTTATCTTCATTTTGATCTTCATTATCACTCGGTTCAGCATTGTGAGCATTTTCCTAATTGTCGGTGTGTGCAGCTTGTTGCTCGGTTGCATTTTTCTATCACTTGGGTAAGATGTCAAGATCTTCAATGTAGAGAAATATGTTGTAATCTTCAGGTTCCTTCTCCCTTTCCTCATCATTTTTCTTAGCAAATTCATCCACTTTAACATTTGCACTCTTAATGATTTTGTTAGAAGATTTGTTTAGACATTTATAAGCTTTTCTTTTAGTAGAATCTCCTAGAAATATTCCTTCATAAATTTTAGAGTCAATTTTCCCATTTCTATCATCTTTCAATATATAACATTGACTTCCAAAGATTCTAAAGTAACTCACATTTTGTGTGTATCCATACCATAGCTCATAAGGTGTCTTATTTGTGTCTTTCTTCAATTGAACTCAGTTTAGTGTATAGACAATAGTATTTATAGCTTCTCTCCAGAATGTTTGTGTGATGCCTTTTTCAATCATCAATGTTCTGGCACAATCAACAATTGATCTATTCCTCCTTTCAGCAATCTCATTATGTTGTGGTGTTCTCAGTGCAGAAACCTATCTTGTAATCCCATGCTCATTACAAAAGCTAGTGAACTCGTCATAAATAAATTCTCCTCCTCTGTCTGATCTTAAACATTTTTGTTCTTTTCCACTTTGCTTTTCAACTTTAGCTTTATACCATTTGAACATCTTAAATGCTTCATATTTATCTTTTAAGAACATGACAGTCATCATCCTAGAATACTCATCAACAAATAGAATAAAGTATCTATCACCATAATATCTCTTTGTTCTCATTGGTCCACATAATTCAATATGGACTAACTCTATAATTGCATCAAATGTGTAGGCGTTTCTCTTGAAACTAGACTTTGTCATTTTTCCTATTTGACAATTCTTGCACATAACATGGTCGGGCTTTGAAATACTCAGTAAGCCTCTCACTTTTGTTTTCTTAATTATCTTAACCGTGTTGTCAAAATTCACATGACAACCTTTTATACCACAACCAAATGTCTTCATTTCTAGCCAATAAACAAGTGGTCTCAATATTATCAAGATAGAATAGATTACATTTTGTTTGTTCGCCAGTACCGATCAAATTTCCTTTTCCATTATAGATCATTTCCTTTTTGTTCTCAAATGCAACTCAGTTTCTTGTGTTGTTCAATTGTGAAACACTCAACAGATTATAGTTAAGTCCTTTTACCCAATATGCATTTTCACATCTGGTCAGATTATTCAACATGATGGTACCTTTTCCTTCAACTGGGCAAGGTGAGTCATTACCCATCCTAATTGATCCACCATTATAATATTCAAAAGTTTCAAAAGTTTCTTTATCTCCAGTCATGTGGTGAGTACAACCACTATCAATAATCTAGACATCATTTTTGCTAACTTTAGATATGAGTTTTTTTTCAACATAACTTTCTTCTTCATCTGAATCATCCTTCATAGCAACAAATACTACCTCAATATCTTCATTAGAATTAGTATCAAAATTTTCAGCTTTGTTCTCAACCAGGTAACAAGCCTTCTTTCCTTTATCATTGTAATCTCGGTTATCTCTTGTGTCAGAGTGTCGGTTGCTTCTGTAGTCTCGGTCGTCACTTCTATCATACTTCTTTTCATAAGATGTATCATTGTTTCTTTCATCCTTTCTCTTGTTAGGGCATCTAGCAGCAAAATGTCCAATTTATTTGAAATTAAAATAGACCAATGGTAATTTACCTTTATATCTTCCTTTACCTCTATGTAATCTCCTAGCAATTAGTGCTTCAAGTTCATCAAGTTCTTGTTCATCACTTTCATCGTCACTATCATTTCTCATAGTGTGTTTGTTACTAGATTTGCTTATTTTCAGAGAATACTTGAATGCATACTCAATAGTAGGCAAGACATTGTTGTCATAGTTTTTCATCTCAAATGAAATAATTCTACCAATCAAACTATCAAGAGTAACATTTTTATTTGCTACTACTCTCATTTCTTGAATTGAAAATACTCTAATAGCATAAATAGGCAGTAAGGTTCTCAGAATTTTACTTACAACCGTTTCTTCCTCAAGTACTCCTACTCCATGGATATCATTAACAACTTCTTTGATTCAGTCACTGTACTGAGTGATGTTCTCTCCTTTTTTCATTCTCAGGTCATCAAATTTTCCTCTTAGGCTTTTAGCTTTAGCTCTTAGTGCATTGGTATCTCCTCCATGTACTATCTTGAGTTTGTCCCACATTTTCTCTGCAGAGGTGCATGATTTCACATCTTCAAATTCAGCATCGGTTAGTGAAGAAGCAAGTTCTATCATCATAGAATTGTGTTCATGTTTCTCCCTCAATTGATCAACGGCCATAGGTCTAGTAGGTGCAACATATTCAGTATCCAAGTGTTGTGTAACATCATTTCCAATACCAGATAGATGAAGTCTTATCCTACTTTTCCATGATGCAAAGTTGTCCTTGTTCAACTTAGGCACATCCCTTTTACTCATCTTGTGATCTTTAGATTAATTCCCTTTAAACTTTTCTTCCAAGCACCAGAGCTCTGATACCAATTGTTAGAATAACTGAGAGGGGGGTGAATTAGTGGCCTTAATAATAATTCCAAAAATTCAACCAAAAACTTATCTCTTAAATATAATACCCTTAGTTATCTTACATTCCCAATTTCAACAAGATGTATGTCATAAATAAATTTAACAAATATAAACTACTCAGTGAGATATACTATTTATATTTTCTAGTCTTTACCGAGTAGCAGCAAATAAACTTAGAGTTAACCGATCAATCCAATTTCAATAATGTGTAAAGAAAAATACAAATGCACAATGAAACATATACACATTTGACACATAGATTTTAACGTAGAAACCCACTATGGGAAAAACCACCTGGGTCCGGTAACCCAAAATAATTTTACTCTTCTGAAGTGTGCTCGGTGAAGAGCCAACCCTGTTAAATATTATAATACACACTGTTAAGTGCGACCTTTTTAGAGGATTTAAAAACAATAGTTTATCTTTTGACCTAGCACTCACTATGCTGTCAACAAGAAAACCTTTTGATACTCTTGATTATCTCAATACAATAAGCACTGTTAAATCCCACTCGGTTGAGAGATTTTCTGAATCAATGGTTAAACTGATACAGTAAATGATATGTTCAAAATACAACTTTTCTGTGAAAATATTCAGATCTATTTTTAGTTCTATAATACCTCTCTGATCAATATACACTTCAGTTCCTTTTCTTTCTTTCTTTCTTCTTCTCGGTGAATGCTTTTCCTCTGTTGGTCGGTGTCTGCAGAATTCCTTGGCTCTTTTCTTCAGCCTATATGATCCGATCTGCATGAATAATTCTATCTTCACACAAATTATACTCAACATTTCTCTCTTTGATAATAAATTCCTTGTCTCTTTATATAGACATGATTAGCCACTCAGTCTCCTTGTTTTTTTTGTAGATCTCTTCTTGATCCAGAAAACTCTCCATGCATTTCTTTATCCCGTAAATCTATCCTTTAGTCGTATTCCATAAATATCTCCTTGATAACTATGAATAAAACACATTTTAAATCTTCTTATATGCTTTAGTTTAAATGGTCATTGAAAATAAAGCAAGAAATTAGTCAATCCCTAAATTGTAGCTCTACCAGCTAAGCAATTTTGTCATTCTTTAACTCCAGTTATGATCGGTCATCATCTTCAGTTATGCTCGGTCATCACCTTCAGTTATTGTGGTGCTCGGTATACACTTTCTTGATATACACTTTCTTGGTAACACTTTCTTGGTATACACTTTCTGGGTAACACTTGCTCGATATACACTGTGAATTGCTTAGTTTTCACTTGCTCAATATACACTGTGAACTGCTCAATGTTCACTGTCACTCAGTGTATACGGAATTTTTATATTTTACTGACAATATAAACTTTGTCTCTTCAAATCTTCAAGGTTATGATATTATGTGTATGAACAATCAAACCACATCAAGTTGACATCAATGACACTACAATACATTAACTGATTTAATGTCTTGCATTCACTTTTGCATCTCAGTGATCATCAACTTATCATCTTCAAGCATTCAATCAGTTATAGTTCATCAAAGTTTCTAGAAATGAAATGTGTTTGATGTCTAATATTGAACCTAAATATGTTGATGAAGCATGCAAAGATGAAATTTGGTTCAAAGTTATGGAAGAAGAATTGGAACAAATTGAAGAGAATAAAACATGGATTCTTGTTCCTAGACCCATGGAAAGAATGTGATTGGTACTAAATGGGTATTCAAAAACAATTTGAATGAAAATGGTGAAGTGGTTCAAAATAAAGCCAGACTTGTTTATAATGGATATTCTCAGATGGAAGGTTTTAATTTTGAGGATAATTTTTCTCATGTTTCTAGAATTGAAGCTATTAGAATGTTTCTTCAATATTCCACTTACAAAAATTTCAAGGTATATCAGATGGATGTTTCTTAAATGGAGAGTTGGAAGAATAAGTCTACATTGAGAAACTAGATGGATTTTCCTTGACTGATAAAGATGACATGGTTTTTTTATTCAAGAAATCTTTATATGGACTAAAGAAAGACCCTAGAGCTTGGTATTTGAGGTTATCTAAGTATTTATTGAAGATTGGTTTCGGTAAAGGTATCGTTGACAGTAATTTGTACTTCAAAATTGTTGATTATAATATCTTGATTGTTGAAGTCTTTATGGATGATATATTTTTGGTGGAAATGAGAAGCTAAGTAAGGATTTTTCTAATGAGATGCAAAAGGAAATTGAGATGTCTATGATAGGTGAGATGAAATAATTTCTTGGATTGCACATTACTCAAATAAATAAAGGTATTTTCATTTCTCAGCCTAAGTATGTGAAAGAATTGTTGAAGAAATTTGATATGGAAGACTCAAAACCTATTGGTACTCCTATTATTATTGGTTTTAAGTTGACAAAGATTGATGATACTCCTAATGCTAATCATATTATATACAAATCAATGATCGGTGGACTGTTATATTTGACACAAAATAGACCATACATTATGAATATTGTTTGTATTGTTGCTAGATTTCAGTCAGAATCGAAGGAATCACATATTGCTACTGTTAAGAGGATATTCAGATACTTAAAGGGAAAAACTAACTATGGTTTGTGGTATGGTAAAGATGATGATTTCACATTGAGTGCATATACTAATGTTGATTGGGTAGGTAATGTGGATGATAGAAAGCACACTAGTGGTGGAGTATTCTTCTTGGGTAAGAGATTAGTTTCATGGGCAAGTAAGAAACAAAATTCACAATCTATTGTTGAAGTTGAGTATGTTGTTGTTGTTTTTGTTGTTGTTGTTGTTGTTGTTAATTGTACACAAGTGATGTGGATGAAACAAATGTTGAAAGATATCAGAGTGACTATTGATGAGCCTATTTCTATATACTGTGACAATTCAAGTGCTATCAATATTTCAAAGAATCATGTGTTGCATTTAAAAATTAAACATATTTTTATCAAATATCATTTCTTGAGATTCAGAGTCAGTGAGAAAGAAGTCAGATTGGAGTATGTATCTACTAAAGAGAAGATTGCAGATATATTCACAAAGCCCTTTCCAAAGGACACCATTGAGTATCTCCGAAGTAAGCTTGGGATGATTTCCCCTCTTGATCAGAGCTAGAGATGCATTAAGATGCATCACTCTAGTGTGATTACAAAGCTATCATTATTCTAGATTGATATTTTGGTGGTTTCTCCTTAGGGGGAGTAGTGTGTGGTAAATAGTTCATGAAATGTGTTGTTCAGATTGTTTACCTCTATGACTTAGTGCATGCATGTGATTTTTCCATTGATGTCAAAGGGGGCGAGATATTCATGTGAAAAATAATTGATCTTTGAGGAGAGATATTTTGTATGATATTATGAGGGAGAGACTGTTAAGAAGAGATTTCATATTGTGGATTTTTTTATATTGATGTTGGTATTGTTTCTTTGTGCATTAATTGAATTTTTCACATCATATGTTGTCATCAATGCCAAAGGGGAATTTTGTTGGATATTGCTGAGATGTTATTCAGATTGTGCATATATATGCTAGCATTAATATTTTGTCATTTTTGTCAACATACTTCTACTATTGAAGACAATGTTCATGTTCAGTGAGGTTGAATTGCTTGGTATAAATACTACACATAAGATCTACTGTTGTGATTGTACAATTGTGTTCTAAGATGTTTGTATATGATGCATGTCATTTCGTACGCGTTATAGTGATGATTTGAGATATTTATGATTGATTTACTAGTTTGTGGTATTTTGGTTATTCAGGAAAAGACAGAGTTTCAATTTTTAGGTCGGTGTGGATTGGTGTTGTAGAGTTATTGGTTGCTAACCTAGTAGTGAGTTTGGGACGTTCATATGTGTCCTCAATTCATGAAGTTCATGATTTGGATGTTGGAAAGCTATATTTCTTGAGTAACAAAGGTTGTAGATATTGTTGTTGATGAACAATGTAGCGATGGATTTATATCTTGAGTTTGTGGTTATTCTAAGGTTGATGAGGTACTTCACATTGCTTCTTTATGTTTATTGATCATGTTTTGATTATTTTGTTTGTTTGTATTATTTGAAGTGTTCGGGTTGCATGATTTTCATGTAACATTTTGGCATTCTTCATTTGGTCTTAGCTGACCTAATGACATAATGTGTTGTGAAGGTTTAGAGCGTAATTGGTGGATCTGAGCATGTTTGAGGTTATTGATATGGGTAATTGTAATGTCCTATCTGAAATTCAATGGGTCACATCATCAAATAAATTTTAATTTATTGTTTATTTGAAATTAGGTCCCTAGCCAACCTAGTTGAGATGAGTTGATGAATTGTATTTATAGATGTAATCATTTGAAGTTACGGAGATGTGCTAGAGTGTGTGAAGGTGAAAGATAGAATGGAATACATGACTAGTATATATGAGTGGAATATGAAATAAGTCAGAGATTTGTATGCTTCATTGGAATTATTTTGGCATAACAAATGCTATCATTCAATTCGTGTGTTTAGACTGTAAGTCTCTTTGATCTATGATCGGATTGTGTTGTAAGATAGTGAGCCTTGTTGTAATTGTGTTTGTGAAGTGAGCTCCAGTAAGTGTGCCTAAATGCAAGTGCATTCCCATTTTGTAATACTCCTAACAGGGTATAATATTTATTACTGAGTGCATTCATCTTGTGGGTTCCATCCCCACCGTGGTTTTTCCCCTTAAAGGGTTTCCATGTCAAAAATATTGGTGTTATGTATTTATATTATGTTGAGATCTTTCTTTCATGTTTGTTATTCAGATCTAGGATTAAAATTTGTAAGTTGGTGAAATTTTATTGTCATTTGTGACACAATTGATTGTTGATCTCTAAGTTTTGTTTATCATTAGTTTCCCACACTTAGTCATGTATCTAGGCAGTTTAGCCGGTCATCACTGTGATCAAGCTATCTAATACAGGCCGAGCTATCTGGCATAGTCGTTGCTGAGCAAATAATGGTTGCTGAGTGACTCGGCAATCAAGAAAAACTTGATCATGTTCATGTCGAGCGTTAGATTCTTAATGTTGATGACATTAAGTTTTTCCATTAGTATACTTAAAGGGAAAAACATGATAAAATTCATCGGTATAGGCATAACTGATGGACAACAAGCACACCCGATGAGATGAAAATATCTATCGTCAAAAATGCTAAGTATAGAATTGCCCAACGAACATTGACAAGAGTCAAACCGACGACAAGCATTACAGACAATACAGTTTTGAGAACATCACCGATAGAGAAGAAAAGGCATACCCGACGAACAGTTCAAATAAGGGACATCAATGAAGCAGAAAACCGATAGAGTAGCCCAACCATCAGAACCGATAGTCAGTTACAAAACCCGCAAAAAGTGGATCTGACTTTACACGTCAGATAAAACATTGTAATTCTATTTATAGAGTTCTTATTTGTTTTAAAGCTTTACTTGAAGGTCAAGAAAGCATATTGTAAATTTTTTAAAGCATCCTAATGGATCTAAAACATATCTAACTAAAGATCAACGTCAAGTTGTAAACCTTGGATCTAAAGTTAATTTGAAAAGTGTGAATCAAGAATAGAGCTAGAAACTAGTATAAATAGATTTTCAACCATTTGTAATAGTAAGACTTGTAATCAGTTGAAAAATGATAGTATCCATGGAGAGCATCTAAACAGCAGAGGAGAATTCATGCAAAGTTTAGAAACATATCACATCAGTTATCAAGAACACAAACAGGCTACCGACGAGCAAAGACAAGGTATCACTCAATCACTCAAGGTGATTACGTTTACATTGTAAGCTTTATAGGATCTGTTATCAGCAATTAGAGATTGCATTCACTATTAGATTAGCAATTATATTGTAGTTACATTCTAACAAGTGCATCACAACTAAAATCCTTTTGTAGAAGGTGAACTTAATAGTTCTTTGATAAATCTCTTAACAGAGTGCACACTTAACAGTGTTGCTAAAGCTTCAAACGAAGTAGATCTTAATAGGCCTCCACTCTAATACTCCTAACAAGGTAGATCATTAGAAGTGGTCAATTGTAAGCCTTTACCAGCTCCCTTCTTATCTGCAGATAGTGAAGTTTTGTGGGTAGACATCCCCACCGCAGTTTTTACTTCCTAACATAAGTTTTTTGTGATATCATATCATGTGTTATGTGTTATTTACTTTCATGTATGTTTATTGAATGTTTACACATGTAAAGAACTTATATTATGATTTCACATACATATAGAAAGATGAACATATAGATAGGAATATACAAATCTGATGACACAAAGTTTAATGGGCCAACCACATAAAAAGTTTTAGCGGTACTGATTCACCCCTCCTCTCTCAGTACATCATTCCAATAATTCCAACAATTGGCATCAGAGCTAAGTCTCTTTCTTGAAAAGCTTAAATAATTAAGAGAAAAGATCAATGTAATGGAAAAGTACAGACTAGACAAGACTATTGAGAATGAGCAGTTGCACATTTAGATTTACTATGAGCAGTATAAAGAGGCGAGAGTAAGCATGAGAAAGTTGCTTGATGAAAGAAAGATCATGGAAACTAGGCTTAATGATAAAGATTATCAAGAAGAGGAGATCCCAGATTACTTCAACTATGTTGAATCATCAACAAGAAAAGCTTCAGACACATTAGTAGAAGAGATCACAAGCCTACAAGAAGTCAATCTACATCTGACAGAGCAAATCAAGATGCTATAAATCGGTCAAGAGACTCAGATGGTAAAAATGATTGATGTCATGAATGATTCAAGAAAAGCTAAATCAGAGAGAACATTGGCTATTGATGATAGGAGGAAAATTATAGAGAAGCTACAAGAAAAAGAATCATAGATTCAAAGACTTACTGATCATCACCATGAGATTACCAACTAGATTATTCTTATGATTCAAGAGGCAAAAAAATTAAATACTGAACTCATTGAAAGAATACAAATCATCATTGAGCTAAGGGAAGAGAATGAGAAACTAAAGCATGAAGTCATAATTCAGAATCAACACAATGAATTGATCAAGAAAGCTGAAGATAGCAATAAAAGAATGGATGATTTCCTTGACGGTCAAATAAGAGTCAACAACTATATAGGAATAGGGTACACCAACAATGGTGAATCATCTAATCAATCGTATCAAAGAAATGTTTATACAACTCCAAGGACCAAGAAGCTATCATACAATCACTGTGGAAAACCAGGCCACACCTCAAACATTTGTAGAAACAAAATGAAAGGTATTCCTCAATCACAATCTACTTTCATTGGTAATTGTTATAAATGTCACAAGCAAGGACACAAGGCATATGAATGCAAATCCAAGATGAAAAATCCAAAGAAGGAAACCTACATGGACAAGTACTATCCTACCTACAAAATGAATGGACACACATATCAGGAGTGTTGTAAAAGGAATAAGAAAGCATGGACACTAAAAGAACCTGATAATGGCTACAAACCAAAAAGATTCAGTAACTCATATGTTTGGGACTATAACACATGGGTAAATTGCACATCATGTGGAAGGTATGGTCATATATCTGCCAAATGTATGAGAAAATGGACTAGAAAACAAGAGGATGGTTCAATCTAGGTATGGCATGTTTACATTGTCATAAGGTTGGACATGTGATAAAAGATTGCAAAGACCGACTGACAGAAACAAGCACTTATCCCATTGGAAACACCATTGATGACATCAAGAAGATGAGAAACAAGATGTGGGTGAAAGCCACAAACACTGAAGGTGTTGGAACAAGCAATGCAAATGATGATGCCCCATCCAATGGATCTGGTGGCATCACCATCTCCAACTAAGTTGCACAAGTAAGTATGGAACTGCATTATGACAAGTTATATTATGCATCAGTTTCATTTACATATTGATCATATAGACAAAATTATCATTATTAAAGATGCACTATATTGTTACTTGTAATATTATTGAAAAACAACCATCGGTTAATGCGTACAAATTAGCATCGGTGAACACACATAGAAAATTTGACATTACTTACCAAAATGTATCGGTCATTACACAAAATCCAAGTCGCTAAGTGTAAACCGATGAACATTGATGATCCTTGAGCCGACAGAAGTTGTCGTCGCCATTTTACCGACAATCATCGGTGAAGTCACCAAAGTTGCTAGCAACCCCAACACTTTGTGCCTACATCGAAGATGTTACTTATGCCTCAACCAACGAACTCAATCTTTGTATACCGATGAGTTGTTGGGCATTAATGACAACTTAGGGCACAAAAGTTATAAAAGTGTGACAGAAGAACTCATTTTGCACCCGCAATTTACGAGCAACCAAGTAGAGCTAAGCAAAGTGATTGGAGATAAAATTGAAGTGAGACCTCAGAAAGATTCCAACTCAACTCAAAGGATTCATGAGTGACCACAGAGATTCAGTAAGTACCTGCATTCATCGACCACCCTGTTTAAATTATGGAAAGCCGTAAATTTTTGAAAATGATGGCATCTACTTCAAGAGTTGAAAAGTTGAAAGAGGATAAGAAGAAAATGATCAATCTTATCAGCAGAGGCACTTGTGTTGAACCTAAATACAAGCTACACCCAGAAATCACATCACAACCTGATGATTCTAGAGCATTCTCTAGAATCTCACCTAGGGTTTTGCTGGTAGAGGATGTAAGGTCCTATATACATTGCAAGATCTTGGAATTAGGAGATCTGGACCTAGACAATGCCTATAGGGAACTTTGTGATGAAGCTGGAAACAATAAAGAAGAGCACAAGAATATGGAAGTGAAAGGTCTCAAGAATGCATTACACTTTCCCAGAGTTTTTAAGACAGAATGGATATGGATAGTTCTCAGTAGAATGCATAACCAAACATTATGGCTTGATAAGCCAAAATGAATAACAAAGGATGTTATTCATGCAGTTACTGGATATCCTACAACTGACAAACCACAAGCTCACAAGCACCCATCCCTAAAGGAAGTGGAAAAGCTAACTTGTGAAAATTAGACAAGAGAGGTCTCAAGGTTAACACTATCACCGACGAAGAACTCAAGTTTGGTGCATGTGTGGTAGGATACAAGATCTTCTAGGCAAGTAGAATGAATAGCATAGAAAGCACTGCTATGAGTACAGCTTAAAAGATCATCAAACTAGGAAAGAAGATGGAGCTTGCAAAGATACTATTGAATCAAATTGAGGAGAACATGAACACCATAAGATCTTCAAGGAAAAACACTTGTAAGTTTGGTTCCCTCATTATGTGCATATTCTTTTACTTTGAAGAATACTTTCCTTCCATAGGCAAAGTAGTATGGTATACAAGCAAACCTGTAACCATATAGATATGTGAGCATATAGAGTCATTAGGTATATATTTTGATGACCTAATGAATGATTATTTCAAAGGTATTAAGGAAAAGATGCAAGCTAGAACAAGGATACCTGAAATTTTGATAGAAGAACACAAAGAAGATATATTTTTTATGGTAGATACTGATTTTACCTATATAAAACCAGTAATACCTAGGAAGTCCTGGCTATCACATTCAGAATATGAGATCAAAATAGGACAAACTATTGAGTGCAGCAAGGCACTATTGAATGAACCAGTAGACAACAAGCAAGCAAGATTTGGCACTTATGAAGAAGCCAAACCAAAGATCAAGACAAATCTTGTTGTTAAGAAAATTATAAACAAGAAGAACAAAATGGTTAAAAATCTTAACCAAGAAATTTGCAGTTACTGAAGAAGGTGAAGAGGAAATAAAAGGAAAGGAGGAACAAACCGAAGGCCAGTCACCTATCGGTGAAGAAATAGAAAAGAATGATTTAAAGGGTACACAATCAGATTCACCACCTCCACCTCCACCTAAGAAAGCAAGAACAATAGTTGCTTCAAGAACAAGAAGCAAAACTGCAAAGGAACCAAATCCTTCACCACTTAAGAAAGGTAAAGTGAGAACCTACAAGAGAAAACCAGTCTCACCAATAGAGAAACAAACCAAAAGGAGGAAATGGGTTAGGAAAAAAGAGGATCTATAAGACTCTGCTATGGATGAAGCTGACATAGATGTGCAAAAAGGGAAAGAACCCTTGATTCCAAGAAAAATTAATGAAATATGTAAAAACATCTCAGAATCACAGTCTATTTCTGATACTAACATTAGGAAATGGATGAAATTCAGTACAGAGGATCAAAATAAGATTGAAGAAGCTATAATTGCTAAGATGTGAAAACACCATTATGTTCCACTACAATTCTCAGAATATGACGTTCCCAAGGAATTAACAAAGAGATTGTCTGCTAGATGGACATTTGCACTACATCAGGAAAAAGAAATAAGAGAAAGAGTACTTGTTACTCTTATGCCTTCTGATTCAAATAAGGAAGAAATAAATGAGATGATGAAGAAGTATGAAAAGCAGTTCTCGCCTAAAATCAGGAAAGCATTAAGAAGTGGTGCAAGATACTCAAAAATCCCACTAAGGAAGCTAGCCCGGAGAAGGAACAAATCATCATCAAAGATGTACAAGATGACTCATATGTGGAATTGGATAAAGAAGAGAGTGAGAGAGTAGGCCCCAAACATACTGAAGTTATAGATGAAGTATGGCCCAACACTACTCTTGACAAAACACAGAGTGAGGAAAGCCAAAATCCACCAAGTCTAATTCATATTGACTTGAGTAATGAAGAAGAGGTTACCAAAGAAGAATTGACAATAAAAGGTAACATAACTGATGATATCAATGATGAAACATGGTTGGATAACATCATCAATAACACTACAAGAAAAGACCCTTTAGAAGAGGTGCAAAAAGATTAAGATATCAATGTTGCACAGGGTAATACCGATGGACAGGATACACTTAATATCACTATAGAGGTCAATATACCCACCAACATGAAAATTTTGATACAAGCTATTGATATTTAATCAAGTCAGGAGAAATCATCTAAGAAAGATGATGATATACCCAAGGACATGAATAATGATGAAAACAAAGATGCATCAGATACTCAAAAAGATAAAGATACAGAGACAAAGGATGCAACAGACACACATCAAAATGTGTCTACTGAAAAAGACAAAGGAGAAGATACTAAAATAGATGAAACACTAAGAAAGGATGAGGAGAAAGAAAAGAGTGAAGAAGTCAAGCAGGATGAGAGGATGAAAGAAAAGGAAGATAAATTTTTTGATACACCAAAGGCCAATGAAGAGACGTCTTCAATAAACCAATCGGTGGACTCAGAATAGAAACAACAAGATGCTTCATCTTCTCGACCCTCACCTACAAAGTCAATCCAATCTAAAGGTTTACAAATGGTAGTACACCAATCTGCCTCCCAGCTGAAGAAGAAGAAGAAGAAAGTAATGAAGAAAGATATCTTGGTGGTATCACTTGATGAGGTAATAGAAATACCCAAGTGGGATGTATCTACTTTAGATACTGAAGCACTTCAAAATTTTGGAGTGATGTGTCAGAGAAAAGCAATACAAGAGAAGATGAAAAATGCACATAGGGAAGCCCAAGCACTTTATAAAGCAAGGGACATTCTACATCAAATTTTTCTGGATATCAAAATTGATAATGACATATCAATCATGGAACAAATAGCAGTTCTTACTGATGCCATCACAAATCAAAATGTAGATGTAGAGAAGGCAATGGAAGAACAGGCAGAGATGAAATATCAACACAAACTAGTTGAGAAGATCAGCCAAGAAGTGGCAGAGAACAAGGTGAAGCTCTCTGAACTAGAAAGTCAATTAGAACCTATGATTTCTAAAGTTGTTACCTTAATTCAGAAATTGTGCACACTAGAAAATTTCACAAAAGAAAATAGTGAAAAGTTGTCACAACTAGATTTAGATCTAACAGCTAGTGCACAAAGTTTAACCTCTGATGCAAACACAATAAAGCTACATCATGAAAAGATCACAGAGGTAAATAGATTAAGACAAGAGATATGGGATGCAGGGACACAATTCAAAATGAGGTTACAGAGCTTCAAGATCACATATTTCCAAACCTCACCACTCTGCAACAACATATTATAGATGCATGAAATCTAATCTCAACCCCAGAAATGTCTATGGTAGACATCATATATGACATGCATGTAAGGATAACAATTGAGCACATGGCTCTTGATAATTTGAAGGAGAAATGGGAGAAGATGATGGAGGAAATCAAAGCCTCACACTCTCACATTTTTGATAAGTTGTAAGTACCTTTGCCCTCATTATCAAAAAAAGAGGAATGTATACATATGTACAATATACTTTAGTAGAAAAAGGAGGAATGTATACATATGTATAATATACTATATGAGGATATGTATAATGTATGTACAAAAAGGATAGATATGTACATAAACTTACACTCACCGACATATGCATAGGGGGAGTCATTTCATGACTAAGGAAGAAGTATACACAGGTGTACATACTAATACATCAAGTATGTTGCACATATCAGTTTTTTATACTAATGTCAAAGGGGGAGATTGGTGACATTAAGTTTTTCCATTAGTATACTTAAAGGGAAAAATATGATAAAAGTCATCGGTATAGGCATAACTGACAGACAGCAAGCACACTCGACGAGATGAAAATATCTATCGTGAAAAATGCTAAGTATATAATTGCCCGACAAACATTGATAAGAGTCAAATCGATGACAAGCATTACTGATGATACACTTTTGAGAACATCGCCGACAGAGCAGAAAAGGCATACCCAATGAATATTTCAAATAAGGGACACTGACGGAGCAGAAAATTGACAAAACTAACAAAGCAGCCCAACCATCAGAATCGACAGTCAATTACAAAACCTTATAAATTCTTTAAAGCATCCTAATGGATCTAAAAAATATCTAACTAAAGATCAAGGTCAAGTTGTAAACCTTGGATCTAGAGTTAATTTGAAAAGCGTGAATCAAGAATAGAGCTAGAAACTAGTATAAATAGATGTTCAATTATTTGTAATAGTAAGACTTGTAATCAGTTGAAAAATAATAGTAGCCATGGGGAGAATCTAAATAGCAGAGGAGAATTCATGCAAAGTTCAGAAATAGATCACATCAGTTATCAAGAACACAAACAGGCTACCGACAAGCAGAGACAAGGTATCACTCAATCACTCAAGGTGATAACATTTACATTGTAAGCTTTACACGATCTGTTATCAGCAATTAGAGATTGCATTCACTATCAGATCAACATTTATATTGTAGTTGCATTCTAACAAGTGCATCACAACTAAAATCCTTTTGTAGAAGGTGGACTTAATAGTTCTTTGACAAATCTCTTAATAGAGTGCACACTTAACAGTGTTGCTAAAGCTTCAAATGAATTAGATCTTAACAGGTCTCCACTCTAATACTCCTAACAGGGTAGATCATCAGAAGTGGTCAATTGTAAGCCTTTATTGGCTCCCTTCTTATCTGCAGATAGTGAAGTTTTGTGGGTAGACATCCCCACCGCAATTTTTACTTCCTAACATAAGTTTTTTGTGATATCATATCATGTGTTATGTGTTACTTACTTTCATGTATGTTTCTTGAATGTTTACACATGTAAAGAACTTATATTGTGATTTCACATACATATAGAAAGATGAACATATAGATAGGAATATACAAATCTGATGACACAAAGGTTAATGGGCCAACCACATAAAAAAATTTAGAGGTATTGATTCACCCCTCCCCTCTTAGTACATCATTCTAATAATTCTAACAAATGTGTCGAGCAAGACAGTTTTGACATACATGTTAGGAATGGCACAAACTTAAAGGTAAACTATCTTGGTCTGACTTGTTCATGCATTTAATGATTTCAATGGATTTAATTATGCATTGATTATTTGATCCCAATGCGTGGTATGGAGCCAATCATAAAATTGGAATGCCCAACTGGCATAAGCATTTGATCCTAATCGTTGATCTAGATCTAGATGCCAGATTTGTAAAGTATATAAGATTGTTTCTTAAATCCTAAACTGCGTGAGTGGTGTAGGTGTGTATGAAAGGAGAAGTGTATGCGTACATGAGAGATGTACAAAGGGTTATTTTGATAGAAGAAGCATAGATCTAGCAGAGTGAAAGAGTAGTGAACAACAGAGTAAAGACATATCAGATTATTAGATCAGAGAAGGTATTGGAAAGAGGAGATTCGTTATCAGCATCAAAGTGCATAACAAAGGATCAGTTCTTGAGACATTCTAACTCGTGTATCAGGTAAAATCTCTTAACAGAGTGGTTCTAATAGACCTTTCAAAATATCTTAGCCGAGTGCTTACTTTGTTGTAATTCTAAATCCTTTTGCAAGGTAGATTGTAATGATCTATAGCTCTTAACCGGGTAGACCTTTAACCAGGTAGATTACATATTGTGATCAAACTTTGTAGCCCTAACAGGAACACTTTATTGCTGCAGTAGTGAAGATTTTTGTGGGTATCATCCTCATCCCAGTTTTACCTTACTGGGTTTCTAGGTTACCAAAATTTTGTGTCTTGAGTTATTTATTTACTATCATGGATGCTACTAGTTGTTAGATCAATTACCTTTATGTATGGTTGTGGATCAGTTTTGTTTTAAAGGATAAAAGTTTTAAGATCTGATTCACCCCCCCCTCTCAGTATCTTGCTTTCCCATATTGTATTTTCAAAAATTGGTATCAGAGCTCAGTTCTCCTATAAAAGGTTTTAATCAGCTTGAGGGTACAGATCTGGAGATGGAGATTTACAAATTGGGTAAAGTCATTGAGAATCAAAAGATTGAAATTCAGCTAGCATTACATCAGCTTGAGACTGCAAGATAGGAACTAAAGAATTCCTTGCAAGCAAGGAAATATTTGGCCAAGAAAATGAATGACACTCATTATCATGAAGAAGACATTGCAAATCTATTTCAGAAAGGAAACTCTACTGAGAGCGATGCATAAATTGTAGATCTACTAGAAAGGAACAATAAATTGTGTGAAGAAGTCAGAAACCTGAAAAAGAGAACAATAAATGCAAACAGTAAGACTATGTGAAGTAGTAGAACAAAAGAAGAAATCTGAAGATGACAAAGCTATGGCTAAAGAAGACAAAAGAATGATGACTGTCAGAATTGATGAAAGAACACATGAAGTACAAATGATGACAAACAATCAGGTTGACATGGTGAATCAACTGCTACTTGAAAATCAGGAGATCAGTGGGAAAGACATGGAAATGATAAATCTGAGATCTGAGAATAGTCAATTGAAAGATGAATTGAGATCTGAGAAAGAACTGAATGAAAGATTGAACAGACCCAATGAAGCTTTGACTCATTTTGAAAACTTGATGGAAACATCAAGGAGATCTAAAGATTCTTTTGGATTAGGTAATATCAAACATCAAACATCTACTAAGAAAGGAGAATCATCTAAGATTGGTGAAAAGAGAAATGCAAATTCAAAGAACAACAAGCCTGTATGCCACCACTGTGGAAAATTAGGACACACAGCAAACATATGCCGAAGCAAGAATGGTAAGTCCAATCCTAAACCTAAGTTCAATGGTTATTTCTTTAACCGTAAGAATTTTGGACATCAAGCACATAAATGTTGGGCAAAGGCAAATAATGCACCTCCCACACCTAGATTCAATGGATATTGTTACAACTGTCAAAAAATTGTACATAGAGCACAAGATTGCAGATCTAATGCTAAACAACAATGGACATCAAAGACATAAGAAAAAGAACCAAGAAAGGATAACACTTACAATTGGGATTATAACACATGGAATAGCTGTCATTACTATGGTGAGTATCAACATGTTCCAAAAAACTGCATAAAGACACATTTCAGAGGTAAATCTAAGAGTTGGATGAATGGAAGCCTAGTTTTCTATAATTGATTGAAAATTGGTCATACTAGGAAAGATTGCAAAACAAGGGTACCTTCTCCCACTGTTGAACATATTAGAGCATAGATGAACCAGACATGGATAAGGAAAGCAAAACCATGCAACAGTGAAGCTACTGAAGTCGAGGTCACCCAATCCAATGGATCAGGTGATCTCATCATCACTAATTAAGCAACAAAATGTATGTAAGGAACTGTGTTTATATCTCATATCTTTTATCAGTTCCTAACATATACAAGTGCAATAGTCCATATCTACATATGATAAGATGCATCAGGACACATTTTAAGTTATGTAGCGAGCAAAGTCAAAATGCACTATAGGTGTCGAGCAACAGTATATTTCTAATGTATGCCAAGTAAGTTTTGTTTGATAACCGAGAGGAAAGTGAATTTTGTGAGTCAGCCAAGGACAGTTGTTTGGCACTCACTCAATGGAAAGATCAATTAATGTTGACCTAAATTTTGATCATTGGAGCCTATATAAAGGAAAGAGCTATTTCATTTCTTCTCACCATGCGAATAAGAATTTCATAAGAGCGATTGTGCATTTGTGAACTTGAATTCTGCAGAGATTTTTTGAAGATTTCTACAGCGTGCCATTAACAACCTCTTCAGTAGAAAGTGTGAATTTTGTCACTTTCGGAGGTACTCTATTTGTGATCCTTGAAACCCTATTTTTTGGAGAAAATAGCCACAAGTTCTTCTGCACCAGCTAAGAGAATGGAGAAGGAGATGCTAAACGTTCAATTGGTAAGGAGTGACACCTGTGCGCCTCCTAATTTCCTAGCAGTTCCTGAGAGTGCCATCAAGGGTGATCTGACTGGAGCCCTATTGTCAATTCCACTAAAGGTACTCATGATTCATGATATTAGGTCATGTTATATGTGCAAGATAAGTGAAGTTGGAGATCACAAGCTGAGGGAATCTTACAATAAATTAAGCATAGACAGAGCCCTAAAAGACAAACATAAAAACTTAGCTAAGATAGGGTTAACTTGTGCCCTAGAATGGAATGGATCAAGATTTTTCTTATTCGAATACATGACATGAACATATGGCTAGAGAATGGACAAGTCAAGATTACAAAGGAAATCATCCATCGTGTAACTGGTTATCCAATTCTAAATGGGAAGAAAACTATGAGATATCAAAGTAAGGAAAACATTGAAGAACTCACTGGAGTCATTTAGAACAAAAGAGGGATGAGGATATCTACAATTACAGATTTGGAGCTTGATTTTGCAGTGGGGATTATAGCTCATAAGTTTTATCAGTCAAGCCGACTAGACAGTGTCCCCTACATTGTAGTCGACCAAGCTTGGAAAATTGTGAAGAAGGATCATACCTATGACCTTGCCAAACTTCAACTAATGCAACTGGCCGAGAACCTTGCTTCAATCAGCAAGGCAAAGAACTCTATATGTAAGTTTGGATCTCTGCTCACTTGCATATTATTCTACATACATAATACATTTCCTTCTTTTGGAAACATAGTGTGGAAAATAGAGAGACCTGTCACACAGAAAATCAATGTATTTATTCAACAGTTAGGTGATAATTTTGACAATGTGATGGGAACATATTTTGTGGAATTAGAGAAAAAGATGAGATTAAGGAGTAGAATTCCCAGTTCACTAGTTGAAAAACATTATGAAGATGTATGTTTCCTAGTAGACACAGATTACACCTATGTGTAGGCAGTAGTGTCGAGTGCCAAGGGTATCATGGTTGAGGCCATTACCTTATGAAGTAAATATTGATGAGACATATGCAACAATAAAAGCTCTATTGGCAGAGGAAATTGATAGTACAGTGAAACAGTTTGGAAACTATGAAGAAGCTAAATCCAAAATCTCTATGGATTTGAAGGCCGACACTATGGAGAGAAAAAAGGAAGAAAATTGTCAAAAATTTGAAGAAAATGGTTGGTATTGAGAGTGACGAAGAAGCAGAGGATGCACCTTTGGGGTTATCTGCAGGACATGGAGAAGATATGTCTAGTGAATAAGAGGACAATGAACCTGAAGAGGAGGTCACTGTGAAAGGAAAAGGGAAGCAGCCAAAAGTTGCTAAGGCAACTAAACCAAGTCAATGATGAAAATATTGAGGCAAATGAAAAGTTTCTACAATGGTCTGAGAGAAAATTTGAGAAATTTTTTTTGGAGAAGATATCAGCAGAGATTGCTATCAAATAGGTTGAACTTTCTTCTCTTATAATTATTCTTGAAGATGTTGCAAATAATGTCTATTCCTTGTATAAAAAGTTATGTGATGTATAATTCTTTACCAAGGATAACCAACAGCTTATTGAGAATTTGCAACTAGATTTGAAGTCAACAAGGAGTACATTGAGTATGGATGCTAGTTCTAGCTCCTTATATTTTGACAAGTTGACTCATACACAAAGGAGATTAGCTGAGCTTATAGCTGAAGATGGAAGAATAAGAGCAAAGTTAATAACTATTCAGACTGTCTTAATACCTCATCTGGAGGTTATAAAAAAGGAACTTAAAGCTACAAATGAATTAGTCAAGAGGGATTCTCATCTCTCTACATCAGATAGTTTGGTAAGTCTAGCTGTCGAGCTATAAATTAAGTTACAAGTTATGAAGTTTGTGAAGGATAGTTGGGATACAGTATTTGCACTAACATTACAGCTTCATAAGTCATTTTTGGATAAGTATGACTTAACCCCTACAGCTACCAGTGAAAAAAACAAGGGGGAATTAGATAAGGAAATGGATAAAGATGTGCAGAATTAGGCATAATATTTTTTAAGGCATGTATATTATGTAAGTATGAAGTATAATCTTAGGGGGAGTACGTTGTGTACTAAGGAATAATTTTGTGGATGTAAAGAAATGATAAGTGTGTTTTTGCCACTAATATCAAAGGGGGATATCGTTGATCTCTAAGTTTTGTTGATCATTAGTGTCCCACACTTAGTCATTTATCTAGGCAGTTTAACCGGTCATCACTGCAGCTGAGCTATCCAGTATAGGTCGAGCTATTCGACATAGTCATTTCCGAGTAGATAATGGTTTCCAAGTGAATCGACAATCAAGAAAAAGTTAATCATGTTCATGCCGAGCACCAAAGTCTTAATGTGTCGAGCAAGACAATTTTGATGTACATGTTAGGAATGGCACAAACTTAAAGGTAAAATGTTTTGGGCCGACTTGTTCATGCATTTAATGATTTCAACGGAGTTAATTATGCATTAATTATTTGATCCCAATGTGTGGCATGGAGCCAATTAGAAAATTGGAATGCCCAAGCAGCATAAGCATTTCATCATGATCGTTGATCTAGATCTAGATCTAGATGCCAGATTTGTAAAGTATATAAGATTGCTTCTTAAACCCTAAACTACGTGAGTGGTGTAGGTGTGTATGAAAGGAGAAGTGTATGCATACCTGAGAGATGTTTAAAGGGTTATTTTGATAGAAGAAGCATAAATCTAGCAAAGTGAAAGAGAAGTGAATAGTAGAGTAAAGACATATCAGATTATTAGATCAGAGAAGGTATTGGAAAGTGGAGATCTGTTATCAGCATCAGAGTGCATAATGAAGGATCAGTTCTTTAGACATTCTAACCCGTGTATCAAGTGAAATATCTTAATAGAGTGGTTCTAAAAAACCTTTAAAAATCTCTTAGCCGAGTGCTTACTTTTTTGTAAGTCTAAATCCTTTTGCAAGGTAGATTGTAATGATCTATAGCTCTTAACCGGGCAGACCTTTAACCAGGTAGATTACATATTGTGATCAAACTTTGTATCCCTAACAGGCACACTTTATTGTTGCAGTAGTGAAGATTTTTGTGGGTATCATCCCCACCCCAGTTTTACCTTATTGGGTTTCTGGGTTACCAAAATTATGTGTCTTGAGTTATTTATTTAATGTCATGAATGCTACTAGTTGTTAGATCAATTACATTTATGTATGGTTGTGGACCAATTTTGTTTTAAAGGATAAATTTTTTAAGATCTGATTCACCCCCCCCCTCTCAGTATCTTGCTTTTCCATATTGTATTTCCAACAATTCCTCCCGCCCTCTCAATTGTGTGTGCTTCTTAAGGTCTAACAATTGGTATTAGAGCTATATATGCATTGGGACGTATCAGTCCAATGTGATTACAAAGCTATCATTCTTATGGATTGATGTTTTAGTGGTTTCTCCTTAGGGGGAGTAGTGTGTGGTAAATAGTTCATGAGTTATGTTGTTCACATTTTTGGCCTCTATGACTTAGCGCATGCATGTGCCTTTTCCAGTGATGTCAAAGGGGGAGAGATATTCATGTGAAAAATAATTGATCTTTGAGGAAAGATATTTTTTATGAGATTATGAGGGGAGACTATAAAGCAGAGATGTCATATTGTGGATATTGTTCATGTTGTTGTTTTTATTATTTCTTTGTGAATTGATTGAATTTTTTACATCATATGTTTCCATCAATGACAAAACCTTAATGTCATCATATATATGCACAATCTGAACAACATCTCAGCAATATCCAATACAATGTTGGTTACAAACACTAAAATTGGAAATATAGACTCGGTAGTCATGAAGAATGATGTATTTGAGGATAATATTATTGGTAGATACAAAAGGATAGATAAATCTAGTTTAGCTCACATAACATATTTCCCATGAGCAATGTAGAATCCAGAACTAATTATGGTAGTAGCCCAACACTACAAAAAGGAAAAATGAAAATGTGTTGATTCTAAGAGAAATATGATAATCAATTTGACCCTAGAGATGGTGGCACAAAAATTTTATTTACCTCCTTATGAATTATCCATCCTAGTCTTACAGGTGGAAGCTCAAGAGGGATATGAGAAAAATGTAGATAAGAATAAAAGGAAACTAAAGAAATATTGGATCATAGAAGAATGGAAAATAATTTCTAAGCTACCAAAAAAGATACACGAGTTTGAATTCAAGCCTAACATAGTAGATTTGATCACTATGTTGAGTAGGGCCTATGGTAAGGAGAATTTTAGGACATACCACACCTAGCTTTTTCACTACATTTATACAATCTTGAAAGATTTGATTGGGGAAAAGTAGTCTTAGGTTGCATCTATGAACAAGTAACCAATATATTGGAAACTAAGAAAAAATTTATGACCTCTTATGTAGTGTACTTGACTATAAGATATGGAAACCTCCCAAGGTTGGATACAATAGGATTTAGAGGATAAGCACCCAAAATGAACAAATTATGAGATTCATTCACCCAATCAAAGTTAAATAATATTGAGGCTCATTTCAAAAGGGTGAATTTTGCATTCATTTATGCAATGATAAACCAATTGGCAAGGGATGTTGGGTATAGAATGCCAATAGATGCAATGGAGTTGATTAGTGAATGGGGATGTTTATTAATAAGAATCCCTATCAACTTAATGAGGTTATATGGATTTCATCAGGCTTCATTTATACTTCTAAGGTTTTGTACTAACAAAGTTGTACTTTAAGAATCTTTTAGGAACATTTCAAAAGTGCAGGCTCTCTTGATTTCAAAACACAAGTAAATACATTTATCTAAGGTTGAACCAAAGACCTTCTTAGAAGCTATCAAATATGATGGATGACTTAAGTAATAAGAAACAAAGCTATATTTCTTTGTAAAGGCTACTCACAAATTGAAGGAATATATTTTGAGGAGACTTTTTCTATGATTGCTAGGATGGAAGCTATTAGGATATTTCTTGTATGTATTGTTTACAATAACTTTAAAGTGTATCAAATGGATGTCAAGTTATCCTTTTTGAATGGAGATCTTGAAGAAGAAGTTTAAATTGAGCAACCTAATGGTATAGTTGGCAGAAGATCCCAACATGGTTTGCATACTTGAAAAGGTATTGTATGATCTCAAGAAAGGTCCTAGAGCTTAGTATGAAAGATTAGACAAGTATTTACTACAAAAATACATCAAAAAAGGTACAACAAATATTAATATTTATTTTAAGGTTGACGAAGATAAAATCTTGATAGTTTTGGTGTATGTGTTGGCAAGAGACACTATATAGAAGGAAAATTATGACTGAATGTTTTCACTGATGGAAACTACATGATGTCTAGACCTAGCATACACATGTGCAACAACTTTAGAGCCTATACCAAGAGCCATTTTAAGATCTAATTAAGTTTAGACTGAAGAATAGAGTACACTAGTAGAACACACAGAAAGGTCTGGTTAGATCTACAGAGGAAATATTTTATAGTGCGCATCTAGGGGAAGTGTAAGAAATGTATATAGATGCTTCTCAAAGAATTTGAAGGTATGATGATAATATTCGATGAAGTTATGAATATCTGAGAAGCCATTCATATTAGTTAACATAGTCTCATGCCAAAGTGATGATAAATCCTTGCACATACCTTGCAAATTATAATTAGTGCTACCTTTGATAATTCAAATGTTTAGATGACATAGTCAGCCACCTATTTTGATTTTTTATTGGAGGGAAACATGACAAAATAAGGGTATAGATGACTTGTCAAAAAAAATTTACTTTTCCCAAGAACATTTTAGGGCAAGTCCATGTGTTGATCAAATCCTATTGTGCGAACCTATATAATCGATTGATTAGGGTTTGTTGGCATGAAAAGATGATATTTAAGATTTTTTGGTGGTTTATAAACATACTGAGCAGTATGAGAGATATGATTTTGAGTAGTTTTGCAAAGATCTGATATTCTGAATGAGAAGAACAAGCATATAGGGTAGTCAATTATGGGTTGTGGATCATATCAACATTTGAGCATACATGTAACAGTAATCATACATTAACAGATGTTATAGTGGAAGTTCAACAAGTCTGAGATCATTGTAGTGATCATTTGTAAGATAGTGAGTCTTCCATTGGGTTGTAGCCCAAGGTATTTTGTTTTGAGCAGTTAGCTCTACACAGTGATCTTGATTGCATGTGAAATCCCCATATTTAATTGTAAGACTTTATTTCTACTAAGTATAGTATTTATGGGTGTTATCCCCACCATGTTTTTTATTCCCTAATAGGGTTTTCCACAGTAAAAACATTTGTGTTTTGATGTGTTATTTAGATTTGATAGATCAATACTTTATGTTCCTGGATGTTTACATTTCAAGGTTAAGTATCGTTATGTGTTGCAAGTTCTAATAAGTTCAAAATGTGTTTTAAGAAATTTCCAAAACCTTATTGTTGAAAAATAAAATTTATATAACACTAATTCACCCCCCCCCCCCCCACTCTCTTAGTGCTCCTTCATATTAACAATTGGTATCAAATCTTTGGTCCCTTAAAGGAAGCCTTACAACTTGAGGGTGATCTTTGAAGGAACAATGGAATCCCATTTGCAAAAGCATCTCATATTAGTAGTTAACAATCTAGATAAAACTAAAAGAGAACTAAGAGAGGATGAAGAATTTATTATAAGACTCAAAGCACAAATGAAGCAAGCTAAGAAGAGGAGATCAAAACTTTGTGAGTGGCTATAGAAAAAAGAATCAGAGAGTTAAGATGATGAACAACTGAACCATGATCTAAAAGAGAGAACTGTAGAATGTGAGAAGCTTAGACAAGATAATTATAACTTAAAGCATGAGATGGAATCACTAGTGATGAATATGATTATAGATACTAAAGACGAGGAAAAATGAAGAAAACCTAGAACAATCTTTGAGAGAGAGTTTTGAGGAATGCAACAGGCTTATCACAAATCTATAGGATGAAAATGATCTTGAAGATGAACTAAGAAGTGAGCTTGTAATTCCAAATTACTATAAAGAAAAATTCATGGTAAGCTCAGCCAAGCTAAACTCATTGCTTTAAAGTCAAAGAAATCCAACTGATAGAAAAGGTCTTGGATATGAAGAAGGATAATCTTCAAAATCCACATCGAAGAAACCTAGATCTGACGTGAAGATGAACAAAAGGCCAACTAGAAGGCAGCCTAATGATCAGAGAAATAATGGTAAGTGTTTAATCTACCATAGATTTGGTCATAAAGCCATGCATTGTAAGAATAGGATGAATCAAAGCAATATATATTTTATTGGTCAATGTTTCAAATGCAACAAGCAAGGTCATAAGGAAAGTAAGTACATAAATATTGCAGGGAACTTGTCTTCCAACCCAGGTAATATAAAGTTTTATAAATGTAACAGTTTTGTAAATATTGCTAAGAAGTGTGAAACAATTAAAAGACCAATGATAAATAGAAATGGTCAAATGAATGTTGTTTTCTATAGGTGCAACAAATCTGCACACCATGCAAAAGAATTTTAGACCAAGAATGTATATAACAGAAGTTCCATGAACAAACGTAGAAAAGGATAGTCAAAGGCTAAGGAAAAAGGAAAGACTAAAATATCAGTTGAAGAGGTGCGCAAGAAGATGAAGAAAATATGGGTCAAGAAGATTCCAAGTGAACAATCTGAAAGGTTCATGCAAGGATATGGGGTTACCAACTCTACTAGTAATTGAAGACATGCCTCTATCCTAGGGGGAGAAAAATTGATAAATCAATTGAAACCCCCTAAAGAATTTAATGCTTGATCTTTTCAATCATAAAAATGTTAGAGAAGGCTAGGGAAGAAATCTTTCTTACTTCACCGAAGGACTTCAAAGAAATCTTATGGTGTGCAATGTAACCTAAAGTCTCAGACAGTAAACAGTATTCAAAGATGAAGTTAGGTCATTACACATTTATTGCACTGCTTGAATAGAAAAATATAGAAAAAGGGGAAATCAATCTTTATTTGTTACAAAGCATTCTAAAGAAGAAGTGAAGAGGTGACTCGTAGCGAATACAAAGGCAATTTGAAGGATTTTCCAACCACTTGCAAGGAAACCCTAACTCTATGTAAAGAAGGTATTTCACTTGTGTGAAACTCTATAAATGTACTCACATTCAAGTTTGAAAGGATGGATACACTAATTATTGTTAATATAACTGAAAGACCTTGCCCCAAATCCTAAAAACACTCATAGTAATCAGCGAAAATTGACCCTAAGGTCACATTGTCTGATGTACCCTATGGAGTTATGCATGTTGAGGATGTTAGGGCACATGTGCACTACAATTTAGAGGATATAGGAACAAATCCAAACAAGGAATTATACCTGACTAAATTGGTGGGAGAAGATGGAGAAGTTAAAATATAATTTTATGTCCTAGAGGAGAGGAAGTTTGCACAGTTTGCATTATTTATAGTTGTTATTGAAGAGGATTGGATAAGATGTATATTGAGCACAATTCATGGTGAATTCATGTGGCTAAGTCAGCCCATGAAGATTATAAGGGAAGTAATAGATAAAGTCACACGTTTGTGGTCCACAAGAGGGATTCCAACTCTGAAAATTGACATAGTACGTGACACCACAGGTGAAATAGTTGACAATATAGGGATAAATATCAGCAACATAAGAGATGATGATATGGTATTTGCTGCAATGGTTATTGGTTACAAGATATAACACTCTAGCAGAGAAAACTTCATCTCAGGAACAACCATTAACACAACATATCATATATTAAGAGAAAGAAAAGAATATGACCTCTGTGAAGTCTTGAGAGGATAGTTGATGGAGAACCTAACTAAGATTTAAAAAAAGAACAATAATAATGTATTTAAATTTGGTATGCATATATTATGTATATTATTCTATTTCTTGAAAGAGTTTCCAAGGGTAGTTCCTACTAATTGGTCAGGTAAAGGTCCGGAAGATTTTCTAATTAGAGAAATAATGAGTAGTTTGACTAATGAGATGAGAACCACATCTATTTTAGGGTATTTCAAGAGCTTCCAAAAGAAGAAAATGCATGAAAGGGAAATAATTCCTAAAACTATTTTTGAAAATTATAAGGACGATATATGTTATATAGTGAACATTGATTAATGCCTAATAAAGGTGGTCAAACCCATAACTTCTTGGATGATGACAATGGGTTATGAGGTAGATGAACAAATTATGGACCTAAATGCAAGGTTTTTACTAAACAAGCCCAAAGATCCAAATGAACCAAGCTTTGGAATTTACAATGAGAAAGGACTCAAGGTGCATAGCGAGTTGAGAGCACCTGAAGTTGCAAGAAGGGTAAAGAAGAAATTTGACATAGTAAAAGAATTTCTTGGATTTCATGCTCAACATGTTTCATAAGGAAATACACCTATTGAATTAGGAGAATCAAGTTCTATCCCAATTCAATCTACAAGTGGGAAAACAAGAAGTACAACAATACCGAAACAAAAAATACCCACTCCAACAAGAGAGGTGAAGAGGAAGAAACCAGACAAGAAAGGTGATGAAAAGAAGAAAGAAGAGTCTAAGAGACAATAGGAAGAGAAGAAGAAAAGGGAAGAAGAGGAGATTCTTATTAAGGATAATAATGAAAGGATAGACTCTGATGAAGCTATAAAACAACTCAAGAAACACAAGTCAAATGAAGCATCCAAACTTGCAAAGACAATATCTTCTAGTACAACTCAACAATTAAGTAAATAAACCAGGCTGGAACCTGATAAGATAGGTATGCCTATAAATATCATGGTAAAATTTATTACTGCTAATGGTGACCTAATACTAGTAAATAAATTCTTTGATAAGTTATAAAGTGGAGGGAATAGAGAAATTGAAGAGGTTGTTGTCAAATACATATACAAGTTCAAGAAAGCTTTGATTGAGATTGCATCAGAACTTCTAAAGTTTCTATATGATATTCTATATGCAAGAACAAATACAACCAAAATGAAGGATAGAGAACTAAGGGAATGAGCCATAATTGAACTCTATCCAATAATATTAGTTGAAGAGATGGACTTAATGAAAAAGGTAGAGTCATTCTTTAGAAGAAAAAGAAGAACAAATAGGTTGATGGTTGGTGAAATAGAAGATGTATTCAAGGAGACTTAAAAGATAATGCATAAAATATTACTGGAAGAGAATCCAACAATGCTCACTAAATTCCAAACACCAAGTACATCTAAACGAACTGATTCACCAAGCATACAATTACAAGATGATTACACTATGTAAAAATTTTTGTATTTGGAACAACTCACAAGTACAGGTACAAAGGTAATTCTAGAGATGGTGACAATACAAATAAACATGATCGATCAAGTCATAGATAAGGGTATATTACCCAAACAAGTCACAATGGACACCAAAGGGAAAGGCATAGTAACATGTACAAAGAATGCATCACAAGATGTACAAACTGTGACAAATAAGGCAAAGACTGATATAGTAGAAGTGTATCCTCTAAATATCATGTTGCTTTCACAAGATGGATAACACAAGGAGGCAGATATGAAAAAAGAAGTGAAGGAGGGGTTAAAAAAAGGAGGACAAGAGACATTGTTCATGTAGTGTAAAAACTCATGTCTAATGAGACATCCGAGATAGATACTGAATTGGCTAAAGGAGAAATAGATTTATCTTCTCTATCCACTATTCAGAAGATCAAATTAGTAGTAGTGACACAATCTCAAGCCAGGGAAGAGATTCTTAAGAATCACATTGAAGACAATAAGCTCATGGAAGAGGCATCCGAAGTGTTGGAAAATTTTATTGCAAATTATGTCAAAGATGATTAACTAACTTCATCAAACCAAGACACAAGTCTTCTGAATGCAATAGAAACTCAATTAAAATCACTTGAACATGTTGCAGAGGCAACATTAAATAGAGAGGCCAATTCTAAAAGGTTTGAGGATTTAAAGTTGATACTTGCACATGGAAGATCACTATTGGACACCAAAATTAAGGAGATGTAGAGAACACTTAATGAAGGTGGAAATGTTTATAAGTCTTGTCTGCCAATGAAGAAGTTTGTAGGAGGCATATAGAAGCATATTCAAGAGAATGAATAGAAAATGGAGCAGATAACACAATCATTTGATTCTCTCAATTCTTCTGCATTAGAATCTGAGAGTCAAGTAATCTCTTTAATTGATAGGATCTAAAACTTGGAGAAGGAGAAGGAGAAGGAGAAGGTGAACGAAAAAGTAAATGAATTGAGGAGTTTGATAGCTCCCAAACTTCAAACACTCTACAGTGGAATCAAAGAAGCAGTAGTTTCTTTAGGATCATCAGATCTTGTGAACTTACAAGTGGTAGAAGCTACAACATTCTTGATCAATGGCCACATTTTAGTTTTGGATAGTCTCAAACAAGGATTGGACCAAGATCTACAATTACTGAAGACAATGTATGTAGATATCTTCCAATTAATGTAAGTTTCATCACTTTTTGGTTTGTGTGTGTGTATATATATATCATTTTGGTAGCCATGAGATAAGGGGGAGTAGTAATGTGAGTATAGGACATCTTATGGCTAAACATTTTCCATTGATGTTAAAGGGGGAGTGTTGGTGTGTGAAACATCAAACATGAAATGTGTTTTTTTTAAAGGATTTTTTTAATTCAAGTTTTGGGGAAATCTCTATGTAATTAGAAAATGATTAACAATGTTCACACACTTAGTCAAATTTTTCCTAAGTGTTGCCATCAATGCAAAAGGGGGAGATTCTTGCTAAGAGACACTACATAGAAGACAAATTGTGAGTAAATGTTGTCATTGACGGAAACTACATGATGTCTATACCTAGAATACACATGCAAAAAATCTTTGGATCCCATACCGAAAGTCATTTTAATATCTAACTAAGTTTAGACTGAAGAAAAGAGTGCACTGGAAGAACACATAGAAAGGTCGGGTGAGATCTATAGAGGAAATATTTTACAACACGTATCTAGCAGAAGTGTAAGGAATGTACATACATATGTTTCTCATTGAATTTGAAGGTGTAATGATAAGATTTGATGAATTTATGAATATCTGAGAAGCCATTCATATTAGTTAACATATTCTCAGGCCGAAGTGATGACAAATACTTGCACGTACGTTGGAAATTGTAATTGGCACTAACTTTGATAATTCAAATGTTAAGATGACATAGTCAGCCACCTATTTTGATTTTTTTTTGGAGGAAACATGATGAATTAAGGGTATAGCCTGCAACTTGACAAAAATGTTTTACTTTTCCTAAGAGTGTTTTAGGGAAATTCCACTTTTTTTATCAAATCTTGTGGTGTGAACCTATATAATGAATTGATTAGGGTTTTTTTGCATGTGAAGATGATATTTAAGATTTTTTATGGTTGATAAACAAAGTGAGAAGTGTGAGAGATACAATTTTGATCATTTTTGTAGAGATCTAATATTCTGAATGAGAAGAACAAGGTGATGGGGTAGTCAGTTATGGGTTGTGGATCAGACTAACATTTGAGCTTACACAGAACTATAATCAGACATTAGCATATGTTATTGTGGTAGTTCAACAAGTCTGAGATCTTTGTATTGATCATTTGAAAGACATTGAGTCTTCCTTTGAGTTGTAGCCCAAGGTATTTTGTTTTGAGTGGTGAGCTCTAGGTAGTGAGCTTGATTGCATGTGCAATCCCCACATTTAATTGTAAGACTTTATTTCTACTGAGTATATTCTTTGTGGGAGTTATCCCTACCATGGTTTTTTCCCTAACAGGTTTTCCACGACAAAAAAATTTGTGTTTCGATGTGTTATGTGGATTTGATAGATCAATACTTTATGTTCCTGCATGTTTACGTTTCATGGTTAAATATTGTTATGTGTTGCAAGTTCTTAGAAGTTCAAAAGGTGTTTTAAAAAAGGTCCAAAACCTTATTGTTAAAAACTTAAATTTATATAACAGTAATATACCACCCTCCCCTCTTAGTGTTCCTTCATATTAACAATATGTTGATGATATTATTTTTTGTTGATATGATGATGTATGTAAGAGATTTGCATAAGAGATGTATAGAAAATTTGAGATGTCAATAATTTGCAAGTTGTCATTATTTCTTGGTCATCAAGTAACTCAGTTAGATGATGGTATTTTCATTTCTCAGATTAATTATATCAAAGAGATGAAGAAATTCGGTATTGAAAACTCTAAACTGGTAAGTACCCCTGTAGCTATCACTTATCATTTAAGTAAGGATGAAAAATATTTGGAAGTGGATTAAACTTTTTACAAGTCTATGATTGGAGGACTTTAATACTTAATATCTTCAATACCTAACATTATGGATGCACTACATTTGGTTGCAGCATATAAAGCTAATCCGAAGCAAACTCATGATAAGGAAGTAAAGAACATATTCAGATATTTGAAAGGCACTATAAATTTTGGTCACTAGTATAAGAAATATGAAGGTTTACATTGATGTTGATGGGATTAGTTGTGTGGATGTTAAAATAAGTACCTATGGTGGAGAATTTTCTTAAGAGATAGCTTGGTCAAAGTGATTTATGATCAACCCATTCCTATTATGTGTGATAATAAAAGTGAAATTAATATTAAAAAGAATCTATTAATGCATTCAAGAACCAAACACATTTCTATTACGTATTACTGATGACATATAACTGATTAAATGTTTAATAATGTTAAGTCAAAGATAATGCAAGGCATTAAATCAATTAATGGTTTGTATTGTCATTGATGTCAACTTGATATCATCTGTACGGTCATGTACATAATGCCGAAGGCTTCAGAGAATCAATGGAACAAAGGTTATGCTTTCGGCAATGCATAAAAGTCAAGTATTCACCAAGTGACAGACAACACCGACGGAGTGCACACCATCTGTAAAGTCAAAGAAGAAAATTCACAGTGATACACAACGAGTTGAAGATAGTGTTTCCTGAGAAAGCAAAACCACAGGTTGCCCGACGAGCTGAATACAGAGTTACCCGACAAGAAAAAATCCAATGATGCGTGATGGACGGAGATCCCAAAGCTAACTGGAGTCACACCGATGGAACTGGCAGTTGTAACCGACGACTAACTGAAGAGTTGACCGATAGAATAGAGAGTTCAGAAAATGACAAAATATCTAGCTAGCAAGAGCTAAAGATAGACTTAACTGGTTGTTTTCATTATTTTATTCGACCAGAGTTAAGTGATTGATTTAAAGCTGATTTGTACAGTTGGCAAGAAGATAAATATGAGACAAATCAGGAGTTATGCTTTAAATCAGATTGGCTGGATTGTTTTTCATACCAAGAATCAAGAATTAAGGAATATCATGTCTATATAAGAGACAAGATTAATTCATTTCCTTATCACATTCACGAAAAATGGATTAAGGGGAGTGAATCGAAAGAGGATGATGAAGAGAAACTGATGAAGGATAACTTCATACAGTCCTGATCAATCAAGCTAAGGGAGAGCTAAAAAAATTTGAAGACACTAACAAACAGTCAGCACAACATCACAGAGCAGAAAGTGTGGAGCACAAAGAATTGAATTTATATATTGATCGGAAAGGTAATGTACTTAAATAGATCTAAAAATCTGCAATTCAAGTTGAATTAGAAACATGTCATTTTGTTTCAGTTTAACCATTGAAGCATCAAATCTCTTAACAGAGTAGGACTTAACATTCTTCTATATATTGAGGTACATCCCAAGAAGTGCCAAAAAGGTTCATTCATGAAAGTAACACTAGATTTTCCTAAAGCCTATTGACAGTCTAAGAAAGAGGTTGATTCAAGGATGGTAGCAAACTGAGTTTCCCGATACTAAGTGACAACCTATATGTATAAAATCCTCTAACAAGGTCACACCTA
>MU227948.1:317165-342706 GCA_018584345.1 Thuja plicata | reverse complement strand
GGAGAGAAAAGTATAAAATTATCATCAACATCATTAAAATGTAAATCTAATATTTCCTATTCAACCATCTCTAGTGGGCACATTATTTGACATTTTCATCATTATTTGATTTATTTTCTTTAATCTATTATATGTGAATCCATGTGTCATGAAGAAATATAAAATATTAACATTTACTATACATTTTATATTTGTGATAGTTTAAAATTTATATTGTTCAGATTATCTTAATGATTACACATTTTTATTATTATGCTAGGTATCGTTCACTTTTAATTGGTCTTATTGTTTGATAAATTTATTTTAAAAAATACTAATATTCAAAGAATCAATCAATTGAAAAAAATTACAGTACAGTACCATCTTGTACAGTACCTGAACAATTCCTAATTTAAATTAAATTTGGTTTGGTTTATTTATGCATTGGACACTAGGTCTCATTGCTTCCCATAGCCGTTAGCGGGTTTGATTACAGGAACGGAAATTAACGTTGGCAGGAGAAACGAAATAAATGGGGCCCACAATAGCCCAAAACAAATGGCAAACAACAAAGGGAAACAAACTGCACGTAGCGAAGTTGTAAAAGGCAGGGAAATGGTTACGAAAGTTGGCCGCGTTACGGAAGTTGATGGAGGAGGGGGAGGTAGGTGGACCCCGCTGCACAGCACACTAAGCGGTCAAGCTTAGTGTGTGATGTTTAAGGCTGGCCCTCTATATTGTATGTTGTATGCACTTTTCAAATGCAACAATCTCTTTTTAATTTATATTGAGAAAGAGGCTAGGAAAGACATGTCCCTTCATGGGACATGTCTATTCATTATAATATTATAATGTTTCATTAATCAATCATATATTAGAAAAATATAAGTTTGTATTATATATATATATATATATATATATATATATATATATATATATATATAAGTATTATATGTATTCTAAATGATCATACGACTGAAGCTACAGACATTAACAATCTCATTTTACAATGTTCATTTATCTTGTAGAAAGGTAGTGAGTTCTTCTTGGCATCTTTATACCTTTCACTGAGGTAGTGTGCCTTAGTCTATAAGTCCTTTGTAACTTGTCACAATTTTGTGTGTCTTAACCTGCAAATCCCTTATATCTTTCTCTGGGGTTGTGCACCATAGCTTGAAATTCCTTCCAGGAGTAGTGAGCTTCCATGGAAGAAAGCTACAAACAAATATTATAAATTGTTTTCATATAGAGTGATTTGGATCCCATTGTGGTTTTCCCCTTATTGGTTTTTCCATGTAAATATAACACTCTCATGTATATGTTTTTTTTTGTTTTATCTTTATTTTCTACTTTATTGATTAAGGTTAATTACTATGGAGTTTTAATACAAAGAGTTATAAGTGTATGTTCAAAACTGATTGACCCCCCCTCTTAGTCTTGGGGTGTTCTCAACGAAAAGGAGTTAGAAGGATTTCAGTTATGTATTTGAGTCTCAGACTTCTTTTTTTCATGAAGGAAATTGCATAAGTCCTCAAAATAACAAAGGCGCAAAGTTTAGCACTATAAAGGATGAATTAAATGCTTCACACTTAATTGCATAACAATGTATTGTCTTGTGGTTCAAAATCTACATTTGTCGAGCTAATAAGATGTTATATTTGGTGTTTCACACCACCACTTCTTTCACAAAGAAAGTTTGAGATGAATGTTTACTAGACAATGCCAAGGTATTAAAGGGTCTTTAAGGACAAGCCAAAATTCTTTGCATTCCATCATACTAATTGACATGGTCAATTGGTTTTGAGGACATAAAAATTGAAGTCTAAGGTGTATTCTATTCAAATTTCATATGATTTTTTCTATTGTAATTTAATTATTTCATGGTGATAAGGTGATATATTTGAATTGGTAAGTTTTATTTTCATTTGTACAAGTGGTTTCCATACTTGTACTAGTATGTAACGAACATATACTTTAAAAGAAGCCTATAGTGACACTTGCAAAGGGTATTAATACACATGTCTTGATCCACATATTGATATTCATATCTCTTCGGTAGCACAAGTTGATAAAAGTTGTTAGTTTTGGTGTTTTTTGTCATTTAAGGTCAAAAGGACATTGATCTCTTAATTTTAGCATGATTTTGATTGTTTGCAACTACTTCAGAAGATTTATTGGGAGATTTTTGGTCCTAGTTTAACTTCGTGTTGGTTAGCAACTTGTTATTTCTTTCAGCATATATATTGGAGGTTGAGTGGTAAAGAATTACATGTTTTTTTTTCTTTTTTTATATCTTGGAACCAACCTAGTTGACATTTTGAAATATTGTAAAGGATATAAATGAAAGATTAAACTTAGTGTAATATGAATGTAGATAAATGATGTAAGGAAAAAGTGAACAATATTGTTGATAGAGTGGAGCAGAGGTTCTATGGTGATTGTTTATCTTCAAATATTTTGTTATGAGGTTGTAGCCTCATGTGAAAAATGGTGTATCCATAAAAGTAACATTTTAGGGAGTTTTTGCTTCGTTGAGTTGTTACCATTAAAAAAAATTAATCTTGTTTTATATTCTAAAGCTGGATTTTGACAGTAGCTTCAAGTATCTCTCTCACTATATTTTTTCTCTTATTCTATTTTCCATATAAAAATTGTGTTCTCTTGTGCAATTTTGTGTTATGCTCCACTCTTTCAATTTTATGTTATTTCAGATATAGGAACTAAAGATTTTAATGTAAGGTGTGGATAAATGTTTAAGAGTTTTATTAGTATATTGATTCACCTCCCTATCATTATCTTGTTGTGTTCAACAAGAAAAAAATAATTTATGAGGAGGTCTCAAGGTAATGGGTCTCAAAGTGGTGGTTTGCAAAAGGGATGATAGACACTCAATTCTAATGTTAATTCCATGGGCTTTTCCACTAGCACTAACATCACTTGTGTTGTTGGTTTCCTTTTCTTTAGTCACGTCAAAATCTAAAGGTAGCTTTGCTCATTGTTGGGCAAGTGTCAAAAGGTCAAAAATTAGATTTGTCTTTAGAACTTCCATGAGAAGCTTGTTAAATTTAGTTTCTTCTTGGGCCTCTTCTAAATATTGGATAGTTGAGATTGCAGATCAGAGAGGACAGAGAACCAATGCATAATCCGCTTGAGATAGTACCCAAACCAGTGGAACCAATTGTATAGCTTGCCCTGTCCTAGAGGTTATTGACATACCTATCAACTGGGGAAGAGTCTAGCTCTGGAATGATGACCCACTAGGATGGACTTCATGGCTTGATGACGTAGGGGATGGTGATAAGAATGAAGAAAAATTACTACCTTCACAGTCTTCTAGTTGTGAATTGTTACAATCTACTGTATTTTTGGTTCTACACATGCCTATATATACCAGGTTGTAAATATTTGTAAAAATGTGCATGCTCTTGTAGTTTGGTATGATTATTAGATGGTGGATGCAAGCAGATGACTGTATAAACTCTTGAATGATTGGTCATCATATTTTATAACTTGCCTCTCTTATATTTAATATAATAAATAGGATGAAGGTAATAAGAATTGAAAATAGTATCTTTCTTTCAAGAAGATAATAGAAAGTTTCATTCTGGGGGTAAAAGAATATGTGCGCACTTTAATTCCCATTTCAAAATTATTATTTTTCAAAATTATTATTTGTTGCCAAAGTTATTATTTTTCAAAATTAAAAAAAAAAACAAATAAAAATATTTGTTTCCATTTTTGTGACTGCAAAGAAGATAAGTTGATAAAGTTACTATTAAGGTTTAGGATAGCTGCAAATGTAATAGCACTCTATGTTGTATGTGTTTTCCAAATGCAACAATCTCTCTTTCATTTATAAGTAGAATGAGGATAGGAGAGACATGTCCCATGAAAGCACATGTCTATTCATTATTATGAGATTAATATAATAACAATTAATTATGTAACTACATACACACACATGTAATATCTCTAAATCATTATTATATTAATTTCTCCTAATACTATTTTAGATCTATATATATATATATATATATATATATATATATATATATAGTCTCATAGGATTATCCGATAGAATCTACAAAACATCAACACTCCCTCTTAGCTAGGGAGGACAAAATCCATCCAAGAGAGCAACACAAAGTTAATTGTGAAATTTTTATTTTAATATCACCTCATTGTGATATCAGAGATATGGTCTGACCAGGAATATCAAGTCTCATGATATTCACCATAAATCATCAAAATATCATCTCATTATGATGGGATCATTGGCCACAGAATATTAAGTCGCATGATATTCACCAAGTACTCATAGTAATGGCCTACCAAGATCAAGTCTCATGATATCCACCAAGTACTCAAAAGTTTATAAAGATATAATCTCATGATATTGGGAGCATTGGCATGCAAAATATCAAGTCACATGATATTCACCAAGTACTCAGAGTAAAGGCCTACCAACATCAAGTCTCATGATGTCCACCAAGTACTCAAAAGTTTATAAAGATATCATCTCATGATATCGGGAGCATTGACCTGCAGAATATCAAGTCACATGATATTCACCAAGTTCTTAGAGTAATGACATACCAACATCAAGTCTCATTATGTCCACCAAGTACCCAATAAATTTCCATAGGTAATGTGCACTTACCATAGGAACATTCATATCATCTATCATGATTTGTTTCAGCCATCATAAGATGTCTATCACAATAGAATATCATGGCATGTTTAAGGAACTCAATCCACCATGCAAGATATCATCTATCATGATATGTTTCAGACATCATAATATTTCTATCACCATAGAAGATCATGACCTATTTAAGGAACTTAATCCTTCATGCAAGATATCATCTATCATGATCTATTTTGGCCATCATAAGAGGTTATCATGATAGAAGATCAAGTTATTGTAAGATCGTCACCTTCCAATTACTTCAACAAATACAAGTGATAATCATTTGGAATTTGTCACTTCCTCGTGATTTAAATAGGGGTGGGGACATTAAAAAACATGGATTCACACATATGACATCCACCATACCTCAACACAGAGGGTGGAAACAAGGGATTTCACCTTGAACTTCTCTCACATAGAAGAACTCATTGAGAAGATATCAATCTGTTGATATTTTTCATCCAAGATTGCTTAAGATAAACTATTAGACTCCCTTTGAATCTAATATCAATCTTCTGAGCTCCTCATCCAAATTTATCTTTGAAGTGTTAGACTCCCTCTGAATCTGATATCAATCTGCTTTTCCTGCAAGAGCATCCCCGAAAAAGATCAAGGCAAATAGCTCTTATAGTACGTATAGAAATATAGATGAGATAGATACTGCAATGAGTAGATAAATGCAACATTCAAAGATAATAAATACTTATCTGTGCATCAACATCATTGACACAAGTTTCTTCAATGAAGGTCCATATGCAACAAATTATAAAATGTCTATAAAGTTTGATTTTTCCAAAGAACCTTTCCTTAGAGCCCAAAATCTTTACCAACCCCTACCAAACTCTTCAATCACTACTTTATCTTCTTAAAACTCTGCTACAATTCACTTGATTATAGCAAATAAATGTCCATATCTAATGAGTAGATAAATGTAATATTCAAGGATAATAAATACTTATCTGCACATCAACATCATTGACACAAGTTTCTTCAATGAAGGTTCATATGCAAAAAATCAGAAAACGTCTATAAAGATTGAGTTTTCCAAAGACCCTTTCCTTAGGGCCCAAAATCTCTACTAACCCCTACTAAACTCTTCAATCACTCCTTTGTCTTCTTAAAACTCTGCTACAATTCACTTGACCTTATTCTTTGCACTTGGTGTGGACAAAAGTCTGCAACACAACTTCACTCACTGGATTTCACATAGACCCGTACACTGTTGGTCATAAATTCTGAACCCCACACTTTATCGCCAATATCTCCATTGAGATTCTAAAAAAAATATTTATCACCAACATATCCAAAATTCAGCAAAATCCAATGGTGTACTTGTGAGATATGGTCCTTGTACTGTGACTGTATTTTCTGAGATAGTCACACATTCACCATCAACAAATTACTCTCTTACATTTGCACTCTGGCTTTGATACCATGTTAAGTTTTAGGATACCTGCAAATGTAATATCACTCTATATTGTATGTGATTTCCAAATGCAGCAATCTCTCTTTCATTTATAAGTAGAATGAGGATAGGACAGACATGTCCCTTCATGGGACATGTCTATTTATTATTATGATATTAATATAACGACAATTGATTATGTAACTACACACACACACACACACATGTAATATCTCTAAATCATTATTATATTAATTTCTCATAATACTATTATATATATAGGTCGGTAATAGGTTATTTGTATTGATATAAAAGAAATTACATTCATACAACTTCACTATGTTGTTCTTCCTTACTCTAAATTTTCATCTTCTATAGGAGTTTGTGCTCCTTCACAAACTTTAAATATATAACTATGTCTTTTATCCCTAACTGTCTATAGTTATTCTACTATAATCCTTCTTCTAATCTTTTATAACATTTACAATAAATTGGCATATATCTAAATAGAATAAAGTTCAAAAAGGCCAAAAGCTCTGCTTTTACGACTTTAACACATCTTTGTTTCTACATTTCTGCTCCATTTCTGTTAGTGTGTCTTCTTTTTTGGCCATTTTCCATGTGACTTGCATTCTTTGCTATTGATGGTAGCATATATCTTCCTTCCATATCATCACCAAAATTTCAAAATACATCTTTCAAAATGGGGAATTGCCTTTCAGTTTCCAATTACAGCTCTTCCCTTTCGGCCCATCTGGGTGCATTTTTTACGTGGCACTATCGCCATTTGTTTCTTCATCCTTTAATCTTCCATGCGCTCATGCAATGCGACCACCTCCTTGATATGTTGCCATCCCTCCCTTTCTTTCCTTATCATCATAGGCATATCTACTTTCGACCTCCACCTGAGGAATGGAATCAACCCATATTGGTGAGCGTCATCATCTTCCTCAAAAAATTTAGAGATGTCTTGCCCTATTCCGGGTATAGACCATTCCAGAATTGAGTCAAGCTCACCCAACACATCTTCTTCAAATAATGCTCTAATGATGTGACCCACTTCATCGGTTTCCTCTCTGATTTCGAGGCCCCATGCAATGAGAACGACAATAACATCCAAGTTAGTTCTGCGCTTAATTTTTCGTTCTTAAAATTGTTCTCCGATTACTTTCAAAATGCATTCCACCATCCTTGCGGTTTTGATTTTTACCAAGATTTTTACCCTTTCAAAGCTTGTTGGCCCCTTAAAAGATTTCATTTTCTTATCAGAGTCTACATAGAAGGTAGCTTCCATTTTTCCTTTCTCAATTGTTTTTATGTTCTTCAACCTTGTGTGTTTAAAGAAATTAAACGTCGGCTTTAACTCCATGACAATGTTGCTTCCTTGACAAGCCTATCTTTGTGCATGCAAGCGGTCACTTCATACTCTCTTTAATGATCATACAGCCTGGTGCTCATTAAATTCATTCTCTCACCTGTCTTGAGATCACATCATTTCCATGACTCTAAACACATAATTGTTCTCATTCATTTCCTCTCCATTATGCAATTTGAAGCTTGCCTTTACACAGCTTTTATTTACATTCAATACCTTCAGTTTTGTTGTTTAGGAAGTCATCAAGGCACTTTTTTAAATTAAGAAATATCTAAAGTGTCTTTATCTATGTAACTGAAGTCTTCAAATATAGGATTTTCAATTTTTTCAAAACTTGTGGCCCTATTTGTGATTTTGTCAGCCTCTGCATTACGTTCTCCTACAGTGTGGCTGATACAAAATTCATTAAAATTCTGGATAAGAACTCCCACCTTCCTTAGGATGCTATTAATGAACCATGTTTGAGAATTTCCTTTTTTGATTTTGAACTTGTTGGAGAGCTCCAAGTGAGTTAGAGGATCAGGTAGATATCCTCTAGTTAGGGTGGCGATAGGAACCCTAAGAAGACAAAGAAAATGTCTAGTAAAGAGCAAGAAATCTCTAGGAGTGGGAGCTCCCCACCAAATTGGTATCAGAGCCATTGAAAGGCTTGGGAGTTGATTAGTGTATGTCAGAGAGGAGTGGATCCATAGGAGAGAACATCATGGTGACCAATGCCGAATTGGCAAGGGACTTGTCAGAACAGCAAGACAAAAATAGCCTTCTTGAAGAAGCTATGGAGGAAATGAAGTTGAAGATGGCAGAGGTTGTAGAGACAGCCAACAAGATGTGTAACCACCCTAATTTGGTTTTCTCTGACTATAGACCCTATTTTCCCTAAGTGTGATCATATCCCCAATTATGTCAAGACAACTCTTCAATCGGTTGGCATAATTCATTAAAAATATATTAAATCTCCTAAGTGATTTAATCACTAAATTTTATTAATCACCTTAGCCAATCAAATCAAATCAATTCAATTCAAATCAAAACATGGCTAAAGTAATTAATTTAAAAGGAATTAAATAAAATCCTAATTATACCTCATCACTTACAAAAGCCTATCCCCTAGCCTAAATTAATCTAATTAATTGGCTATAGTCCTTATTAATTATTAAAAGCAATCAAAAGCTTAAATAATTAATTTCCCTATTTTTGAATGAATATATTAAATATAATTCATTTCATTAATATTCCCTCTAACCTAACCTACCTCAACCACCTTAACCCTGGGTTCAAACCCATCCCAACATATTCCCCCCATGCTAAGCTTACTTCCAATCTTAATTTCAGTCTAACCCACTTCCTAATGGTGTCACATTCCTAATTTTGTGATTAGGAATTCAACCCACTCCCAAAATTCAAAGTTCTCAAGCTTGACCTTAAACCCTCACCCATTCTTCTTAAACCCTCACCATGCCTCTTAAATGCTCTCATTTAATGCATATTCCCCTCACCCATACCTCATTAATGCTCCCCTCATTAACGCCTCTTACATCCACCATTAATGTTCCTACACCTCCATTAATGGCTTCCTCTCTCCTCTCACTTTCAAATTCTTCTATAAATAGGATGAATTTTGAGCACAAATGGCCCTTAATTTTTAGATTTGAAAGCATTGTTATGTTGTTAATATTATTGTGAATCTATGTTGCATCTTAGCCTTGTTATTATGCATTATTATTATCTTCATTTTTAGAGCTAATATGCATGTTTCTTGAATATCTAGATTAGTTTTTACTCAAATCTTTCATTCTTAGGTTGTATATGTCACTGATTTGTGCATAATTTGAGGGCATGATTATTGCATTCTTCAAACTCCTAGATAGGAAGCAATAGATCAGTTTTAGTGATTTACACGAAACCCTTGCTTTTTATGTTTTTTCACTAACATAATGATCTATTGAAGTGTTGTGTCCTTCTTAGCAGGTGCATAAAATCACACACACATTTCTGTCGCCCACCGTGGGGCCGTTTTCCATATTTTGCATCCATTTTTCACTAATTTGTCCTCTCAGGTTTTAGGTACAGGCTCTTTTTTTGTCATAAAATATCGCATCCAGGATATGCCCTCGCATCGCAGGATCTAGGCTCGCACCCTGGAATTCCTAAGTCATTTCTAGTAAAGGCTCGTATTTGGTTTTCATTTCATCGCTTATGGGGTATTTCATCGTATCTAGTAGATAAGGTCATTTCCTGGATTTCTAGGATCGTATCTGGTTTAAAAGTTTGAAAATTCGGTTGCCTAACCATTAATGCTTTGGTCTATTGTGTTTTTTCTCTTTAAACAGCCTAACTTGTGTTTGCAGATCACTGTCAGAGACTCTCTTGCTAAAAGACTTGGAAAAAGACTATTGATTTGTGGTTTTACAGGTTGTCAATCCCCCATCTTGACTTCTATTTTTGTTATGCATTCCAAACTAAAAACATTTTTCAATCTCTTACTAAATTGACCAGAGGAATATGCTCTTTTCCTTTTGAGGAGAATCAAAAACTCACAAGTCAATTTATGATTTGAAAGGAACTTGGGGTAAACGAACAAAGAAAACAAATCATTTAAATTTTGGGATAGTAAATGAACAAGAAAATCACTAAATCTTGTGAGATAGTAAATGAACAATCAAATCAGTAAATTTTGTGGCTCAATGAACAAACACATCGCTTAATTCATTTTGGGATAGTAATTGAACAATCAAATCACCTAACTTTGGGGAAACTGAACAAACTTTGCTTTCAAGTATTTATGCTTTCGTTAATTTAGGATCTTTTGCTTGAGGTGTTTTGGGAGAAAATTACATGGACTAGGAGAGTATGCTCTTCTTCTCTCGAAGAATCAGAAATCTCAAAATCCTAAGCTCGCCAATCCTTTGTATGTTTATTAAACAGTAGAGGGCCTGCCGGTTGAGGAAAAAATCTCCTGGGAACGACCCAAGTGAGGACAGGTTTTATGCCAACCCTTCCAACTCACTATAAATAATTGCTTCCTCGTAGGCCAAAGCCTCAGAAGATTAAATCAATTTTGTTCTCATAATTTTGACATCATTCCTTGAACATGCTTGGGTATGTGTAGAGTGGAGTCGCTTGAATCTTTCTTGCGAGACTACACCTATTTGAGTACTCATAGGGCTATACGCCTCAATTTTTCCTTGTGAAATTCTATGGGAGACAATTTTGAACGGATTGCCCCATCATAAATAATGAAATTTTGTAGTCAAATTACTCGATTCATCCCCGAAAGGGTGATAATCCTTGTGCAATGCAAAAATTAATTGCCCCAAGACACTCATCATATCGTGCCCTCACTTGCGTTTGGAGTCGGCTAATATGGAATCATGATTGGAGCCATTGTGTGCTTGGTGATGGCCATATTCTGATTAGTATTTGAGTGTGTACCTAAGTCAATGAGCAAGGAGTTTCATCCTCTACCTAGAAAATAGGGCGTAAGAATGTGTCTATTCACCCCTAACAATGCAAATCTGTTTGATGTGTCTAAAAATTCATTAACAAGATAAATCAATCAAACAAGAAACAAAATTCAATCCTTGGATACATGTTGTATTTTTCACTCACTGGAAAGACTCAAAAAAAACCTATTATCAGAAGAAAAAAAAAATTGCACGAACTTCAAGACAAATTAGACACTAGATTTCCAAAACTGCAAACATTCATTTTTAGTCTATCCTGGCTTGTATTAGGTTGTGCAAGATCATATCTGGTATCCTGTATCACATCTGGTCAGCATTTTATCACATCTAGGAAGAAAGGTCACCTTTAGTTCATCAGAAGATCGCATCCTGTATTTCCTGGCTCGCATGTAGAGGCTCGCATCTAGGACAGTGGGCACGTGCAAAATTTCTCCTCAAAAAATTTTAGTAAAATTGGATACCCTTTTGGCTCATTAGTCTGTTCCTATTGCTTTTTCTAGTCTCACTATTGCTGTGTTGAAAAAAAAATTTAGGTTCGCCTTACATGTCCTTTTAGTCTCTCACAATTCATCTCAATATGTGTGGTCTATTTTCTTTTCAAAATAACTTGATTCCCATCTCACTATCAGGGCATTCTAACACTTTGACACTGGAATCATTTACTTCCACCAAAACACAAATGAAACTTCTACCTAGACACACTCACTTGAACGATTTGAGACTCTACTTGACACTATCGGGAAACTTTGACAAAGTTGAGATACAAATACATGGTTAACACAAGACACAAAAAGTACACTTCTAAATAATCAGACGTTCCTCCAAGATCACTACACTTTCAACAAGGAGAAACATCTCGTAGTTCCTTGTTCGATTTAGACTCCCCAGAAATGGAAAGACCCACTCACGAATGGAGTGAGGCTTTTAAGGAATACGACAATGACAAAAATTGAAAACATGAAGAGAGTGATCGTGAAGAAGAACAAAACATTGACCGTCCTTTGTTTGGTTCAGACAGTGAGGAAGACATTAGTGAAGAAGAATACAATAAAGTCAAACAAAGCAAAAAATTCCAAAAAACATTGGAAAAGATAATTGGCAAGGACAAAGAGAAATACTTTCTCCATCTAGCATCCACTGGTGTAAAATTACCTAAAGATTATGATGTTGAACAACTAAAGGAAAATGTGTCAACTCCTATCTCTATTCTCACCAAACAACTAACATTGATGCAAACTGAGCTTTCAAATCTCAAACAGGAGAAGGCTAAACCCAAGATGAAATACTCTTTGGACTCCATTTGTCCATTTCCTTTTGACAAGAGTATTAATATGGTTATGTTTCCTCCCAACATGGCAAGGCCAAAATATGACAAATATACGGGAGAGACTAATCCACATGACCATGTGAGAGAGTTTTGTGCTCTAAGAATAGAGTACATGCATGAACCTATATACCTAATGAGGTTCTTTCTAGGAAGCCTAGGTGGAAACACCATGGAGTGGTTCACAAAACTCACACCTAAGGTAAAAAAAATTGAGGAGTTAATTTAGCGGTTTATCCAACATTACTCCTATAATATATAGCACGATGTAACCATGATGGATCTATGTAACACCAAGCAAAGAACCAGCAAGTCCTTTACACACTTTCTACAAAGGTGGAGGAAAATCTTTGCAAGGTATTCAAGGGCTATTCCCAAATCTGAAAAGATGGAAATCTTTGTTAATAACTTGATACCAGAATTGAACTACGGATTGCAAATGCAAGATTCCCCTAGCTTTGACAAGATGATTAAGAATGCCATCTATATTGAAGAAGTCATGGTTAAAAAGGGAGAAATCACTCTCCAAAGTGACAACAAAACTACCAAATCCAACAACAAGCCTAAATGGTGGAAACAAAATAAGAATGTTGTTAACGATGGAGTGGTAGATGCATCCAGTGCTAATCCTAAACTAGTATTGTTCAATCTGACGAACAGCATGCAAGCCAATAAAGATGCCAAGGTAACAACCTCCATACCTAAAGCAAACAACAAGAACAACAAGGGTAGACCATGGACTTCCAAACCTCAAAGAACATTTACTCCTTTGGGCGAACCTCTAGAGACCATTTTAAAAATGCTCTTAGACAACAAATTTCTCACAATCCCAGATTCAAAATCATGGGAACCAGAAGTCAAACCAAGGTGGTGGGATGATAATTCTTACTGTGTCTTTCACAAGAACAAGGGACACAAGACTAATAACTGTCTTAAACTCAAACATGTTATCCAAGACCTTATTGAAGGAGGAAAGATCAAAGTGGAAGGGCACACTACTAATGAAGACCATATGACATTTAACAAGTCATTCCCTAATTATGAGAAAGGGGAAGCATCTAAAGGAAGAGGAAAGGAAGTGAACTACACCTACTCTAAAAATGATAATGTGATCAACATGCTAGACATTAAAATTGAATCAGTTAATGTGGTCACTATCAAAGGTGTTCAAGACACATCTTCCCAATCCAATGCGGTAACCCGAAGTCAAGCACAAGTCATGATCAAAGGACCTAATTCCTCATAAAAACCAACAAAAACTTCCAAGGTACCCATTGTCACTATTCCTAAACTGATAGCAGCAAAACAAATAGTTATTATTCATGTAGTGAAGTATAACTTGGTGGATCAATCGCAACGAACCTCTGCTCAAATTTCCATTTTTGAGTTGCTTAAAATCTCCTTAGTGCATAGGGAAATTCTTGAACAAGCCCTGCATGCAGAAAATGTGCCAAAGGACCTTGATGTAGACTATCTCCAAGCAATGGTTAATCACATCTCAGCACCACATTACCTCTCTTTTTTTGAAGAGGATGATAAATTATTGACACATCCGCATAATCAACCCCTTCATATCGACGTCCTAATTCATAAATCTCGTGTTAAACAAGTATTGATATATGGAGGTACGGGGTTGAATATTTGTACCCTTAATCTAATCAGGAAACTGGGTCTCTCAGAACAAACCATTGATTCTAGAAGCAAAATCACAATCAAATCTTATGATGAGGAAGAAAGATCCTATAAAGGTCTTATTGTTCTACCCATCAGAATCAGACCGGTTGAAAGAAATGGCATATGTCAAGTTCTGGATCTACCCTTGGCTTACAACATATTGTTAGGGAGACATTGGATTCATGAAATGCAAGAAGTACCATCTACTTACCACTAGTGTATCAAATTCCCACGTAATGGGGTGGAGGTAACAATTCTTGCCAATTCCAGTTATACTTGCAACAATGTTAAAGCAGGTAGTATGGTCCCGCATAACAAGGAGGTTCCAAAAGAAATTGTACCTAAGACTAACAAAGACATGGTTATGAAAGGATTTGGAAAGACCTTAAAACTTGAATAAACTAGTATAGGATAATGAAAGCTATACATAACCCCATCATTGATAGAGCTTCCAGTGTCACCAAGATCCTATGGGAAACCTTCCCCATCTTTCACACCCACTACATCTAAAAAGCTAGAAATTCACAAAGCAACTGGTATGGTTAAAGCGTCTACCTCCCAAGGGGATGACAATGAAAAAACAAGTTGTCTTGGCTTGGCTTTACCAGGGGGAACCAAAGGAAAAAGAGGTAAAACATGTGGAAATATCCCCAAAAAAGTATGGTAAAGGATACAATCTTCTCAAACAAATGGGGTATAAAGGAAAAGGACCTTTAGGAGACAAAGGAAAAGGACTTATTGAACCTATACACATGGAATTCATGGATACCAAAGATAAAATAGGGCTAGGTTTCAATAATAACTCTGAAAAACCTACTTCACAAGATAGTCTGATCTCTAACAAAGGGAGTGATGAAGAAGAAGAAATAGAACTAGAACAATGGTCGTATGAGATATTATTACATATTGGCACAACAAATCCTAAATATCAAGGAGAACAATATGTACCAATTTTTGAGGTACCAAAAAACACTCATATCCCTTTTTGATACCAACTATTATTCAAGAGGTGGAAGAAACAACAGAAGACAATCCAGAGGTACCATTGATAGCAATAGCTACTGAAGACACACCCCGACAACAGGATTCACATCCTAACTGGGGGAAAAAGGTCACAGTTTCACATGTCCTAGATTTACCACACTTTGATCTACAAGTGGCTAATAGAGTACACCAGGTAACTATTGTTGAATTCTTGAACAGGTCTAATGATAAAATAACGGACTCTCATGATTATGAGTGGGATGATCTATCTGTTGCCATAGAGGACATTGAAATTGATGTAATTCACATGTTTGCAGCTCCATCAAAACATAGAGAACATTCTAACACTACTCCTAACAATGTTGATATTCCTGAAGTAGAGGAGGTATTCCTTCCCCGACTCATTGATGAATAAAATGGTATTTTCCTAGACCTGGAAGAAATTCAGAGACTACAAGCTAGGATCCTCCTTCTACAGAGAGATGAAGATGAAAGTTCCACTGATGAGTCACTAGAGTTCAGTCCACATATAACTAACAATGACTTCGACAATGATGATCTTACTCTTAATGATCTAAACATCGAGGAGATAGACTTAACAGAACATGTCATGTCAGTTAATAGTCTTGACACTGACGCGATATTGTCCTTCCCAAAATCTGACTCCTTGTCTTTAATAAACCCAGACCTAATTGATTGGACTAATATGGATCCTACTCCTATCCTAGAATTCCCTAATGACTACACTTTGGCTTGCTATCTAAATGCTTTTGAACCTTACCCTTCTTCCACCAATGCAAGGAGCGTGAACATGTCACAGGAGGATATCAAGTTTCTCAGTCACAAATTGAAAAATAAAAAGAAGAAAAGAAATGACAATGAAAACCACATTGTGGCAGTGTCAGATTCTAAAATAGTAAAAACAAAGGATGTATCTCATGGTGAAAACTTCTCAGAGGCGCCAAAAGATGAGATTCTTGATATCCTCCCTGAGCACTTTCAAGAAAGATCTTCAGTTTTGATAGAACCAACACAACCAGTTAACTTGGGCACAGCTAAAGTTCCTCGAATTTTTCACCTAGCACAATATTTGTCAGATGAGGAGAAGAAACAATTTATTGAGTTCCTGAAAGAGAAGAAGATCAACTTTGCATGGTCTTACACAGATATGCCTAGATTAGATCCTGAATTAATAATGCACCACTTATCTATAGCTCCTGGGATCAAACCCGTGAAACAAAAACTAAGAAAGATGCATCCTCATGTTGCATTACTGGTTAAAGTAGAGATAGAAAAATTATTGAATCTAGATTCATTAGAGTCATCGCTTATGCGGGATGGATTTCTAATGTGGTCCCAGTATCTAAATCAGATAAATCTATTAGGATCTATATAGCCTTTAGAGACTTAAACATGGCATGTCCTAAAGATGATTTTCCACTGCCTAATATTGATATGATCATAGATCTCACAGCAGGCTACCAAATGTACTCACTAATGGATGGTTTCTTAGGCTATAACCAGATTAAAATTGCTCCTGAAGATCAAGAAAAGACCACATTTACATGTGCATGTGGAACCTTTTGCTGAAACATTATGCTGTTTGGGTTAAATAATGCAGGTGCTACATACCAAAGAGCTATGACCACTATATTCCATGATATGATGTATAAAAACATGGAGGATTATGTGGATGATACCTTAGCTAAATCAAAAGAACGGACTACTCATATCAATGACTTAAGGAAAATATTGGATCGTATGGAGCAATTTCAACTTAGGCTCAATCCAAAGAAATGTGCCTTTAGGGTCCAATCAGGAAAGCTCCTAGGATTTATTGTTTCCACAAAAGGAATAGAAGTAGACCCTAAAAAAGTCAAAGTTATACTAGAAATGAATCCTCCACGCAATATTAGTCAAATGAGGACATTACAAGGGAAACTCTAGTTAATCAAGAGGTTCATGTCACAACTTGCAGATAGAGCACAACCCTTTACCAAATTTCTAGATAAAGGTGTCACCTTCAAATGGGATGAACATTGTGAAGCCAACTTTAGAGAATTAAAAGAGTACCTAGCTACTCCTCCTATTCTTATGACACCCATCCATGGAAATCCATTACTCCTATATATTTTAGCTACATCCACATCACTGGGAGTATTTCTAACACAAGAGGATGAGACTAAGAAAGAGAGAGAAATCTACTACATCAGTAGAATGCTAGTATCCTATGAACTCAATTATAGCATTATTGAAAAATCTTGCTTAGCAATTGTCTTCACATCACAAAAATTAAGACATTATATGCTATCACATATAGTAAGGCTCATTGCAAAGATAGATCCTTTAAAGTACCTCCTAAGCAAGACAACATTAACAAGACATCTGGCAAAGTGGGTCCTCATTCTAAGTGAATTTGACATTGAGTATGTGGATATATGAGCTATTAAAGGACAAGTCCTCGTTGATCAATTAGCTGATTCACCACTCCAAGATGATGAACCTTTGAGAATTGAGTTCCCTGATAAAATAATTATGCATTTAACTAAGTATCCATGGAAGATGTACTTTGATGGTTCGTTCATGCAACAAGGCTCTGGAGCAGGGGTTCTATTCATAACTCCTCAAGGCTACAAAATACCCAAGTCCTACAAATTAATGTTTCCATGCACAAATAACATTTATGAATATGAAGCACTAGTAAATGGTCTTAAACTTGCTATGGAATGGAAGATTGTAGAGTTACATGTGTATGGTGACTCCCAACTCATTATCAATCAAGTAAATGGAGATTATCATACCAAAGATGAGAATTTGATGCCCTACAAGCAACTGGTTGATGACTTGAAGAAGTACTTTGTCTTCATCATGTTCCAACAAATACCTAGAACATAAAATAAAGATGCAGATGCTATGGCTACAATGGCATCCATGTTACAATTAGAGGAACATAAATTCTACTATTACTTCTTGGTGGAATAATTATCCTACCCAGCCTTTGATACACCTGAATACCAAGTAATTTGTGCTTTGGATGCCCAAGACCAATCTCGGTATACTAAGATAATTGCTTACCTAACTGACCAAACAATTCCCAATGATCTATCCAAGAACGAAAAATGAGCCTTGATTAGGATAGCATCATGTTATGTCCTCATTACTAGTAACTTATATAGACAAGGTCTCGATAGAACACTTCTTAGATGTTTAGAACATGAAGAGTCAGATCTCACGTTAAAAGAAGTCCGCGAAGGTGTATGTGGATCACATTCAAATGGATTTTCATTAGCTAAGAAACTACTCAGAGTAGGCTATTACTGGCCTACAATGGAAAAAGATTCTATTTAATTTTCCAAAACATGTCATAAATGCCAAACACATGGAAATCTCATCCATGCTCTTGCCAGAGAAATTATACCATTCATCTCACATTGGCCATTTCAGCAATGGGCCTTTGACTTGGTTGGAAAAATATATCCTAATTCTTCAAGTGGACACAAGTTCATAATTATGGCCACTGAGTATTTCATGAAGTGGGTTGAATCAATGTCATTGATCAAAGCCACTAGCAAACAAGTGGCTATTGAACCGCCTCACAATAGGTGTGGAATAATCATGCTCAAGGCCTTTCTTAGGAATGGTTTATTCAATCTAAGGATACTTCTCCCGTTATGAGGTGCATTTAACTTGTCAACCCAGGGACATACACTTGAAATGGTCGGCATGATATGTGCACTAGGTTCCTTAAGGAGTCATTCTGCTTATGCTGCAGGAAGGTAAAAAATGCATAAAAGAAACCTACACTAGTGCTGCAGGAAAAGAATACATTTATCTCCTTACTGAAATGAATGCTAGAACTTGCAAACTCTACTCAAACCTATACTTTCAACCTAAAACATCCATTATAACTATTCTTGCATATGCTGCAGGAACACTCACAAGGTACAATTTTGCAGGAAGAAATTATAACTTCTATCTGAAATACTGGAAATACTGGAAATGCTGGAAATGCTGAAAATGCTAGAAATGAATCTATTCTATTCTAATCTATTCCACCTCCCAAGTGGGCCCCCTTGGTTGGTTTCTGCTAAAATATGAACACAGAACGTAAACCAAGAATTACTTCATTGTATTTCAAAAACTCATTCCATAAAAACAATACATGAAACTTGAAATAGATTGTTGTCAGATATCACAGTTTTCTTCCAAAAACTTCTTTTTCTGACTTTCCTATCTAACTTCAAACTATCATTCCAATCCCTATATATAGAGGATCGAACACTTATTACAAAACAGAAAAGAAACTATCTCGTTGAAAATATGTCGGAGAAGAAGATGGAAATGTAACAGCCCGCGGTGTAGGTAATAAAGCTTGGGTGACCAGTTCAACATAGTAAAGTGCGGAGGGAATATAGCAACACTACATCCCCACGTCCTGGAATAATGGCTCCTCCATTGTAGCAGTCATGTTTCCTGGTGCTGTGATGATCACTCCATCATAGCTGGTCCTCAACAATCTTCCTTGAATGTTGTCAACCACTCTCCAGCCGCTTTCTCTCCTGTCAAGTTAGTTGTGATGCAGAAATATTCTTGCAACAAGCTTAATCAAATTAAATCCAGATATTAGAACATAAATTCTGATGGTTTTATGAAATACTGCACTATATGTATAATATTAGCAAAACATGTCACAAATATCTACCCATGGTTTATCAGTTCTATCTGGACTTTATCACAAGTTTTGACTGGCTAGGCTCTCAAATGGTTTGTCAGAAACTAGAACAGAGTATTTAAAATTATACAAAATAAAGGCAATAATTTGGCCTTATCATCTGCCCCTTGGTTAATCAAATGCTTGTCCTCAAGCATTGCATCTTCTAGTAATTGACCTAAAGTCACCAACTTCAGTTCTTCCCCGCCTCTGGCTCTTGAAGGAGTAGTAGAATCCTCTTGTTCTTTCCCAAACTTCCCTTCTATGATCCTCCTGTAGCCTGTCAAGCTTGGTAGTGTTGATGTCATACAAGGGCCAAAGGAGCATGGGCGGCTGCATTGTGAGCGGACACCAGAGCTCCTGCCTAATTTGCCTACCCAACCCTATGTATTTTGGTGCTTGGTGTATTGCTGCTTCAAGGTTAATGGGGCTATGTGGTTTTGATCTTTTGAATGCCTCTGATAATCTTCCCCATCTACTTCTGGCACCGGTTAAGGCTCTTTGGAAGACAAAATAAGACATGCTGTCATATTTTGCATATACATCTGTTCTGAGCTTAAAAATTTTATTTCTGATTTCCTTTTTAATATTCCCATATGTAAATCTAAACCAATCCCTCAGGAATACTTCTGGTTGACTGCTTTCTGCTCTTAATGGCGGGGGTTCTGTTTTCTCAAGTTCTCTGTAATTCTCCAATTGTCTATCATAGTTGGCCTCGTTGTGCATCCACAAAATTAGGGCCCTTAGGTGTATATCCCCTATGTAAGGTAGGGGATTCCATTTAGTCTCTGTAGGGATGATGAAATTATGCACATACAACTCACAGAGTAAGTTTTGTTGCCAAGATGGAAGTGTGTAGTATAAACCATAGAATTCCTGGGCTGATTTGAACTTTGCGTTTACATCTTTGAGGTTCATCATCAACTGAAATAGGATGAATTTTTCTTTGAGACAGATGGTATAGACTCTAGGTGGTAGTCTACAAGCAATTATCTGGTTAGTCATCTTAAGGGCATGTTCAATTCTCTATTTTTGTCTTGCCAACTGATCTTTTAATTCTGCAATTTCCTCTCTTTGTTCCGCTATTACTTTCTGCAATTTCTTTTTCTCCTCTCCCCATAGAGTTGTTGTTAGCACATGCTTATTATATAACTGGAAGAGAAGCATTTGCAGAGTAATCAAACCACTATTTTCATCCTGGTTATTCTTCCTCCTTTGTTCTCTCCATAACTGCTCTAAGAAATTTATTAACCAAGTTCACTTATAGGAAACTAGGGCATTTCTTGTGCAAGCTAGCTGGTGAGTTATAGGGGTTTCTCTTTCACGGGTTGGAAAATTTTGATGACTAACCTATGGGTCATTTTGACATACATTTGGCTCAACTTCACACTCCTCATCCAGATTTTGAGGAATGTCCAGAATCTCAGAGTGGCTGGGAGAATCATCCAGAACAATGTGAATAGGATTTTCCTCCTCAAATTATTTGGGGGAAGCGGTCTGGCTTTCAGTGGGCACTTTAGGAATCTTCCCTCTCATCCTAGAGATCTTTCTTACAAGAATTTCCTCAACTTCTATAGCCTTTTTCTTACTAACCCTTTTTGTTTTCTCTGCTGCAAGAATAGTGGTTGCAGGAACTGACTTCATTTTATTCTTTCTCGAGACTTGAGGGTTTCATGGCTCAGCTGCAGGAACCAAAGTTTCTCCCACTAACTTCCATTTTCCTTTTTTTGGGCTGCCATAGGTATATTTCTCATGTGAGTGAGTAAAGGCACATTTTCTTGTAATTTTTCAGTTTCTGCCCCTTGGGCACTTTGCTCAGCAACTAGGTCAGGGGAAGCTGCATTATCTTGGCCAATTTGCAGATTAGGGGCAATTTGAGGCTGCAAGGTTTTGTGATGGAAAAACTCTTCCCATGCCATAGGGGAGACATCCCTAAGAGATCTTTCTATGATTAATTTAATTAGGGCATGGTGAGTAACAGATTTGTCTTTCCCTTTCTGGGTTTCTTCGGCACTAATGCACAGCATATTAAACAAAAAATTGGGGGCATTCATTGGGATATTATGTCGTACATAACTAAGAAGCTTAAAATGATGTGCATGCAAGTTAGAGAATCATCCTTCACAGATGAAATACTTAATGATGCGCATGGCCAACTCCTGATATGGTGGAGGAATGGACATCCTTTTGCACCCCTGTTTAGTGATTTCTAGTGGAGGGTCTCCTAGTAGGGTGAACTGAGCCCTGGCTGACCTGGCATCATGCTCATTGGGGTAGTGTTCCCCTGCTGCTAGAAAACCGGTTACTTCCACTATTCACTCCTCTGTTGCAACAACTGACAACCCCCATACCATTGCTTGGCCTTCATCAAATGTTTTTGCAAATTTTGTTGTTGCTTCCTCATCAAACTCTGTCAATTTTAAGAAATATCCCAGCCATCTGTAGGCATTAAATCTTCTCACTGCCTCAACATCAGAAAGTAAAATACTATGAACCACTGGTTCATGCCACTACAATTGGCCTCCCATTTGTGCTTACCAAATTCAACCTCTGCTCTGTTCTTGATAATTACCTTCTTCTCTTTTGAATTTCATACTACCTCTTGTAAAACCACAGACCCTCTTTCACATTCTTCTGGTATTGTTGATATGAACAATAATAATGTACTTTAACATAATGAATCATAGATATTCATGTGAGAGTTATGTCATGGTTTTAATACTGGGTCACATCTAGTCTGACAATTAGGGGTTTATTCAGAATAAAGGTACGACACTTGACACTTGTGTGATGCGGCAACTAGATTTTAATTAAGACAATGCCAAAGTATAGATTTGAAGATCTTTTCAAGTAAATAGAAATGACATTTTAAGAATTGGCACACTTCCCTGCCCCCTACGAAATATTGACAAGTGTCCTCACTTGTCAGACTTGGCAAAAAGTATGGAACTAGATTAAGGCGGAAATGATACATTTATTGCAGTATTCAATATAACCAATGAAATTTATGCGCTAAAAATGGAAATAAATTTGAAAATCTCGTACATGTTAATTGATCATCACACGTGCCAGGAAAGATTGGTGAGAGTGGAATGATGGCGGCGGTCGGCATGCGTCAGTGCACTATCTCTTTATTGAAAGCATAGAAAAATGATGACGTAGGAGGTGGGTGGATGGAAGATTAAGGAATGAGATGGGTTGAAAAAGAAGAATGTAGAAAGTGAATGGATAATTTGAACTTTATGTAAACATAAAAAATTTATTATGGTCATGCGTTAAAGGAATTCTTATTAAAGAGCTGCAGAAAGAAGGTTGACACCCTCTACTGCAGGAAGTGTTACCTGTTGATCCTTTAAAACTGGCTGGTTGAATTGCTGCAGGAAGCCTTCTTTCATCTGTGGCTGGTGATGCAACTTTAGTCTATGTTCATTGACTAGTAGCTTGAAGTGTACAGGGTCAATTGTGGTCAACTAGACTGCTCCATTTGTAAATACATGGCTTAATTCATATAGACCTAGCCATCGTGTTTGTAGCTTGCCTGGTATCTCTTGGAATCTGGAATCATATAACAATTCCCAATCTCCAGCTTTGAACTGCTTACTCTTAATATGGGAGTCATGCCGCTATTTCCTTTGCTTTTGAACAATTTTCATGCACTGCAAGGCAGACTTGCGCATTTCATCCAAAGAATTGAGATGCAGCAAGCGCCCTCTCTGTGCTGCAGGAAGATCAATATTTAACTCCAGCGTTGTTCTTAATGTCTTGTGTTCAAATTCAATCAAGAGCATTGTTACTTTACCATATAACAGTTTGAACAAAGTGAACCCTGTGGTGGTCTTCCATGTTGTTCTATACACCCAGACAGCTTCGGATAATCTACTGCTCCAATCTCGGCGATGCAAATGAACTGTCTTTGTTAAGATTGCTTCTATTTCCCAATTTGTAACTTCCGCTTGTCCATTGGCTTGAGGGTGATAGGGGCTTGACTTCCGATGTTTGATATTATATTCTTTCATGAGCTCCATTATCAGATTGGAAGTGAATTGAGTACCTTGATCAGTAACAAGTTCTCTTGGCACGCCATATCTAGTAAAAAATTCTTCATACAAAAATTTAGCAACTTTATGGTCCCTAGCATGCTTCATGGTTCTTACTTCGACCCATTTTGTCAGGTAATCTGTGCACACCAGAATGTATGACTTCCCATTGGATGGAGGCTCTATTGGACCAATAAAGTCCATGCCCCATTTATCAAATGGTGTTACCACCACCTGTGGGTTTAAGGGAATTTCATCTGATCTTGTTGGTCGACCCATTCTTTGACATTTGTCACACCTCCTTGTATAACTATCTGCATCTTTGTGAAGTGTAGGCTAGTAGTAGCCAATTGTTAAAATATTTTGTGCTGTTCTTTTGGCTGCAAAGTGTCCTCCACATGGTTCATTATGACATGCATGCAGAATTTCATATGTCTCATCTTCTCTCACACATCTCCTCATAACTTGGTCATGTCCAGTGTAAAATAATGTGCTATTAATCCAAGAGAAATGGAAGCTTTTCTCTACAAGAAACTTCTTATTCTTATTAGAGAAATGTGTTGGCATTTTGCTAGCTACTAGGTAATTAGCTATATCAGCATACCATGGATTCTAGATAGCAATATGAAATAAATGTTCATCTGGAAATGCATCATCTATCAAAGTAGTATCTTCTTTAACATGATGAATTCTAGATAGATTATCAGCTACCACGTTTTCTTTCCCTAGCTTGTCAATGATGGTTATATCAAATTCCTACAAAAGAAGAAGTCATCTTGCTAACCTGCCTGTGATGGAAAGTTTGTTCATGAAATAGTTAATTGCTACATGGTCAGTATGAACAAAGATAGGATAACTAGTCACATAATGGCGGAACTTGTTTAGAGCATAAAATACTACTAGCAATTATTTTTCAGTCACTGTATAGTTTAATTTTGGTCCATGTAGACTCTTACTGATATAATAGATTGCATTTTCAAGGTTTTTAGTCTTTTGTCCTAAGACAGCACCTACGGCATAGTCTGAAGCATCTGTATGTATGTGAAATGGCAAAGTCCAGTCAGGACCCCTAAGCACTGGTGCAGTTGTCAAAAGTGACTTGAGCTGTAGGAAGGATTCATTACATTATTTTGTCCAAGCAAATTCAGCTTCTTTGGTAAGTAAGTTGTATAGTGGACTAGCTATTTGACTAAAGTTCTGGATAAACCTCCTATAATAGCCAGCGTGACCTAGGAAAGATCTGACATCTTTTTGCTTAGTAGGAATAGGGAGTGTGAGAATTACCTCTATCTTCGTAGGGTCTACCTAGATTCCAGCTTCAGAGATAAAATGTCCCAACACCACTCCTTCCTACATCATTAGAAAGAAATTTTCACTGTTGAGAGACAGGTTATGTTCCTCGCATCTGATTAGTACTTTATCCAAGTTCTTTAGAGCTTCCTCAAATGTGACACCAAATGTGGTGAAGTCGTCCATGTAGATTTCCATGCAATCATGTGATATATCAGGAAATATGTTGATCACGGCTCTCTAAAAGGTAGCAGGTGCATTGCATAATCCAAATGGTAATACTAAATAGGCATATGTGCCCTAAGGGCATGTGAACGTGGTCTTTTCTTGATCTTCGGGGGCAATTCTTATCTGATTATAACCACTGTATCCATCTAGAAAGGAAAAATATTTCTTTCCAGCCAAATTATCCAAGACTTAGTCAATAAAAGGTAAAGGAAAGTGGTCCTTCTTTGTAGCATTATTTAATTCCCTATAATCAACACATATCTGCCACTTACCTCCTTTCTTAGGTACAATGACCAATGGTGATACCCACTTGCTATCAGAGATTGGATAGATGAATCCAGCATCCAACAACTTCTGCAACTCAGTTTTAACTATTTCTC
>MU227948.1:304087-316790 GCA_018584345.1 Thuja plicata | reverse complement strand
CTGTATCACATCATCTTCCTCTTGCATCTTTAGAAAAGATTGCCTATGCAACATCATGAGCTGGGCTACTAAATTCAGCTCTTCCTCCTCATCCCCTAAGTCTAGCCAAATAGGTTCTCCCAAGTCTGGCTGGGGTTGGGCTGGAGGATATAGGGCTAGCTTCCTTATGGCTTGACCATTTGAAATTGTCATACTTCCTAATCTGCAATTAATTTTGGCATCAGTGGTGGCTAACCAGGGTCTTCCCAATATTACAGGATAGCCAGCAAAATTTACTTTAGGTGATAGGATAAGAAAATCAGTAGGATACTCCCATGAATCTAAGGTAACTATCACATCTTCTATGAGACCCTCTGGAGTAACAGTTGAACTATCAGCAAGTTGTAACACTGTGGTTGTTGTTCTTAAGCCTTCTATTCTTAGCCTATGCATTGTATCTTTAGTCATCACATTTATTGCTGCTCCCAAATCAACTAGAGCATTTTTCACAGTCTGTCCATTTATTATCAGGTCGACTACCGAGCTGCCAGGATATAAATACTTTGGTATTACCACCTTTCCTAACATGATATCTGCTAATTTCCCTACAACATGGACTATTTGAGGGTCTTTCTTCTTCTATCTTGGCTTCTTAACGCATGCTTCCTTAATAGCCTTTCCATAAAGAGGTATATCCTTGATAGCTTGGAACAGAGGTATTTGAATGTTCATATTTTTCAGCTGCTCAATAATATCAAATGTTTCTTCCTCTTGGGGTATAGGTTTTTCTTTGTTTAGCCTATGTGGAAAGGGTGGATTTATTAAAGTGTGGACAGTAGTTCTACTGGGTATATCAGTCAGCTGGCTGGTATTTGGCACAGTGGCTTCTAGAAGTAGTGCTGCAGGAGTGTCTGCAACTTCTGTGATAATAGGATATTCAGGTGTAGGAAGAGTGGTACCAGACCTCAAATGGATATTGGCTATCTCTAATGAATAATTAGGGCACTGTTGAGTGTTAGTAGTGTACGTTTACTGTTGCTGTTGTTTGTTATTTAAATTTGGTTATGGTTGAGCAGGCAATTGGGTTGGCTTTGGATTAGCATTAGTTGCTGCAGGAGGTGGCATTATTGTAGGTGGTTGCACTGGAGGTGGTAATTGTGGATAGCCAAAATTTTGGTTAGGCCACTGTGGAGACCCCCTCCATTGATTAGTTTGCTTCCAATTTCCTTTCGGTGGTTGCCATTGATTCTATGGATTAGGCCACTGGTTATTTTGCTAATTTTGCCATTGGTTATTTTACTGATTTGGCCACTGATTATTTTGTGGGTTTTTCCATTGGTTATTCTGCTGGTTTGGCCATTGGTTATTCTGTTGGTTTGGCCATTGGTTATTCTACTGGTTTGGCCACTGAGGTTGAGAGTATTGCGAAGTGTTCTGATAATTTTGGTTTTGCCACTGATTATTGTTAAAATTTGAAAATTGTAGAGGATCTTGTGGCATACCTTGTCATGAAGCCCATGGTCGACGTTGAGCAATGAAGAATACTTGATCATTGTCTCCTTGTATCTTCATATAGTCAGTTGGAAAATGTTGATTTTGTAGGATTGCTACCATCTTACATTCGCAGTCCTTCTTTTGTTTGCGGTAGTGTGGACAGTACTCAGCCAATTGTGATTCAGCTTCTACATGCTTCTTCTTGGTAGTCATTGTGTCAAGATGTGTAGCTACATCATTTATAATATCTTACTTGAAATCCATGAGCAAATTAGATATCTCAAGCTTTGAAACGCCTGAACCAACCCCTTTTGTGACTGTGGCTGGTATCCTCTGCCTTTCTTCATAGTTGACCTTGAGTAGTTGAGACAGATTTTCTTGAGGTCATCCCAAGAGGATTGGGATATGTCTCCACCAGCCATCAAGTCTAATGCTTCCAGATAGTTTTCATTTACTCCTCTCAAGAAGACTAGTTTCTGTGAATCCTCTGCCAATACATGCTGGAGATTCTTCTGCACTGTGTACAAAAAATGTGAAACATAGTCCTCCAATGTTTCGTCTTCCTTTTGAGACATCCTAAAGATATCATCTCCTTTTGGGTCACTGCCTTTGCAATAATCTTTATATTTCTGTAGAAGAAACGTCTGCATCTCATCCCAGGTACCTGCTGCATTGGCTCCTAAGCCCATGAACCATCGTAATGTTGACTCTTTCAGTGTTGCAGGAAACAACTTGAGCTTATGCGCATCAGTATTATAGTCGAAGCTTCGACAGAGTATGTCAAACTTAAACAAGAAAGTGTTAGGATCCTCTATTATAAGACCATAAAACTTTGGAAGAGCAATTGTGGGTATATTTTTGAGATTAGCATTGTTTATAAGGCTTGGGAGAGGAAATGGGAAAGTAGGGTGTGCCATTACTAGAGGTATTTGATTATGGGGTTGCTTCTGGAAAGGAGCATTAGCTACTAGATTGTTAACAATAGGTGAATTTGGGCCAGAATTATCTAAAAAGCTAGCCAAGATTTCTGCAAAAGGCTGAAAGCTGCTTATATCAAATGGTTCTGCTTTGGAGGAAGATGCTACAGGAAAGTTGGGGCTCGCGTCTTCAAAGGGTAACTCAATTCAAATTCCTCGTTCAAATTAGTAGGCTCTACTGGGAGAAATCTGCCATATTCATCTCATCGCCTTCCTCTTCGATGCATGCAATTGAATTCTTCATGCTTGTGAAGCAATTTTTAGGGATACAAATCGAAAAACTAACTAGGAATGAAAAAATAACTCAAAAATGTTCCTAGCTTGACACCATCCCCGGCAACGGTGCCAAAAATGAACCGCCTCACAATAGGTGTGGAATAATCATGCTCAAGGCCTTTCTTAGGAATGGTTTATTCAATCTAAGGATACTTCTCCCGTTATGAGGTGCATTTAACTTGTCAACCCAGGGACATATACTTGAAATGGTCGGCACGATATGTGCACTAGGTTCCTTAAGGAGTCATTTTTCTTATGCTGCAGGAAGGTAAAAAATGCATAAAAAAAACCTACACTAGTGCTGCAGGAAAAGAATACATTTATCTCCTTACCGAAATGAATGCTAGAAATTGCAAACTCTACTCAAACCTATACTTTCAACCTAAAACATCCATTATAACTATTCTTGTAGATGCTGCAGGAACACTCACAAGGCACAATGCTGCAGGAAGAAATTGTAACTTCTATCTGAAATATTGGAAATACTGGAAATGATGGAAATGAATCTATTCTATTCTAATCTATTCCACCTCCCAAGTGGGCCCCCTTGGTTGGTTTCTGCTAAACTATGAACACAGAACATAAACCAAGAATTACTTTATTGTATTTCAAAAACTCATTCCATAAAAACAATACATGAAACTTGAAATAGATTGTTGTAAGATATCACAGTTTTCTTCCAAAAACTTCTTTTTCTGACTTTCCTATCTAATTTCAAACTATCGGTCCAATCCTTATATATAGAGGATCGAACACTTATTACAAAATAGAAAAGAAACTATCTCGCTGAAAACATGCCGGAGAAGAAGATGGAAATGTAACAGCCCGTGGTGTGGGTAATAAAGCTTGGGCGACCAGTTCAACATAGTAAAGTGTAGAGGGAATATAGCAACACTACATCCCCATGTCCTGGAATAATGGCTCCTCCATTGTAGCAGCTGTGTTTCCTGGTGTTGTGATGATCACTCCACCGTAGCTAGTCCTCAACAGTCTTCCTTGAATGTTGTCGACCACTCTCCAGCTGCTTTCTCTCCTGTCAAGTTAGTTGTGATGTGGAAATATTCATGCAACAAGCTTAATCAAATTAAATCTAGATATTAGAACATAAATTCTGATGGTTTTATGAAATACTACACTATACATGTATATTATTAGCAAAATATGTCACAAATATCTACCCATGGTTTATCAGTTCTATCTAGACTTTATCACAAGTTTTGACTGGCTAGGCTCTCAAATGTTTTGTCAGAAACTAGAACAGAGTATTTAAAATTACACAAAATAAAGGCAATAATTTGGCCTTATCAGCTTTGTTCATCTTGAACTATATTATTTGTAGATATGGGATACCCTCTTCAATTGTAATAGACACTGGGGGCCCATTTAAAAACCAAGACATCAAAGACCTTTGCACACAGTTTCACATTACACAACATTGTTCCTCAATCTATTATGCTCAAGGTAATGGACAGGCTGAGGCATCTAATAAGAATATTCTCAAGATCCTACACAGAACTGTGAGTAAGTCTGGAAGAGACTAGCATTAACAATTAAATGTAGCACTTTGGGCCTATAGAATAAGCATCAAAACACCAACTGGAGCCATGCCATCTGCCCTAGTCTATGGCACTGAGGCAGTACTACCTATTGAGGTTGAAATCCCATCTTTGCAGGAATCTTTACAAGGTCTTGTTACTGATGAACAATACTGCATTGATACGGTGAATGCACTAGAATTACTTGATGAGTGCAAGCAATAGGCATTCGATCATATGAAAGTGTACCAAACACGCATGTCAAAAGGGTATAATAAAATGGTCAAGCCATGACACTTTCAAGTGGGGATCTCATTCTGAAAGAGAATCCTAAGAACTAGCCTAACAGAGAATAGAAAGGAAAGTTTGAACCTAACTGGATGGGACCTTATGTCATTACTGCAACATTTGGGATTGGAGCCTATCAGCTCACTACACCTAAGGGAGATTTCCTTTTGGATCCTACCAATACTCTACATTTGAAGCGGTTCTATGCTTGATGTCTGGCTAGCAGAGCCTATGCAGTGAAAATCTCATAAAATACCAAAAAAATCATAAAATTGATCTTGAAGAAATCCAAAAATAGTGGAAAAAATTCCTGAAGAAAGGTATCCTTGGTGAAAACCTGGAAAACAAGCACCTTGGTGCTACAAAAACATTCAAAAAAGAAAAAATAGCAAAAAAAAATTAAAAAAGAGAAAAGTGCCTTGATGAAAACCTGGTAAAACAGGCTTGTCGGGTGGCAAAAACCTGGCAAATAGGTATCACTTGTATTCTGTGCTCTATCTATCAATGCATTATTGATATTAAGCCTTCACAATTACACATGTGCTATGAGTTGACTTTGTTTCCTTACAAATGTCTTATCCTTGCTTGGGATTTGTCTGCATGTTCTGTCTTAGGGAAAAAATCATTCTACACTGGGGGCATCTTTGCTAGCATGTTAGGTTGTGTCTACTAGGTCATCATAGGATGGTTTGCCTTCCAACACAATTCTTCTTGATACTTACACAAAAATATCACTCTCGCAAAACAAGGGTGTGTCTTTAACAACTACCTATCTGGCACAAACATTGCACTCACATAAATGGTGTTCCTAAGCACTACATTGGATTGTGAACAAAGACAAGGTTATACACAGACATGGAACACATATTTCTTAAATTCCAAATTTTGATTGATGAATCTCTAATACACTTGAAAAATGAATCAATAGTATTTTTAAAATACTACTTAAGCACACATTTTGATCTTGGTATGATTATGACTCTTTTATCTACCGATGATGTTTTAACTCGGGGCATCTAATCAGTTATAAGTTTTCTTTGATTGTTTCTTAAATTGATGGTTGTTACGTCTTTTGAGTTACTCCATGACATCTGCGCAAAGACAAAGAGTTGCAAGGACGGGGGGCATAACATCTTCTTGGTTTTCTACGTATGGTGATTGTTCCAAATGATCCTATAAATTTCACGTAACTTGGACGTTTATGGTAAGAGCTTCCAACATGAGTGGATAGCCGCATATATCTCAATCTTTGTTATGTGTAAACCATGGTGAGGTTGAAACAATTTCCTTGTCTATTTTCTAACTCAGATTCTCACGAAGGTGTATAAAACATAATGTACCCAAGGATATGAATTTTCAAGGTCATTACGGGTCCAATATCTTACCTTACACAGATTTTGATATAGTAAAAGGAAAGTGACTAACTTATCATCTTGGCTTCTATGCCTTGATGCCTAAGTCTATTTCTGACATTACTTCCAATAAACTTAGTATTCATACTTTCATAATATTACTGGGTATTAGTGATTGTTGTACTATCAGGTGGTATCTATTCCAAAAAGTGCCCAATGATGATAAAAATATTACAATATCTGAAAATCAGTGACAATCCTAAAAGTCTACATGTAGATGCATTTAGAGATTGCATGATTCATTTTACTAAGAAAGAAATAGTATAATGGATTTGAGCTCAAAATGACTTCTAAATTCATTCATTAATCCATGTTAATTACATCATCAACTATTACTGATATCAATGTCATTGCATATCTATAACATACATTTATGCATTCATATATGAGAAAGAGAAAATACAAAAATAGAGCGTTCAAAGCATTACATTTCATTTTACATCCTAAAAATGCATCCATACATTTACTTGCATAAAGAAAAACTCCAAAACATACATTTGCATATTCACTTAGCATCATTTGAAACACATTCATATAAGTAATAAATCAAACAACATAAATGATGTCATCATCTAAATCTAACTCCTCATGAGACCAAGATAAACATACATCACATGTGCATCAACATCAGCAAGAACCCGTGAACATGTCAGAATCAGGAAGAGTTACATCAGATATATATATCAAATCATGGAACAAATCAAAAATATGGAACAGTCTACAAAAAGAGTATCACAGAATCAGTACAAATCAGATATACATGTATGAATATCATGGTATAAAAGAATGGTCCCCCAAGGATCCAGATATACAATATGACCTCACAAAAATAGTACAAAAAGATGCATCATGTCTGACTTCCCCCCTCTCCCTGGTCTGGAGGAGGAGGAGGTGGTACAAATGTATTTCTTGGTGGTGGCATAGCCCCCTCTGACTGTTGGGCCAACCGTGAAAAAGATATGGCTCTCTGCCCCTCTGGCACTACTACATGATATAGAGCATAATAATATGTCACTCTCTGCCCCTGGTGTACTACAGTATGGGCCAGTGTATCCCTCTCCACCCTGAGCCACTCAAGCTGCATCTCTATCTACCAATAACACATCTATTGTAGTGAGCCTGGCCTCTAAAGTGTTGATCATGGCCCTAAGCTGCTCTTGTTCCTACTCACACTAAGATAAGGGATCTCTATCCCTGCCAGAACCCCTACCAAAATATTGTCTTGAGGGCCTATCATGTGGCCTATCCTATGGCCTTTGTTGTCGCCTCTGTTGTCTCTACTTCTCTCCTATGAGTAATATCCTTGGATCCATCCATGGAGAAAAAAATCTGAATCGGGTACGCTGACCCTCTCCACTGCCACTGGCACCACCCACTACGCCCCCACCCCTGTCATCTCCACCATCATCACCATCATCCGAAGGAGGGCATCTCCCATCTCATCCACCATCTCTGCCTTCATCCCTACCTCTGACTCCCCTCTCTCTCTGAGATCCTCCTCTTCCACTGGTAGGATGATCCTTGGAAGGATCATAATCTATAGGGTCCTCGATGTGAGGAATGGCCTCATCTGGTACTGTAAACTGTGGAAAGGGATACTGAAGCATCTATGCTAAATATATGTCTGAACAGTCGGCATCTACAATATCTAATCAGAGGTCCCAGGCCAATCCAACCATATCCCTGATCTCTTGATGAGTTGTCTCATATCTCAACTGAGGACCCCAATCTAGTGTCTCATCTCTGACCCTGGCATAAACAGTCATGTCCTGACTCTTGCCCTGTACTCAGTCAAACTGTCTCAAAACACAGGTATGCAAGAAGCATTCTATAATGTATCAGGTCTAGCCAATCAAGTATCTACTCTGAAAGAATAATGGCATATGTCATCTGTCAGATCCCCACTCCTCACAATCCAAGTACAGTCTCCATACTACTATCGTCAGTACTCTACCTTGCCCAGATGGGGTTGTTGGATAAGACTCGCATACATATACACATAAGGTTGCTCTGGTAAGCATTGCCTATCTACTACTGGTCATGTAACTGGGATGTGTTCCCAAGCCCATATCTGCAAAATCAGTATCCCTACATTCATACTCCGAGAATGATGGTATACAGTCTCATGGAGCTCCCTATACATCTTGGTAAGAATGCAGCTACCCCACGCAAATCTACGTCCTGAAACAACCATCTGCTCCAGCATATCTACCCATCCTACAAGAAAATTATTTTGTCCTTTGTCTGGCATCAGTATGCCACCAATCAATCTAGCTAAATATTACACACAGGTGATCATAGTGATCACACATCTATCAACAATATTGTTCACTTTTTCCTTACATCATTTATCTCTGGTTAGGAGCTTGAATGGAATAGTAGCAAGAAAGCTTGCTTAGTGGATTGGTTGAACCAAATAAATGGTGGGGGAATGTAGAGAGGTGATTCCTTGTTAGTTTTATGAAAGGAGAAGTTCAATGGAGCTAGGTAAGACATTCAAAATGAACCAAGAAACTAGACTATATACATGTTCCCCAAAACCCTTGAAAATAGGGGTTTCTTGGAAGACCAGTGTATGGACAAAGTGGGGACTTAAGACCTTTAAAATACTATATTCTAGGATAAACACACAAGGAATCCATAATTATTTTCCAAGGGTGTTAAGGAATTTTGGGAGAAAATACACATTTTTAGTATATAGGAGGGCTAATTAGGCCTTAAAGAACTAGAAATCAAGAACCCGATTGAAACTAAGATGAAAGATACACCAAATTGGATCAAGTTCAATTGAAAGAGACCTAGTAAAGGTCATTAATCCTATCACTAGAGAGGTAGGATAGTTGGGCAAGAAGGTATCCAAGACAAGCCATGGATGTGAAGAGGTATGGAGAGGAACTTAGTGCTATTTTGAACTTGTTGGAGAGCTCCAAGTGAGTTATGGGATCAGGTAGATATCCTCTAGTTAGGGTGGTGATAGGAACCCTAAGAAGACCAAGAAAATTTCAGGTAAAGAGCAAGAAAGTTCTAGGAGTGGGAGCTCCCCATCAAGTTCCCACCCTTAGCAACACACCAAATTATATTATCCTTTGCATCTGACAATTGTATTGGTATACTATTAAAAATCTCTTTCATTTCATTGCAAATTATTTCATTCAAACCTGTTGTATTATCCTCCTTCCATCTCCACTACATTCCCAAGGTCCCTTGGAATTTTTCCATATAATCTCAAACCTTGTCACCCCATACAGTTTTTGTGCTATCAATGAGCTCCTGTGAGTTATCTAAATTTAAAAGTGAAAATTTTCCATTCCATGAATCCTCCCAGAATGGCACCTCCCTTCCATCACCAATTTTCCATGATAGGTGGTCAAATATTATTGGCCTACATTCCAAGATAAAGTTCCATATCGTTGATCCTTTTGGGGGGTTCTGAACTGTAAGAATTTGATTGTCCTCCATTATGTCCAGATACTTTGCCTTGAGGATTTTACCCATAGCTAATTGGGCTTTGTATATATTTCCCATACAATATTTTCCCCTAGGGCTTTGTTAAAAAGATGACATCTTCTTAGTCTTGCACCCCCATTTTTACGATATTCACAAATTGAATCCCATGCCACAAGTGGTATTTTGTCTTCCTCATGTCCTCCATTCCAAAAAAACTTCCTCATAAAATGTTCAATTTATTTTATCACTTTTATGGAGACCTTTAAACATCTCATTGAAGATATAGGGATTTTCAAAATAACTGATATGATCATCATGATACGACCTGCATAATTCAACCATTTTCCTTTCCATCTATCCATTCTTTTTACACAACTATCTACCAAATCTTTCCATAGATTTTCTTTTGAAGCACCTTCAAAGAGTGGTATTCCAAGATATTTGTTTGGAATAACTCCAACCTTCATTCCCATTATTCTAAGAATATGTTGTTGAATAGGAATAGAGGTGTTGAAGAAGAAAACTTCAGATTTCTCCCAATTGATGAATTTCCCTAGAAACTTTACTATATAAGTCCAGGGTAGATCTTATAACTCTGGCTTCCTGAGAAGACACTTCACCCATGAGATATGTATCATCTACAAACTGTAAATGAGTAACCACTTCCAAACCCCTTGCAACCTTTAAACCTTACCATTCTCCTCTACCACCTGCTTGTTTGATTGTTATACCCAACACTTCAGCAAGAATTATAAAAAAGAAGGATGAAAGAGGGTCACCTTGGTCAATACCTATAGTGGTATCAAAGAAGCCCTGGGGGATACCATTTACCATTATGGATAGGTGTGGAGTGGAAATGTAGCTGAGAACCTAGTCACACTATCTAGTGTCTAACCCAAATCTCCATAGCACTTTTATGAAGAAATCTCTATTGACATTGTCATATGCTTTTTGGATGTCAAGTTTAATCATCATACCAAAATATTTCCCAAATTTAATTGAATGTATTTCCTCATGCACCACTATGATTCCTTCATATATGGATCTTCCTAGAGCGAACCCACTTTGTTCCTCTAAAATGAGTGAGGGCAGCGCCAATTTCAATCTATTAGCCATAACCTTGGCTATTACCTTGTAGACAGTGTTGCACAAGGCTATTGGTCTGAAGTCACCGAAGGATTCTTTCTTTCCTTTTTTGGCAATCAAAGTTAGAAATATATTAATAAAGTCTTTGAAAATGAAGCCCCCCTTTCTAGACTCCTCTACCACCTCACACAGTTCCTTTCTAATTATATGCCATTCTTTTTGGAAAAAAGTACAGGGAAGCCAATAGGTCCAGGAGATTTGTCACTGCTTAAACTAAAAAGGGCCTTTTTGACTTCGACTTCATTGATAGCTCTCAACAACATCCTATTCTGCTCCCTTGTCACAAGATGCAGTAAAACATCTAAAATGCTATCATCCTCTCCCCCCATCTCTATATCCTTGGCAAAGATTGCAGAAAATTGCTCTATAGCAGTTGTATTGATTTGATCTTGATCCGTTAATATATTTCCCTAATTATCTTTGATAGGGAAAATATTATTCAAGGATCGTCTTCCCTTAACTGAGTTATGGAATAATTTTGTATTTATGTCCCCTTGCTTTAACCATAACTCCCTTAAATTTTGCCTCCAGAAGATTTCCTCCCTATATAACACTTAATTATATTTTTTATTTAACTCCAATTCTTGATTGTAGATACTACTATCCATTTCTCCTTGGACTATGATCTCATTCAAAGTAGCTAACTCATTTTCCAAATTAAACTTTTCCTTAAAGATATTTTTAAACACTTCCGTATTCCATACTTGTAAATTATCTTTTAAGTATTGTAAAAAAATTTTAAAGAGAAAGGCACAATTACCAGATCTTCTTGGAGCTTCTTTCCACCATACATCAATCAACTCCATAAAGCTCGCCTCTCGCAGCCACATTTTTTCAAATCTAAATGGGGAACGTTCTAGAATAACATCTTCAAGGATCCTTAAACAAATTGGAAAATGATATGAACCAGTAATTGGTAGAATTTCAGCTTGACACAGCCACTTGGTGTCCTACTGAGCTCCCCCCTGCAGGAACCTGTCTAACTTGTCTACTATGTTAGTAAATCCCACTCTTTGATTAGTCCATGTAAATGCTCCATTTTGAAAGCTTACATCTTGTAATTCATTTGTAGACAAAAAGTTTGCAAAATATTTTTGACTTTGACTGATCCACCCTTTTCCACCCAATTTTTCTATAGGGGAGAGAATAGCATTGAAATCTCCTCCAAGAAAAAAATACTATCTTTTAATCTACTACTTATCCCTGTGAGGTTAGCCCATAACTGCTATTTCAAAGCTTGATTGCAAGGACCATATACATTGAAGGCAAAAAAAACAAGTATTCATCTGAAAAGAGAGGACCTTTATTAACTGCCAATGATTGCCCTCTTCCACTAAGCTAAAATTTATCCCTACATCTTTCCATAATATCCCCAACCCTCCTGAAGCTTCAACTGCCTCCTTAAAGAGGCTTCCACACCTTCCAAATTTTCTTGCAAATTCTAACATGCCTTCTCCACTTAACTTTGTTTCTTGTAAAAACACTAAATCTGGTTGGGCTTGATCAAGACATCTTTTGACCAAGTGCCTTTTGTCAGGGGCATTGCAGCCTTTGACATTCCATGATAGGATTCTCATGGATTTCAGGAAGAGGGATATGTTCTTCCCCATCTTAGCAATTTTGACTGGTCAGAGGCACTTCCAGCTATGGAAAGCTTTGCCTTGGTAGATTTACGCCCTCTCTACTTCTTTTCCTTTACATCGGGTTTTTTAATCATTGATTCATTCTGACTTATTGTCCTTTTCTCCAATATGTCCATCTGATAAGGAAAACCTAAGTTTTCATCCCCTGCCTCTTCCTCTTGAGACTCATATTCTGAATCTGTATTCCAGCTGTGCTCCTCATTGTTTTTCCATATCTTCCATTAATTTTTCCAAATTTCTAATAGGTGATATTTGAATGTCCTTACAAAAGTCTAAGTGTTTTTTACCTTGTCTTCATGGGTATTTTCCACATGTTCTGAATGACAAACCCCATCTGTTGTAAAGTTTAGTTTACAACTTCTATCAGTATTGCCTTGCTTACTGTAGACACCCTAAAATGGACAGGCTTGCGACTTTACATTAAAAACACTAATTTCATCTATTAATTAATGGTTTTTTAATCATTAATTAATCATCTATTTTCCTCTAAATTCATTCCCCAAATC
>MU227948.1:283295-303160 GCA_018584345.1 Thuja plicata | reverse complement strand
GAGTCAAGCATGATTAGAGCTTGCCCACAGTCCCCCCCCCCCCTATAATTTTTGTTTCCCTTATATCACTATTAGTAGCAGCCATATTCAGAGAGAAGGGAGTCTCTTTTACCACTTGAGTGGATTCGAGGCTTTTCATAAATGTCGATTGGGAGGGGTGTGCATGAACCTTTAATTTTTCACAATGGTCCATTGATAGCTCCGAGTTGCATACTTTTTTGGGTGTATTTTTCTCATCTAGTTCTTGCCTTGCTATCATTTCTTCCTCAAAGATGGTCGACCAAGTGGGGAGTCTGGTTCGATTTTATTCTATATTTTTTATCCATTCCATGCTTCTATTGCATTCAAGCCCTTTTCCTTTCACATAGCCCTTCTCTGTCCTCGTTTGAGTATCAACATTTTCCACCTCAATTTTTAATCTCCATTCCCCCTTTGTTGATCCAAGGACTACAAAATCTAGAATATGATAACATTTCTGTACTTTGAAAATCACTTTGGAGTATATATAGAAGTCATTATCATCTACCACTTCCTCATCTTATAGGAAGATCCCTATATTGTTCCCAATCTCCTTTAGAGTTTCTACATCCTTATATTCCCATGGGAGATTTTTGAGTTTTAACCACACAAAAATTCTTTCTACTTCCTCTTTATGCGGTTGAAGTTTGGCTTCCAATCCTGAATGTAAATGCCTTTTCCATCCAGCATATATGGGCCTCTTTTCAGGATCCATTCCTTGTCCATATTTGAAGGACTGGTAACTAAGAAGAACTAATTTGTTAGGGGTTTTATCTCAAATTATTTCCCCCAATGTTCATCCAATCATTTTTGGATTTTTGCTATGGACAGCCACGGTCCCATCCACTTCATAAAGAAAGCTTTTTCTTGTAGCCTATTAACTAAATCATTCCCGTGAGGGTTACTTATCAGTAGAGACCAAGCCCTAATGGGAACCATATCCTCTACCTTTTCTTCAGTAGTTTGGGTTTCCATCGCTGATTTTCTATTTGTTCCTTCATTGCTTGCATCTTTTGGCCACCAGAATTTACCCTCAATGTGCTTGAAAGTAAAGTTTTGTGGCTGATAGAAGGATCCACTTGGTTTCCAAACAAAGGGTGCTCTATTATCCCTACCCCATCCATTCCACCATAGTCTTAGAATCTATGAGTGATCCTATTGAGGGGGAATCCAACCCGCTCGACCATTCGACCAGCTTCATTTCTCCAAACCCATTGGTCCCTTTCTATTTTGGACCCATCAGTCTTGTTTGGATCGTTCAGTCCTGAAGAACTCCTATTGTTTGTTTCCTGCAAACCCATGGATTCCCGTTGGGGCCACGTTGTTCCATTATAAAGAAATCTACCTTGGGCACATTCCTGGTTGCAACCATTTCCTGTGATTTCCTTTGCCGATCTTATTACCTCCATAGTCGTTGCTGCCATAGTCGTTGCCTTAATAGTCGTTGCCTCCAGAGATGGTGTCCTTCATTTCTCTATAATTCAACCATATTCACCAATATTACAAAAATAATATTAAAGAGCTACAACTATCATATATATATATTTAAATAGTCTCATAGGATTTATCCGACAAAAGCTACATAACATCAACAGTTACTATTTTTGAAAATAGATAAAAAAAAATTGTTTCCATTTTCAAATTTGAGGAAAGAAGATAAGTTGCCAAAGTCGATGCAAATGAATGGGAAATAAATTATTTCTCAAAAATAAATTGGAAAAGGAACGATATTTGTTTCCATATTTGAGAATTAGAAAGATTTGATGATAGAATTTTAAAATTAAATAATTTCAATAATTATTAAACAGAAGGTGTTCCTTATATGAAATGAACAACCTTTTTTACTTTTAATTTTTTTTTCTTGTTTCTTTTTTTCTTTTTGGAAATGATGGACACACGATAGGACATGTAAAAAGGACCCAAGCAACGTGTTCTTTGGATGGTTCTCTTGAAAGACATGTAATAATGGACCATAGCTATTGGTGGTACACTTAAAGATGTTGGCAGACTAATGGCTCGAGAGATAAAAAAATTTAGGCAAAGGATTAGATAGGTTGGATGAAAGGATATAAAATAAGTGTTAGATAATGGAGGGAATGTAAGAAAGCTTGGTTTTTAGTGAATGGAAATGTGGGCAAGAACAACATTGGAGCACACCTTGAGGTGTGATAGAGTGATGGAGGAAAATAATATTTTGAAATTGATGGAGGAATGGATATGGTTTTGGGATATAAGGACCCAAAATAGATTTGGAAGGTGGGAGAAATTTAGATGGAGGGATATAAAATTTGGATGCCAGCATTGATTTTTATTTGGGATTTTTTGATTCAAGGAGACACTTGGGAATCCACATGGATTTTGATTTTTCATTGTTTTGTGGGTCCTTGGAATGCATTGCTTGCACAAGGGATTTAGGAACCCATATAGAGTTTGACTTTTCTTTTTTATTAATTGGACTTTGTGGCCTTTTGGACATTTATTTTTCCCTTTTAGATCTTTATTTTTACATGTCAATTAGACTTGACATGTTGATCCTTGACTACACATGGATTGCTTAACTTATGGGTTTTATGCTTGGCATCCAAATTGCTTGGAAGGGTGATGGGATGCATGGTTGGATATGAATGTGTAGTATGGTGAAATCTTCAATCTATTGGGAGCAAGCTCAAACATGAGAAGTTAGTGGGTTAGCACACATGATTCATGAAATAAACAAAGAAACCAACAAAGACAACATCATAACATCAAATAGAACTAAAACAAGTAGATTGCACCCTATTCTACTTATTTGATTTGTTCTTTTAGATTAAATGTGGGTATACTCTCTCAAACACACAAAATGCAATGGTCCCCAATGCAAATGAAAGATTGCAAATAATGAAGGAATTCAAGAACTAGTATAAGGAACTAGTCTCAAATTCTTCACAAGATGATATTCTAAGCTTATCAAGATGATATACTAACTATGAAAGATTGAAGCTATGAAAGATGCAAAGTAACAACTATGATTCAACTATGATTCATTTTAACCAAATTGAAGCCTAGCATGTGATATCTATATGATTCAAACATGAAACTAAGAGCATATGAAAAACATGAAATCTAGAGCTATGTTAGCATAATAAAAATGCAAAAATGAGAGATGAGAAATGAAGAGGAGAAGGCATCTATTTATAGAGTTTTGGAGGAAAAGAAGAGCGCTTGGATGATGTGGCATCTATGTGGAATCCACATAAGAGCCACATAAGGGACACATAGGCTTGAAAGGATGGCCAATTTTGAGTCAAACTTGGCATTAAATGTTGAGTGGCTCAACATTTCCAAATGGGAGACAAAGTTGTAAGAAGAATTTAAGAGGAATGGGTGCCCATTTTGGAGACAATTTCCCCATGTGGGTGAGCATTCCATTAGCCTTAAAAATGTTAGCAATCACCCTTTGAGCATGATCAGAGGATAGTTAGGTGGGGAAATATGCTTAGGAAATGAGGTGATGGGAGTAGGGTAGGAATAGGGTAGGCTTAGGGTAGGTCTCTAGATTGGGTTGATAGGTTCCTAGCTAGGGTTTAGATTATAATTCAAATTAAATTTGAATAAATCATGTTTTAGAAGAATTAGGAATATGGAGGATTTAATAAATGTAAATTTATTAAAAAGGGAATTTCATGAGACAAATGTATTTAAATGAAATACATTAGAATAGTATTTAATCTATTGATAAATACTAGCAAATCAAACTATTTAATTGATTAAATTAAATAGTTAGAGGAATAAGAGGGAAAATAATATTAATATTTTTGGACATCTACATTTTGCCCCTCTTTGACATGGCGTTACAAGTGATGTTAATTCAAAGATAAGAAAATAAGTTTTCACAGAGGAAGAGGGTTTCTAGGAGTCGTGCTGAAGCAACGATGGTACAGGGTTGTGCCCCCTCGAGAAAAAAACACAACGAAGACGACGTTGTGGAATTTTATCGAAAAAGGATGCAATGGGAAGGAGGAAGAGAGAGGAGGGAATAAATAGAAGCCTTCTGAAATGCAATTAAGAATGCAAATGAAATGAATGCAGCTAACGAGAACTGGGGATCCATTTGTGTGAAAAATATGGAGAGCACATCTGATTTTGATTTTGCAAAAGGAGGTATGCATCAGGTGTTAGAAAACACAGATGACAAGATTCCTTTGCGTGGACTAGATGCTCAAACAAAAGCACACTACAAAAGACACATGTATCAGTAGCCACCAGTCACAACGCACCAAGATATAGCAGATCGAGGTAGTGGTGAGTAGGTTTAAACTGACACAAAGATAAAATCAATAAAGAAGGCCTCATGACCAAGCAGTCATTTAGTCCAAAGTTCTTGTCATGAATAGGATTGGTGTGATGAAGGATTTGATAAGTCAACGCCGGAAGGATGCATCCGGACGTGCAAAGATTTGATTTGATGTGATTAAAAGATATTTGTTGGCAAAAGCTGTGAACAGAATGAGAAGCAAGGATAATCGGTCACCAAAATTGATTTGGTGAAAAACATGATCGCAAGTGCAGGAGTCAGAACGTGACAGAAAAGTGAAAAATAGAGCGATGCAGAAGTAAATAATGGTTTATTGCAAGATTTTTGAGAATATTTGATTTTTTTGAAATTTTTCGATTTTTTTTTTTTTTTTAAATGTTTTTGGGATTTTATGCGTATTGAAGTTGTACAACGGAATGCTTTATACAAAAATATACACAAGGGGGGAAAATGGGTGGGGAAAAATTTTGGGGAAAACGAGGGCTATAAGAGGGGCTGGGGGGCTTAAGGAAGGTCATTTGTGAATAGTGAATAGTGAAAACTGAGCTTTGGAGTGAAAATCATGCCTGACGAGATGATGGAAGGGCAGTTGGGGGAGTGTGTGCACACACACAAGAGGCCCGCAGAGCGACCGGTACCGGTGAGTGACTCAACCGAGACCTTGCATTTATTACTGTCAAAGTTTTTAATGCTTTTTGGGTAGGTTAGGGGCAATAAATGCTCAAAACTTGGGTTGCAGACTGGAGACGTCAATTCCTGAACTGGTGTCTGCACAGATGTCGATCCCCGAATCGACGTCTTCGCAGACATCGATCCCCAAACTGGCGTCTCTACAGACATTGGTGCCAGACTGGTGTCTTTGAAGACGTCAAACCCAGACCTGCGTCTACGAAGATGAGGGTCTACAAGGAAAGAGGGCAGAGACGCCGGTGTATGAACCAGTGTTTTCGATGTCTGTGCCGATAGGGGCAAACACCGAAGGGAAGGGAAATGGAAGGACCCAGTGGGGGCTGGGGATGGGTCAGCTAAGGACCTAGGGATAGGATGCCCCAGTTTGCGAGGGATTAGCCTAGGACTAGAAGAAATATGGGCTGACATGGTGGATTTTAAAATTCACAGGAGCAGTTCCCACCATTGGGATCCCGGGAGCATTGGTTGCCTACCATGGAGTTGGATCTGCAGCTCACAAAGGAGGACTGGGGATTGTTATTTGTTGTCAGGTTGGACTATGTGCCCCGTTGGCCTAGGCTACAGGTGAACAATGGGATGATGACTGCATTGATCAAGCGGTGGCACAGCGATACCACCACATTTCATTTGCCTATTGGAGAGGCGACTATTACACTCGAGGATGTCTGGAAGATCCTTCAGATACCTATCCAGGGGGAAATTCCTTAGTATCGGTTAGAGGATAGCGACTACTATATGGAGATTGCTTTCAGGAGATCGATGAGACAGATTCCCACATACAGGACCTAGATGCCCTAGCAGCCAACAGTCGACAAGAGATTACGATGGATAGCCTTGTATTTGGCTAGGTTGATCAGAGGGCGCATGTTAGCTGACCTGGCTGGACATGGTTTTGGCATGGGATGGTCACAGGTACTAGTAGAGATGCTAGAAGAGGGGACTACCTATTGTTGGGGGTACAATGTCTTAGGATAGTTGTACCATAATGTATACATGGCTGCGTACTGCGGGGTGCGCAACATGGGGACAAGCATGATGTTGATGTTAGTGTGGGCATCGGACCACATCGCAGTATTCTAGTTGATGAGAGTGTGAGAGGCACGACAGCCTAGAGAGCCCTATGCCTATAGATATAGGCTTCCTTTGAGATATACCTCTGTTGGACATACTAGCTACTGGCGATGATTTCTCGATGAGGTACAGGTTTTCTACTGGACCCCGTACAGACTCTATGAGCCATGGGGAGCTATGGACTAGGCGGTAGGAGTTGAGGATGGATTTGAGGACTTCTTGTACATGTTATATGTACAGACTGGCTGCTTTCTATTGGGGAGGACCATCCACCATATAGAGAGGTATAGACCATCCAGGGTCATGAGATAGTTCATATTGAAGCAGGGAGTGGTGGCAGAGGATTCCTTACATCCTCATGTCACCAGGGAGGTGGGTGTGTAGGGGAGATACACTAACACTCTTACAGTGAGAGAATCCTGGAGGGAGATGGTGCAGATAGACTTTGTGGCATGACCTGATGTTATGGATACATGGATGACTCTTGAATACGCAGCATGGTGGGCCGCACATGTGCCCTTATGACTTACAGACCCTATTCAAGTGGCTTCTCATGAGCAGCCGATTGGAGATATGAATGTGGATGATGGGACCGACATAGGAGATGCCCCAAAGACCTCGGTAGTAGGTTAGAGGAGGAGGCCACAGAGATGGGTTAGACCTCATATAGAGGCACAGGCAGGGGCTGGACTAGATTAGGGGCCAGAGGGGCCACCAGTAGATGGGCAGGACTAGGAACCCCAGGTGCCAGCCTAGGGATAGGGATAGGTACAAGCACTGCAGGTGCCACCATAGGTACAGATGTCGCAGGGACCGCAGGAGCCACCAGCAGGATATGTAGCATAGGAGACTAATGACACTGTCATCGCTAAGTGAGATAGTCTACAGATGGAGTGTGCAGGAGTGTGAGGATTACTAGGCATGGCATAGGTATTGGAGATGAGCCTGCATACTGAGATGACCTGGATATAGGGGTTACTGACTACAGAGATAGCACAGGCTGACAGGGCAAAGGGTGCATTGGATACCCTACAAGGCAGGGTGGACGTAGGAGAGTTCTCCATGGTCGACTTGACACAGGATGCTGCAGAGCTACATACGAAGATTGGTACACTCACAAACCTATTGGGGACCCTGACTGGGCAGATGGACTAGGCTACTGAGTAGATTATCTCATTGACCTCAAAGAAGGATGCCGCACAGAGGCATGCTGAGGTGTATAGGGCTAAGTGAGAAATTTCTAGGCAGGCGGCCCTCACAGGTGGGGTTGGAAAGGTTGTAGTTGAGGCTTTTGCAGCTCATAGAGATGCGACCAGGGTAGGGAGGGAGGCAGCCCATTATCAAGTTTTGTATCATCAGCTTGTGCCTAAGGGACAGAGGTGGGAGTACTCAGAGAGGTCTTGATCTCAGAGCACAGTATGGACTTCAGCATTGCAGGGATCTATGGGCATACCACCACGTTTGCCACCAGATTAGGGAGGTGGATCATCATAGCCACTGGCATGATTCAGCAGAGGATCATGTGACACACATTTTTGCATTTTGAGATGTACATGTATATTGGCACCTAGGTGCACGTGATGTATTTTATTGATGATAGTCATTGTACTTATGGACATTTGATATATATATATATATATATGATCGATGAGGACTCTATGATGCCATGGTGTATTCTTTTCATGCCTTGATATATATGATGTTTTGATGCATATGCCTATATGATTACTAACATTTGATGCTCACAGGATGTGATGTATATGTATGACACATTGTGTATGCAGGATGGTTTTATGACTATGTATATATGATGTACTGACGTGTTGGATGCAGGATGTGATGTAATTTCATGATGCATGCAATGTATATGCTGATGTTTTATGAATATGTATATGAATGCTGGATGAATCTAAATGAATCTTAATAATGCAAGACTATAATGATTTAATTGAGTTAACAATGAAATCTAAATGATTTAACAATGCAAGAGTAAAATGAATCAAAATGTGTTAACAATGCAACGATTTAACAAATGCAAGTCTAAAATGAATCTAAACGTTAAGACTAAAATGAATCGAAGATGAATTAATTATGCAAGATGTACATGTTTTAGCAATGCAAGATGATAAAATGAATCTAAATGTTTTAACAATGCAAGATGATAAAATGAATCTAAATGTTTTAACAATGCCAGATGATAAAATGAATTTAAATGTTTTAACAATGCAAGATGATAAAATGAATCTAACTATTTTAACAATGCAAGATGATGAAATGAATCTAAATGTTTTAACAATGCAAGATGAATTAATTATGCAAGACACTAAAATGATTTTGACTATGCAATTAAATGAATAACTTAATGCAATCTAATGATAGATCTAATGCAATCTAATAATGAACCTAATGCAATCTAATGATGAACCTAATGATGAAACTAATGTGACAACCAGATGCAATGGATGTGATGGATGCAACAGATGAGATAGGACCCATATTTTTGTTGTGTGTCACGATCAACTAATAAACCAGCCAGGAGGACTATGAAGGAACAGGCAAGGAATGTTAGCATGATGAGGACTAGGGAATAGGGAGTAGTGCCAGTAGGAGTATGGTAGGAAGTGTGATATGCCCAGAGGGAAGGATTGATCTGGAGATGCCAGTCACGACCAATATCATTGACAACTTTCTTAAGGATTTTGAGGAGGGTTTTATTATTTGCCTCAGCTTGGTCGTTACCTTGAGGGAAATATGGACTAGAGAAACAGTGATGGATATGGAGGTGAGCACAGAGATCACTAACGTGTTGATTTTAAAATGGTGTACCATGATCTATGAAAATAGTCGAGGGTATGCCAAAGTAGGAAACAATGTGATAGAGGATGAATTTGGATATCTGGATACCAGTAGTGAGGGTGAGCAGAATTGCTTCAACCCACATTGTAAAGTACTCTATTGCTGTGATTATGTACCTAGAGCCTTCAGAAGAGAGGGGAGTAATCTTACCAATGATGTCAAAACCCCAACAAGAGAAGGGCCAAGGAGGTGCAATAGGTCTGAGGTCCTGGGTAGGAGCATGGATCAGATTGGCATGTTGTTGGCAAGGTAGGCACTTCTTGACGAACTCACAAGCATCATGTTCCATTGTAGGCCAATAGTATCTTGTATGTAAAATTTGCTTGGCTAGGACCATGCCACTTGTGTGGGCACCGTAGATTCCAGCATGTACCTCTTGTAAATCTTGGGTGGCTTCATTTTCATCTAAACACCTAGAGAGCATGTTGTGATAGCCTCGATGATAGAGGGTGTCGGCTATGAGGGTGTAACGGGAAGCTCTAAGAATAAAGTTTTGGCATTGGGTTGTAGTGAGATGAGGAGATATGATACCATTTTGTAGGTAAGCTTGGATATCATGGTACCACGGGGACTGGGGACCAACCAAGACACATACGCGATTTGATTCATCGTTCTCATAAGCGGGAGCATGTAGTTGCTCAACTAAGAATTTGTATTGTGTAGAATCGTGAGGAATCTCTAGGAGGGAGTCAATTATGGCCATTGCATCAATAGCCTTGTTCTGCAAGCGTGGTACTTGTGTTATCTGCAAGTGGAGGAAATGTTCTTTCATCTTGTCAACCATTTGCTTATATGGCGTCAATTTGTCATCTTTGGTTTGATACTCATCAAGAACCTATTTTATGATGAGTTGGGAATCACCAAAGACATTTAGAGTTGTGATGTTCCATTCTATGGCCATTCAGAGTCCTACGATTGATGCCTCATATTTTGCAATGTTGTTCGTGCAGGAAAATCCCAATTTGAATGACATAGGGATATAGTCACCTTGCGGTGTGACAAAAAGTATTCTTGCCCCTGCACCATGAGCTATGTAGGACCCATCAAAGTAGAGTTGACAAGTAGGTTTCTCTTCTATCATGCATAAATGCTCATCTGGAAATTCTATGATCAAAGGATATGCATCTACTAATGGCGCTTTTGCTAGTTGATCTGCGATGACTTGCCCTTTAATGGATTTTCTGTCTACATATTGAATATCAAACTCGCTTAGAAACATAACCCATTTTCCATTCGACCTATGAGCGTAGTCTTGGAGAGTAGATACTTGAGATGATCCAACTTTGAAATGAGCTTGGTTGTATGACTAAGCATATAGTGGCAAAGTTTTTGAGTGGCGAAGACCTATGCCAGACATGCTTTTTCCATAGGTGAATAGTTGAGCTCATAACCCACTAAGGTCTGACTGATGTAATAAATATCTCTTTCTTTACCTTCATCATACAACTGAGTGAGGAGTGCCCCCAGTATTGTGGTAGTAGCAGAAATATATAGGATGAGCAGTCGACCAGGTACGGGTGGTACCAAGATGGGTGGATTAGCCAAGTATTCTTTTATTTTGTCAAAACTCTTCTGACACCGGGGATCCCACTTGAATGTGTTATCTTTTCACAGGAGATGAGTGAATGGTTGGCACTTGTCTGCTAGTTGAGAGATAAAATGGTACACAGATTGTAACTTTCCTGGGAGGTTGCGCAGTTGTCGTAGTGTTTTTGGTGGAGGCATTTCTATGATAGTTGCACCTTCTTTAGATCTATTTCAATGCCTCATCTAGATACAATGAACCCAATGATTTTTCCTAATGTGACCCCAAAGACACACTTCTTAGGGTTGAGCATTAAGCAGTAGTGTCCAATTCTATCAAAGATGCACTCCAAAACATTGAGGTGATCTTCCCTCTTAACTGATTTTGCCAAGATATCATCGACATAGTCTTCAAGAATTTTGTGTATCATGTCATGGAAAATGATAGTCATTTCCCTTTGATAGGTTTCCCCAGCGTTCTTCAAGCCAAAAGGAATCATGTTATAGTAGAAGGTGCCCTAGGGGGTTGTGAATGTTTTCTTATGTTGATCTTCTTCTGCAATGTAGATCTAATTATATCCGTAAAAGTCATCCATGAGTGACAACATCTCATGTCCTACTGTGAGATCCACAATCATATCTATGTTTGGCAAGGGGAAATCATCCTTGGGACATGCCTTGTTGAGATCTCAGAAATCTGTACATATCCTGATTAATTTATCAGGTTTAGACACTGGCACCATGTTAGAAATCCAGTCAGAATAGTCAATGGGGCAGATGATCTTGGCTTGGAGTAACTTCTCGGGTTCTTCTTTGACAAGTAGTGCCACTTTAGGGTGCATCATCCTGAGATTTTGTTTGACAGGTTTGATGTTTGGGTCCACTGCAAGATGGTGAACAACCAAATTGGGGTCTAATCCCAGCATGTGGGAATAAGACCATGTGAACTTATTTATGGATTCCTTCAAGAGGGTGACAAGATCTTGTTCTTCTTCTTCATTCAAAGATGTTGTTATGTATGTGATGGCAGTATTCTCTTTGGTGCCTAGGTTGACAGGTTTTGTTTCTTCAATGAGAATTGATGATTGCGCAGGCCTATAACCATGGATCAGAGGAAGAGGAGAATCTTCATCTTCTGGCGCCTCAGAGAGGTTTTCACCAGGGGAGACACCCTTTGTTTTTACTATTTTATGATCAGATAGCACCCCAGAGAGGTTTTTGCTAGGGGATCAACTTTTTTTATTTTATTTTTTTTCTTCTTCATTTTTATGGCTGAAGTTCTCCTCTTCCCCAAAGTATGCTTTTGGGTCTAGTTTGTAGACATATGTTGAATCTTGCCCCCAGTCATTGCTTTGCTCAATTTCTCCCATAAAGCTTAGGAGCATGTCCTCACTTTGGAACTCGTCAATGTGCATGACACTTGGTTGGTCCCAGTCTATGAGTTCAGGATGGCGAAGGGGAAATTCAATGAAGAGAATGGAAATTTGGTGTAGGACAGAATTTCTCAGGAAGGTTTCATCGTCAAAAACATCATCATAGGCTCTCACCACTTTCTCTTCCAGGATATCTTTGATGTCAGCAATTTCACCCAGGGATGGACAAGAGGCAAAGATGTTTTTGTTGGTGCCCCCATTCGTGTTAGAGCCCATGCCAAGGCCTAGGTGCTTTTCTAGTTGGGTAGGTATAATAGGATCTTTCATTCCTTGCTCTTCATAACCAAGGCTACCTCCTTGGTAGTTCCATTTTTCTGTCACTAGTTTGTGAGTTGTAGGGTACTTATCTTTCAAGTAATTGAGGTGACTTGTGTCCTTGGGTGGTGGATCTTTATAGAGCCATTGGTTGATGTTTGGTGTCATTTCTTGGTCAGTCAAAGTACCCTTTGAGATAAAAGTGGTAGAACCAAATTGTAGCACCTTGGTCATCTCTGGTTCTGTCTTTCTTAGATTAGGTTGGCGGCCTTGAGTGTGTGGATCAATTGGCAGTGCTCCAACTGCAAAGGCATCAGATAAATTGTATTCACCACAACCTTTGTTGTTGATCTTGACTGTGGATAAGGTGGAAGAGAGGATTGTTTCTGGGTCTGAATGAGTTTGAGATGAACTAGTGACAAAGGTGCCAATATCGATCCCAGGACAGTGATTGGAATGTGGAAAGGATGTTTCCAATGCATTGCAGTATGCGAAGGGCTTTGGATATGTGCAGATGGTGATCTTAGTGCCTTTATATGGGAATTTGATGCACTGATGATAGGTGGAGGGGATGACTTGCATAGAATGAATCCATGGGTGTCCAAGGAGGATGTTGAAGGGAAGGTCAAGATTAACAACATGACATAATGTATCCTGGATAACTGGGCCCACTTGAATGGGAAATGATATGGTGCCTTTAGAAGTATGCTCCAGATTGTCATATGCCTTTATTGTGATGACATCATTTTTTATATCAGTTTCAGTGCAACCCAATTATTTTATGAATTTTAGAGTACACAGGTTTAGGGCCGAACCATTATCTATCATGACCCATTTGATGGCAAAATTTTAGCATGACAGCAATACAGAGCGGGAGATTATTATCAGGTTCTTCCTAGGGCACATCTGTTGGTTTAAAGGAGACCCCACAAGATGCAGACAAGTGTCTGACAAGGTTCTGGAATTCAGTGATGTTGATGTCACTAGGAACATGGGATTCTTGCAAGGCTTTATTGAGGATCGCTTGATAAGTGGGTGAAGTTTGGAGGAGATCCAGGATGGAAATTTGGGCTGGAGTATTCCCTAGGTGTTCCAAAATGTTGTATTGGGTCCCAGCAGATGGGACGAGACTGATACCTTCAACTATTATCCTTCCTCTATGAGTGGTGATTACGCATTGGTTATCAGCACCCTTGACATGGATGACATTAATGGAGGACTGGACTTAGGATATGCAGCTGATGAGATTATCGTAGTTGATATAGGCATTCATATAATATTTTTTGTCACCATTTTCTCCTTGCTTACCCTTCCCCTGATCAGAGGACTGAGTAGGATTTCCTAGGCCTATACCTAAAGTGTGTTTAGGGAATGCATTTTGATAGATTTTAAGGCCCGCATTTGGCGATGGTTGGGCAGGAGAGTCCACTTTGATCTCTTTGCAGTCAATGAGATTTTGGATGTAATGTTTTAACTTCATGCATTTGAGAGTGGTGTGCCCCTTAACATGGTGGTATTCACAGTACTCGTTGTCTTTATACCCGGTTGGCTTAGGTGTTGAGTCATCAAATGGCTATGTTTTTTAGTACATGACCTTGTTAGATTGGACCAGTTTGTGGAAGATGACATCTATGGGTTCACCCAAAGGGGTAAACGTGTGTTGTGGTGCATTCAAAGTGCGAGGTATTTGTTGTCCATGTGGGACTGGTATAGCATTTGTCTGATTCATAGGACCTTGGTAGTTGTATTGATATGATGTTCCTGGAGGAGGATAGATAGTTGCGCCTTGAGGGTGCATGTTTTTCTGGTAAGTTGGTTGGGAATACACGGGATTGGGTTGTTGATACATGGGAGGAGGTTGAGGGTACATTGGTGGTGCTTGCTGATAAGTTTGGGTAGGTGCATTAGGACTGGCTACCACAACCTGAATGTGTTTGGTGTCAGTGGCTCTATCAGTTACTGCATTCTTGTTCTTGTTCCAATACCGTGACTGATAATTGTTATGTTTATCAGGCTGGGATTCCTTGTAGTTATTGATGGAACCGTCTTCTATGAGACCTCATTCAAGATCCATACCTTTGATCCTGATGTCTTGATAAGTTTGTATGCAATTCATGCGCATTTGATAAGCGAGCTTAGGATGGAGGTTGTTAATGAAGATTTTGATAAGATGTTGCTCTGGGGATTGGTAGGAAAACCTTGTAGTAAGCCCTTGCCAGTGCTAAATATAATTGGCCAGGCTCTCTCCTCTCTTTTGTTTGGAATTGCATAGGTCAAGGAGTGAGAGTTCATTTTTGATGTTATGTGCGTATTGGGCCACAAACTTTTCATATAATTCAGCGAAAGTAGAGACTGTGTTGTAGGGGATTTTGTAGAACCACTTGAGATTAGTTCCTCCTAAGCTCTTGGGAAATAGTCTCATGAGGAAATTATCGCTATAGGCCACTTCTTGACATGCCATGTAGAATTCTTTAACGTGGCTCACGGGATCTCCCTTCCCTCGATATTTATCAAATTTGGGTGTCTCAAAGTGCTCGGGGAAGGGTATGGCAGTGATAGATCGATCAAATGGAGAAGGACACACCTCTTCAAACTTGAATGTTTTAGCCTCTATCCCAGCTTTTAGCTCCTTGAGAGCATTCTTCATTTCCTCTCATTCAAGATTGATTTGCGGGGGAGGATTGTTAATCATGATTGCAAGGTTTCCTTGAACCTGATATGGATCGAATGGTGAATATGGAGGATTTTGTGGGGAATAGTGTGGTGCTTGATATGATGGTTGTTGGTCAACATATATGGGTTTTTGTGGTGGAAGTTGTGGTTGAGGGGAATATTGTAGTGGAGGAGGTGTCGGTGCTTGATAAGATTGTTGCAACTACTAGAAATATGCTTGTATTTGTTGCGGCATTGGATAGGTGGGATGAGCCTATTGCGCACCTATATGGTGCAGAGGATAAGTGTTTTGTGACGGGATGCCCCCAGTGGCTGTAGCAAGGTAATTGGTGTTATTGGGGATACTGAATTATTGTGGAGGTGGAATGGTTTGTGACGCAGCGGAAGATGGCATGGCTAAGTAATTGGTAGAAAGAGTTTTTTGTTGCTGCATGGGTTGGATGAAATGATTAGAAAACTATTGCAGTGGTTGTGCCATGAAGGGATTTTCCCCCTGCGTTTGTGGTTGCGGCTGCTGAGCAACTTGGAGGGTGGACTGCACAGCTACAAGGGGGTTGATTTGTTGTTGTTGTGATTGGGATGTGAATGGATTGGTGATTTGTCATTGTGGTTGTTGTTGCTGGGATGGCTGCTGGATGGATTGTTGCTACTGAATAGGTTGTTGCGGCTGTTGGATAGGTTGTTGTTGGATTGGTTGTTGTTGTTGTTGCTAGATTGGTTGTTGTTGGATTGGTTGTTGTTTTTGTTGGATAGATTTTTGTTGGATTGGTTGTTTCTATTGTTGGATAGGTTGGATGGAAATTTGGGGTATGACAAAGGGATTTGTAGATGGTTTTTGCATGGGGGGATTTGGGTTGAACAACGTTTGAGGTAGAATTGCTGGCATACGTTGTGATTGCATTATTGGTGGAGCGGGAAAAGTGGACCCTTACGGAAATAAGGGTTGGTTATAGGCATTGGTAGGTGGCATGCCTGTGGTGAAGAAAGGTGAAATAGGCATGGAGACTTGGGTGCTTTGATGCTGCAAACTGGTTGTTGCACTCTGAATAGGCTAAGTGGGAATGGGTGGAATGATGGTTTGTTGAGTGCTGATCGGTGGTGGTGGAAATTGTGCCACAAATGTTAGGAATGTTTGCAAAAGTGGAGCGGCTATGACTTGAGGAGGTGCTTGCATAGTGATGGGGGGTATTGCCTGTGTTGTTGATGTTGGATAAAGAGGCGGGGCTCCTGAGGTAGATGAAGGTATCATGTGCATGATGGAGGGTGGGATGGAAGGTTGGACTACTTGTACGATAAGAGTTCCCACTTGTACAGCTCATTGAAGTGGATCAAAAACTTCATTTCTAGTGGGATGAGGATGTTCTCTGGAAGTGTCTTAGGTCATGTGACAAGTGTGGGTATAATCCAAGGTGGGATTTGAATTCCTTGTTGTTGAATTTCCAAGAGTACTTGATTGTTGTTGCATCTACTCATGGCATTTACCATGTGGACATGCACTGGATGGTTGATAAATGTTTCCATGATACTCAGGGTGGGAGTCTCATTAGTGTCTACCTAGATATGTTCAATTTGAACATTGGGCTGAGGCACATAAGTAACCATGGCATTGGTGTTGTCAGTCGTAGGATTAGATGAGCTAGTGACAAGATTAGGTTCCATGTTCTTCCTCTTCTTAGTGGCCCGTGTGATAGGTGGCATGAAATGACTACCCTAAGGGAGTATGAGATACAAGATGTAATGAAAAGATGAACCTAGGAAGTTAAGGGTGATGATGCTAGGTCTAGGATGTGTATAAGATGGTGAATATTCTCCTTTGTGTTAAGGATGACTTTGGTGCATGCACGGATTAAGGGTTGCTTTCCCTAATGTAAGATCAAGTGGATATGATTGTATACCTAAGACAAACTTGTGGTCTTCGGCGGATGAGATTCTTTGTTAATGTGAACCAACCTTTTGATCGAGGTGATGAGGTTGCAAAAGACAAAGGGGATAATCCTAAACAATTCTTATTTTAAGGACATTCAAGGATGGGGTTTGATTAAGTTGTAGGTTTTTAGCAACTCAAAAGGGGATGCAATACCAAGTGAGGGATGTGATCAAGGATTCTTTGGATGATGATTAGGATGATGCTAGGCTGATTAGGATTGATTTGATTAATGCAAGATCATGCTAGGATGAGTGTGTGATGTGTTTCTAAAGATGACAACCTAAGGGAGGTCCTAAAATGCAAGCTAAGTAAGCTTAAGAAGAGGAGGAACTTTCATTTGTCGTGGTAAACTGACTAGTCATATTGCTCAAATCCAACAAAAGTAGAGTTTAGATGATATTTTCCCATGAAACGAGTAACCTTTTTGTTGTAGATCACTTTGTCAAATTCTTCCCATTTATGAATCTCTTGTTTGATGGAATCAATGATGTGTTGGTACTTGGCAGCCTCTCGGGTTGTGTTTTTTTGTTCTCTTTGCACAGGTAGTAACAAATTTTTTACCTTCTTATGCTTCTTGGAATCGGTCATGTCCTATATATAGATCTGATCTTGGATGAATAGTTGGGGGTTTTAGGACATATCTCATAAAAGACCAAATTCTAAAAATTGGAGCCCAAGGTAATCTTTGCAAAAGGGACGTTGTCTTGATAATTTGGCAAAAGTTTGATCTCGTTCTGATTTTCAATAGATTTGTTCCATGGAAAGAACCAATTTCAACATAGTCAAACCAGAAAAGAACAAGCATGTGTCTAAAAACAATCCGACAAGGGACAAAGCAACCTTGAAGGATACAAGCACGTGACAAATTTGAATGTTGGGTATTTTGTTTGTGTTTTTTGACTTTGTAAATGTTATTCAAACACTTCAAGCACACATCTACCTAAGGAATTGGCTTTAATGAAATATTATAGACCCATTTCTTGGTAGTCCGTCAGCTCATACAGCAGTGTCACCCCCAAAAGGGCACCCGTGTTTTTTCCTTTTTCCAAGTATTGTTGTCGTGCTACAAAGATCTCTTTCGCAACACAATACCTTGGGACACATATGATGGGGATCTTGGGGGGAGATTCTTCCCTTCCCTCATACTATAATAAGTCACCGTTCAGAGGTGACTCAGGTAGCTTCTATGCGTAGAGTTTTTAGTGTCTCTGTTTGATTGTATCCTCTATGTCTGCGCAAGCACGATTCAGGTGTATAGCCCCATAGAGCGTCTTGACAAAAGTGGTCACGTAAATGTGATTGAGACCCTGAGGCTGCACTTAAGTTAGACGAGAGTTGAGTATAAGCTCAAATGTTAATCGACTCCTGAGGCTTTAACCCCAAGGAGTAAATTTCATTAACATGAGTTAGAGTGGTGTGGCTTACACCTTTTTTTCACGTGGGTCATTCCCAGGAGATTTTTCCCTCAACCGGTAGGCCCATCTAAAGGATTCAAAGTAAATTGGATTGGCGACAAAAGGATTTTGGATTTTTTATTCTCCCACAAGGGGAAAAGAGCATAGTCTCCTATCCAGTATCATTTTCTCCACAAGCACGCAAGACAAGTTTTGTTCTTTCCCAAAAGAATTAATTATTTAACACAAAGCAAGTGTGTCTAGGTTTTTGATCCTCCCAAAAGGGAAGAGAGCATAATCCCCTAACACTTGCTTTGGATTAGATAACGAAATATAACTAATTAGTCTATGTGCCTAAAAAAAAGATTAACACAAACACGATCGTTTGGTCAATTTTTTGATTTGAGGCAACCTGCAAGACAAACATGAGTAGTTTTGAATTTGTCTTTGACAAGCGGTGCTGCAAAACAATTGATTAGTAGTTTCAAATTTGGCCTTTGACAAGCGTTGAAAACACAAGAACCACTTAATAATTGTTAGCAAATTCTAAAAACCAATTTGACAAAGTGCAGACGTCGATTTAGGGCGCAGACGCTAGTTCTTTTTTTAGCCTAAAATTGACAGAATGTAGAAAATAGGCCAGAAACATAGAAAACCACTAAGTTGATATACTAGTCAGAGATGCCAATTTGTGAAATGCAGACACCGGTTAAACGAAAATGTCATTTTTTGAATCGCACATGCTGGTTCATGAACTAGCATTTACGCAGATGTTATTGTACCTGCAAGCACAAAAAGATAGCAAGAGACAACAAACAAAGTTAATTTTTCCTTCTTTTAGTCTTTAATCTGATCAAATTTACCCATTTGAGATTATCCAAATAACTAAAAGCTAGTGTTATTTAATATATTATCAAGATTTGTTCCTTACATGAATTTTTTTAGCATTATAACTGCTTGTAAACTGGTTCTCTGCTAAAAAATAGAATGCTAAAATGCTTAAAATCAGTAGGAAACACAAAAAATCTTAACAAATGACAAATTATGTTTGGAAATATCTTAAACAATAAATTCCAGGTGGAGACACCGATTCAGTGCGCAGACATTGGTTTAGTGCGGACGTTGAACAACAGTTCAGTGAGAAACCATGTTTGCACAGACGCCTCTGCGTAAAACGTAGATGCTGATCCGCGTGGTTGGCAAAATTTGAAAAAAATAAGACTAGAAGTTAGAATAATTTAGGGACGTGGGTCCCACCGGGCATGCCAGAATGTAGTATGGTGAAATCTTCAATATGTTGGGAGCAAGCTCAAACATGAGAAGTTAGTGGGTTAGCACACATGATTCATGAAATGAACAAAGAAACCAACAAAGACAACATCATAACATCAGATAGAACTAAAACAAGTAGATTACACCCTATTTTACTTATTTGATTTGTTATTTTAGATTAAATGTGGGTGTGCTCTCTCAAACACACAAAATGCAATGGTCCCCAATGCAAATGCAAGATTACAAATAATGAAGGAATTCAAGAACTCGTATAAGGAACTAGTCTCAAATTCTTCACAAGTTGATATTCTAAGCTTATGAAGATGATATACTAACTATGCAAGATTGAAGCTATGAAAGATGCAAAGTAACAACTATGATTCATTTTAACCAAATTGAAGCCTAGCATGTGATATCTATATGATTCAAACATGAAACTAAGAGCATATGAAAAACAT
>MU227948.1:262636-283204 GCA_018584345.1 Thuja plicata | reverse complement strand
ATGTTGAGTGGCTCAACATTTCCAAGTGGGAGACAAAGTTGTAAGAAGAATTTAAGAGGAATGGGTGCCCATTTTGGAGAGAATTTCCCCATGTGGGTGAGCATTCCATTAGCCTTAAAAAGGTTAGAAATCACCCTTTAAGCATGATCAGAGGACAGTTAGGTGGGGAAATATGCTTAGGAAATGAGGTGATGGGAGTAGGGTAGGAATAGGGTAGGCTTAGGGTAGGTCTCTAGGTTGGGTTGATAGGTTCCTAGCTAGGGTTTAGATTATAATTCAAATTAAATTTGAATAAATCATATTTTAGAAGAATTAGGAATATGGAGGATTTAATAAATGTAAATTTATTAAAAAGGGAATTTCATGAGACAAATGTATTTAAATGAAATACATTAGAATAGTATTTAAGCTATTGATAAATACTAGCAAATGAAACTATTTAATTGATTAAATTAAATAGTTAGAGGAATAAGAGGGAAAATAATATTAATAATAATATTAATATTTTTGGACGTCTATAGAATGATATGGAGGCCTTTTGGATGGATGAAAGGTTTTCCGAGATATGTTCCTTTGATGACCTTGATTTAGGAAAGGATAAGTGGATTGTGAGCTAGTGGATGGAGGAATATATGGACCTAAGATGGATGAAAGGGATGAAGAGGAAGGTATACATTTGGATTTAGATTTTGCAAGGATACCAACGTCTTGAGAGTGAGATATGTAACCAAGGCCATAACCTTTGAGATTATATTTGAAATGAAATAGTTCTAGTAGACCTTGTTCATGGAGGCCTAACCCTTTTATTTGATAATGCTTTCTTTGACCAATAATATGCTTGCGATAAGACGTGAGTCCATTTTTAGGTGGATATTGTATGGAAGAAACAATATGATTATGAAGTGGACCAAACTAGATAAAAGTGGAGGAACATTTTTGACATGTATGGGGTTCATGATCAACTTGCACAAATGTGTTGAGATCATGAGGGGATTCAGGAGGTATAATGGGATCCCAAGGTAGAACAAGAGGAGAAATGACAAGATCGTTTGGTAGGACAGGATCTTGTGGTGGACATGGAGGATTAGGATATGGAGATGAAGGGATGGAAGGATGATGAGAAGGATATAAAGGGATGGGGAGATCTTGTGTAGGACATGAAGGTTAAGGGATACTTTGATCTCAAATTGGAATGGGATCATTGGACTATATTTTAAGGGTGTTTTTCTCTTGACTCTGTATTGAATTATTAGGAAGAATGGAAGGGAGGTAATGATGTTTCTTAGGAAGGGGATTGTAAATGGGACTTGGAAGGACACTTTGTTCTTGAGATGGAAGGGGACCATCTTAGATAAAATGATTAGGGATAATGGGATCATCACAAGGATAAAGGAAAATAGGATCTTGGTTAACAATTGGATGGGATTCGTCTTTCTTGGGATCTTGATCTTGATTTATTTTAGGACTTGTTTCTTTGTGCTATGGATCATCCTCTTGGCATGGGGTGTGATTTTTAATATGCATGGGGATTATAGGAAGGGATAAATGTTTTGAAATGAGGGAGATGGACTTTGGATTGGACTCTCTAAAATGTGTTTGTATAGAAATGGAGCACATGGTGGCATTGACTCTAAGATTTCTAAATCAAGTATGGAATTTGTATCAAGAAATGAATTAGCTTGGATTTCTTCTATGGATAGCACTTAAGGGTAAACATGAAAGGTCTCATTTTGTGGAAATGGTGGAAATTATTCTTGTGAAGATTTAGGGGATGATGGAGTGGTGGGTACATGGAGGCTTCTTGAAGGAAATATTATTCATGGGAGGCAAATGTGTCATTGATGTGATTTTTTTGGAATGGGCCATTTTAGACACTGGTAAGTGATTTTGATCATGCTCACCAATAATTTCTTGTGCATAAACCAATTTTTGAAGCAAACTCTTCAAATATTTAGATTGGGATTTTTCTACTTGGGTGATCTTGTTTGGGATACTACATTGATATTGGCAAGTTGCAAGTCATTTGTTGATTGAACGTGTGGCACAATAGATTTCTCATTGATTATGCTTGATTAATGTCCAAAGGATGACATTTTTGTGATTGGACTTGTATTTTTATGGGAAACCCTTAGGGGTGAATTTGAGGAGATAAGAGGATGTCCATTGACATGTGATGTGATCAGAGGCAAATTTTCTTATCACCTTGTAGAGACTAAATTGTTTGCACAATTGGCACAAGGAGTTGTGTGATTCCTTGAAGAAGACTTGATTGCGTTGCAAGGAAAATTGGTTCAAAATTGGGTGGTGGCCCTAGTTAAATTATGCCATGCTCTGGTTGAAAGGTTTGATTTACAACTTGGTTCAATGATTGATTTGGGACTTGGTTGAGTGGAGCTTGATTTGTGACTTGATTGATCAAATTTGGATCTTGGATTTGATTGAAACTTGTACTTGTTGTTTGAAATGTATTTGTCATGTTTATTTGTGAGATAATATTTGGTATATCTTATTTTGAAATGAGAGATTTTATGTCAAATTTTGCAATATTTTTTGTTGGGCATTGAAGGAATTTGGACATCTTGGTTCTACTTTTTTCTATCTTTTCCACTTTTTGTCCTAAGATCTCCACTTTTAGAGCTATTTTTTCTTCTAGTGATGAATAAATAAGAGTGACATTTGTTTGGACGTGAGAAGCTTGATTCAAACTTTGGGACATGTATGAATTGGATTGATTTCTTGATTGAAATGACATTGTCCCATTAGAGTAGGCAAGTTGATGTTTAGGTGATGCTTTTTCAATTGGATGGTCACCTTCTCTAAGATACGAGTAACTCCAAGTCATCATGTTTGTTTTAGAATTTGATCAAGGATCAATGTTTCATGACAAAATTGGGTTGATTATTTGAATTTTTTTTTGTCTTACAGAAGCTTAGGATCTTCTTTCAACCATAAAAACTATGACTTTAAGAGATGAAGGACAAATGCAATTAAAAGGTGCTAAAATGCAACCTATGGTTTTGGATTTTCAGTTTAGAAATGAAATGATATGAACCTAAGGGAGGGACCAGTATGAATGAAAGATATTAGAGACAAATAAAACTTGTGCTTTTTGGAATTTTTGGGGATTTAATAATGACAACTTAAGAATGGCAATGCAAACTATGTTTATGGATTTTTGGGGAATTTGAAAATGCAGCTTAAGGATGAAAATTCCACCTATGTTTTTGGTTTTTTTGGACTTTGAAAACCTTAGGAATGCAAGACCAAAGGTATAACCATAGGGAATTGAAGTGGGAATAAGACCAAAAAGGACAAAAGCAGAATATAAAGGACAAAGGACCAAGCCAAACCAAAATAGGGTATTGACTTAATGATAATGATGAAAAAAGGACAAAGTTTTGACAAGGTTAAGATTCCCTACTAACAAACACAAGATATAACCCTAAAACTTGGATTTTGGGATTTTATAAAGTCTAATTTTGGATGTAAGTGAAAAATAAGGATGAAATGGGATAATATGAGGACACTCATTTAAGGATAAGACTAATATGAGAAGTACAATACAAGGGAAAAATAATTATGATAAGGATAATGAAAGGATAAGGTCACTATGATGAGGACAATGATAAGGCAATGATTGACTTAGGATCTAGGGGTAATGAAGACTAAAGGGATAATATGAAATGATAAGGTAAGGAATGACTTAAGATGTAATGAAAAGTTAATTGTGACTTAGGATCTAACGAAATGATAAGGCAATGAATGATTTAGGATCTAATGCCAATGCAAGGAACAAGGAAACTATGATAAGGATCGTGTAAGGAAAATGAGGACTATTACAAGGACAATGCAAGAAAAATGATTCAATGATAAGGAAAATGAAGACTAATGTGAAGACTTTAACTAAGAAGAAACCTAAGGTTGAAACAATATTTGAAGGTTCATGATAGTTTTGGATCTCCATATTTGAGAGGTTTTTTATTTTGGACAAAGTTTGAAAGTTTGAGGACAATGTTTGAGGGTTTGTGTGAGGTATTTGAATAATGCAACTTGTTTAACACTCACTCAAGACACATCAATAAGAATGGCTATTTTTTGACTTTTTGAACAAACACTTTAACAACCTAGGATTTGTGCAGGACAATACTCATTGAATCTCCTTGCAATAAAATACTACATTCAACCAAATAGATAGATGCATGGAGGCACCAGCTCCCCTTACATGAAACACACTTCTCAAGTGCACCAAGCATCAAATTTATGAAGATCCAAAGATCTCAATAAATTTTCTATCTCAAATTGAAGAGTACATGAGGGGTATCTTTAGGATGCATGTATCACATTCCTTGTGTTAACAAGTAGCAGATTTTGGCCACTAAACAATTGGTTTCGAGTAGAATTGAACCAACACGTTACAAGCGTCTAGTGAGCCACTTAAGGCTCTAACAAATCCTACTAGTGGTTTAATATACATAAGGTATGCCTTGAACTGGTAGTGTACAATAAGCACTAATACCAGCCAGACTTGGCTTTGACCTTATTCTTCATTTATATAGTGGACTCAATTTCAAACTCACTTGAGGTCATTCCCTTGGGGTGAGTACCTCTTTTCCTACCAAGGTAGACCTCTCTACTAGGGTTCTATGATAAAAAAATATGCCAAAGCACCAAACACATCAAGCAGAGTTCATTGACCTTTAGAAAAATGAAGTGTGCTCTAATCTATAAAAAAAGACGTAAGTTATGGTAAGCACGCAATGTCTTCATCATACATCCTGCAACAAGCCCATTAATAGTTTAGTAAAGAGTTCTTCATCCCACAATTTCTACAATGCTGCTCAAATTGATTAGTAACACAAAAAACCTTAATGGTGACAAAAATCAAAAGTTTTGAAAAATAGAAAAGAAACATCAAATAAAAAATAGAGTATACCTTCCCAACTGCACAACATTACTCCCAATTATGCAACTCTTCTCTCAACTTCACAGGGAGAACACCCAACTGCACATAAACTATCCTAAGTGTGTATTATAATAGACTAAGTGTACATACACAGTCCTAAGTGCGTAGAAATTTGTGACAAAATGCATGCTTATATCTAGATTTAGAGAATTTTCTTAAATTTTGATCAATCAAGCCCCTAATTAGATCTTTCTAGAAATTTTATGGTTCATTCTACCAGCCTAGTTAAACTATGTGAAAATTTTGCACCAATTAAGCCTCGTAGTTAAACTAAAAGAAAAGTTGTCACAAATTAGGCCTCATAGTTAAACTAGATGAGAGATTTCATTGGTTTTAAACTCAATTGAAGATGTGTGATTCATTTTTAAGCCCAAATACAGGTGTGAAATTCATTTTAAACATTGTATTGATAGGTTGATCATAATTGAAATTGAATGCATGGATAAATTAAAAATATGTCATAAACTAAATAAAGATCTACCCAATTGCATAGATCTCACCCTAACTATGCAAAACATGTGTATAATTGTGTCGGTTTAACCCCAAGTGCGCAACATGACTATCCAGCTACACAATAGAAGCCTCCAAGTGTGTAGAACTAGTCTCAACTATGTAGCAAAACCTCCAAGTGCACAGAACCTATGTCTATACTTGCAAAACACATCAAAAACACCAAAGTTTAATCAATATAAGCATGTTTCATGTCATGTTAACTAGAATGTAGACTAGGAAATGGAACATCAAAAATGTTGCATGAAAAGGTCAACCACAAAGCCTAAAACACATGCAAATATATTCGTAATCACACCATTAGAGCTATTGGAATCAAGTGCATCAGAACATGGAAATTAAACCAAAAACACTCCCTCAATGTAGTTCCAATTATTTTTCTTCCTTCTCCAAATAGTGATATGTTGCTCCCATTTTAACAAAATACACTTTTAATGGAAGCAATATTGATGATATGATAATGACGGCGAGAATACTGGAAAATGTGATTGGTAGAATGAAGAATTTGTGTATAATTTATAGAGTTTTTGGACTCAAATGAATGAACAAGATCAAATTCCAATTGAAAGCCATGATTGCATAAGAGAAATAAAAAATGGAAAATGATAAGGTTATGATAGATGGAAGAGTTGCATTTGGAAACTATCATAATTATGACAGTTTATGACAAATTGAATGCACAAATGGAAAATTGTGATGATTATGACAATTTATGTGATGACATAAGTTTTTCCATTAGTATGCAAAGGGAAAATAGTTCTTTGAACCATCGGTTACACTTACATCGAAAGACAAATGTTAGTTAAGACCGAAAGTGCTAAGTATAGAGAAACCTGACACAATTTTACAGTGCAAACCAAAAATGCTGAAGAGGAAAGGAACCTGACAAGCAAATTACACTGTAAACCAAAAGAGAAAAAAAGACAGAGGAACCTGACAGAGCAAGGGAACCCGAAAGACAGTTCACAAAAGGAACATCGAAAGACTTTCAGAGCAACCTGAGCATTAGACACCGAAAGTCAGTTATATCTCGAGAAAAGTGCATCTGACTTCCACGTTAGATAAAATAGTTATGTTTTATATTTAGAGTTTTGATTTGATGTAAAAACATTTCTTGAGGGACAAGAAATATTATTTTAATTATTTTAATTAGTCTAACTAATTAAAAACATGCAAACTAGGAGATCAAGGTCAAGTTGTAAACCTTCGATCATAGAGTTATCTTTGCAATACATGAAACTTAATTAGGTCAATCTATTGTATAAATAGATGTGTAATAATTCATTTCAAGATGTATGTGAGGATGATAGTAGACAAGGAGCACATCTATGGATCATACTGAGAATTTCAAGAAGAAAAACATCAAAAGATGAATTTGGTTATCAAGAACCAAGAATCAAGGCTACCAAGCAACAGAGGTATTAATCAATCACATTAGGTGATACTTTATACATGTGATTTTAATGGATTTGTAATCAAAAATTGAATATTTCATACCCTCAGGTCATTGAGTATTTTTGTCTACATTCTAACAAGTGTAGCAAATAGAAGAAATCCTTTCAAGAAAGGTGGATTTAACAATCCTTTGTAAATCTCTTAACCGAGTGCACACTGAACAATATTTTTAAAGCTCTTAACAGAGTAGACCTTAACTAGTCTCCACATAATACTCCTAACAGGGTAGATCATCAGAAGTGATCAAAATTGTAAGCCTTAATTGGCCCCTTCCAATCTGCAGATAGTAAAGTTTTTGTGGGTGTCATCCCCACCATAGTTTTTACCTTCTAACAGGGGTTTTCTGTGTTACCATATCTTGTGTTATGTGTCATTACATTTCATGAATGCTTCTATGAATGTTTACATGTTTATTAAGTTTATGATTTGATATAATTTACATAAAGATAGTATAGAACAGATGGTTGGTAATACATTGGATTAAGGTTAAAGAGATAAAAGTTTTAGAGGTACTGATTCACCCCTCTCCTCTCAGTACACACTTCCCATTATTTCCAACAATTGGTATCAGAGCTAGATCTTTTATTTGGAAAATTTTAAAGACTCAAGAGAAAAGATCATACAATGGAGAAGTACAAGATTGACAAGAGTATTGAGAATAAGAAATTAGAGATACAGATCTTCTATGAACAGTATAAAGAAGCTAGAATAAAGATGAGACAACCGGTATATGAAAGAAAGATTATGGCATCTTGTTGTAATGAAATAGACTAACAAGAGGAGGAGCTACCATATATATTTGAGTCTTCGGGATCTACAACTAGAAAAGAATCAAACACATCAAAAGAGAGCATCACAAGATTAAATGAAATCAATCAACATCTGGTTGGACAAGTGAAATCTCTACAAATTGGTCAAGAGATACAGATGGTAAGAATGATTGATGTCATGAACAATGCTAGACAAATTGAGAAAGAAAGAACACTAGCTATTGATGACAGGAGGAAGATTACTGAAAAGCTACAAGAGAAAGAATCAAAAATATAAAGACTTACAAAACATCATCATGAGATCACTAATCAAATTATTCTTATGAGTCAAGAGGAAAACATAATGAATATAGAACTCATTGAAAGAATAGAAGCTATCGGTGAGGTAAGAGAAGAAAATGAAAAGCTGAAACATGAAGTGAGAATTCAACAATAGCACAATGACATGATTAAGAGAGCTGAAGAAAGCACCAAAAGGATGGATTATTTTCTGGATGGACAAAGAAGGGTCAACAAAAATACCAGACTAGGGTATACCAAAAAATGGAGAATCATGGTCATACCAAGCTGATCCAAAGAATGTCTACACAAATCCAAGACCAAGAAATCTGACATGCAATCACTGTGGTAGGCCTGGCCACACATCAAATGTTTGTAGGAGAAAAATAAAAGGTATTCCTAAATCCACAACTTCATTCATAGGAATTTTTATAAATGTAACAAGAAAGGACATAAAGCATATGAATGTAAATCTAAGGTGAAACAACCAAAGAAGGAAACCTACATGGACAAATATTGTCCTACTTGCAAAATGCATGGGCACACATCTCTTGAATGTAGGAAGAAGAGAAAACAAGCATGGAAGCCTAAAGATCAAAAAAATGCTTATCAACTAAAAAGAGTCGATAACTCATATGTTTGGGATTACAACACATGGGCAAACTGCACAACATGCGAGAGATTTGGACACATAGCTGCAAACTGCAGAAGACAATGGATGAGAAAGTATAGGAGTTGGACTAGCCCTGAAATGGCATGTCTACACTATCATAAATTTGATCATCTAAAGAAATACTGCAAAGACCGAATGACAGAGACAGGCACCTTTTCCAATGGAAACACCATTGAAGACATCAGGAAGATGAGAAACAAAATGTGGAGGAAAGCTACAAACACTGATGAAGCTGGACCGAGCAATACAAATGGTGACACATTATCTAATAGATCTAGTGACATCACCACCCCACCTAAGAAGAACAAGTATGGAACTGCATTATACCAAGTTATATTTTGCATCCATTCCATTATACATAGTTAAATTCCCAAATAAACATGATTAAAGATGCACTATGGTATTACTTGTTACAATTCTATGAATTCAATAGCATCAGTTAATGCTTACCAAACATCATCGGTGTGAATACAAAGCTAATTTGTCTATACTTACCGAGCATCGTCGGTTAACATATAAAAGCTAAGTTGCTAGTGTAAATCGAGATCCATCGGTAATCATGAAAGTTAACATATTGTCTTCGCCATACACCAAAATCCGTCAGTGAATGTAACAAGTTGAAAGTTGCCCTGAAGCATCACATTCTCACTGAGAATGTTATTTGTGTATCACCCAAAAAATCCATCTTTACACACCGAGAAGTCATTGAGCATTTATGACATGACTTATGGCAAAGTCTATAAATAGACAACGGAAGGGTTTCATTATTCACAGCAACTTGAGCGAAGAAGTAGAGAAAAACTAGAGAATGAAGAGACCAGATTGTAGAGAAAATCCAACCCTATTCATAGCATTTAGAAAGATTCACAACAGTCACCATAGGTTGAATTAAGTAACAAAAATCATCAAGAACTCTATTTTCATTATAGGAAAAGCCCTAAATTCTTAAATGATGGCATCAAATTCAAGAACCTCCAAGATCAAGAATGATAAGAAGAATAAGGTCAATCTAATAAAGAATACCACCTGTGAAGAACCTCACTACAAGATATTTCCTGAGGTTTCTTCACAACCCAACAATGCTAGTGCATTTTCTAGTATACTAGCTAGGGCTTTGCTCATTGAAGACATGCGAGCGTATATACACTACAAGATTGCAGAAATAGGAGACCTGGAAGTTTAGAAAACTTACAAGAAGCTTTGCAATGATGATGAAACAATAAAATAAGAACACAAGCATATTGAAGTGAAAGGGATTACACATGCCCTATTATTCCTGAAGGAATTCAAGATTGAATGGATTCGATTAGTACTGAGAAAGATACATGATCGAAAGATATGGCTGGATGAGCCAAAACTGATAACCAGGGATGTTATACACGTTATTACTAGTTATCCCATAACCAATAAAGTAAAAGCACTGAAACATCCTACTAAAGCTAACATTTGAAATAATACAGGAGTAGCATGGGATGGAAGAGGATTAAAGGTATCCACCATCAAAGATGATGAAATGAAATTTGGATTATGTGTCTTAGGATAAAAGTTCTTTCAGGCTAGCAGGATGAACAATATTGCATCTAGAGCAATGGATACAGCACACAAAGTTGTCAAGAAGGGACGTTGGATCTATCAGAACTTCTACTAAGGCAATTAGATGAGAACATGAAGACAATAAGGACTACAAAGTCTAACTCATGTAAGTTTGGTTCACTCATCATGTGCATATTTTTATATTTTCAAGAATCATTCCCATCTATAGGCAATGTCAAATAGGACACTACCCGACCAGTGACCACACAGATCAGTGAGTTCATCAAATCACACAATTTTGAATCAATCATGGATGAATACTTTGCTGGATTCAAAGAGAGAATGCAGAAAATAATGAGAATTCCAGAGCAGTTAGTAGAAAAGTACAAGACTAAAATTTGTTTTATGGTGGACACTAACTACACCTACATTAAGCCAGTTGTACCGAGGATAGCATGGTTGGCACCACTTGACTATGAGGTGAACATAGATCAAGCATCAAATGCTATTGAGGCATTAATGAATGAACCATTGGATAAGTCACAACCTAAGTTTGGAACTTATGAAGAAGCCAAAGAAAGGATAGAAACTGGCTTAGTTGTGAAAAATATTGACAGAAAGAAATATAAAATGGTCAAGACTTTGAAGGAAAAACTGTCGGTGAATGAAGAGGAAACATAACAGACTAAAGAAACTGAGGGTTAGCCACCCATCGGTGAAGCTAAGAAGGAGAGTGACTCACAATCCACAGAGTTCGATAATCCACCACCACCACCAGCAAAGAAACCAAGGACTATTTTTGCATCTAGGAAAAGGATTTAGATAACAAAGGATGCAAGTCCTTCACCGATCAAGAAAGCTCAAATAAGGACATATAAAAGAAAGCCTCAAACAAGGAAAAAGGGCCCAACAAAAAGAAGAAAGTTCCTCAGAACTAGGGAAGACATTGAGGACATCGAAAAGGATGAACAATCTATACAAGTTGTCAAGAACACACTACCTTCTACAATTTATGAGGTATGTGCTTCTATTATCAAATCAAGAACAACAAATGATCGAAAGATTAAAAATTGGCTAACTGTGGACACCGAGGACCAGAGTAAGATAGAAGAGGCAATTATCAAAGTGATGTGTGTATTCAAATATGTTCCAATACAATTGGTAGATAGGATGCCAAAATAACTTATGAATAGATTATCGGCAAGATGGACATTTATATTACATTCTGAGAAATAGATTAGGGAAAGAGACCTAGTTTCTGTCATACCTCCTAAATCTAAAATGGAGGAGATTGAAGAGATGATGAATAAACACTCCAAAAGGTTCTCACCAAAGTTAAGATCCTACCAATTACTTTAAGGACATCTAATTGATCTAGACAGGAAGAGTGAAGCTGAATGGAGAAAGATACTTGATATACCTAAAAGGGATACATGTCCCGAGCCACAAATAGCTCTTACTGACAAGCAACAAAATAAAGATGATCAGGCTAAATAGAGCCCCGAACATATTCTTATTACTGATGAGGATGTTAATGAAGAATCATTAAACACAGAAGCCAACAAGGATATGGACATTGCAGATGAGACATGGCCCGATAATACTATTATTGATATTACCAGAGAAAATCCTATAGATGAAATATAGAAAGATGAAGATGTCACTGTTGTCCAAGACCAAACTGACAAACAGGAAACTACAACAGATTTTGCACAAGTAGACAAACCAGGAAAAATCCCATTATTGATACAAGCTATCAATATAATCTCAAAAAAGGAGAAGTCACCTGATAAGGAAACAAGCATTCCCGAGGATGCAAGGGAAGAAGAAAAGAAAGATACAACCGATGAATAGGTTAGTCACCGATGGAGAACAAAATGTTACAAAAGATGGAGATCACACCAAAAAGGATGCACAAATGAAAGATACAAATGAAGTGCAAAAGGAGAAAGGTAAGCAAGATAAGACAATTGATACCACTCCTAAGAACACCGAAGGAGATGCTGCAATTACACCGAAGGTTGATGAGGAGACGTCCACACACAACTGAAAAGAAAACTCTAAGCAGGAAGAAAAAGGTACAACACCACCGAAGCCTTCAAGAAACACATCAAACCAAGCATAAAAACTTGTTATGGTTTTGCATATAGGTGCATCACAAAAGAAGAAGAAGAAAACCAAGACGAGTAAGTTGGAGGTCACACTTGATGAAATCATTGAAATACCAAAGTGTGATCCAACCACATTGGACTATGAATCTCTTATAGAATATGGAGAGATATGTCAAAGGAAAGCAATGCAGGAAAAGCTTAGAAAAGAACACAAATATTCTCTAGTGCTGGAAACCACAAGAGACATCTTAAGCCAAATAGTTCCTGAAATTGATGTTGATCACAATGTACCCATCCTAGATCAACTTCTTGTTCTCACTGAAGCAATCACAACTCAAAATGTGGATGCAGAAAAGGCTATTGAAGAATGAGTAGAACTAAAGTTCCAATACAAATTGACAGAAAAGATCAGCCAAGAAGTGGCAAAAAATAAGGTAAAGCTTTCATAACTAACAAATGAATTAGATCCAATCATTACTGAAGCTATTTCCTTAATTCAAAAGCTATGCACTTTGGATAAATACACTAAGGATAATAGTGATAAGATTGCAAAGATCGATTCTGATCTAAATGCAAGTGCCAAAATTCTAACCACAGATGACATTGCAATCAAATTGCATTATGAGAAGATAATGGAAATCAAAAGGTTAAGACAATAAATTTAGGAAGCAGAATCATAGTTTAGAGAAGTTGTTACCGAGTGTAATATATAAAAAATGATTTGTTGTAGGAAATAGGATGTAGGATTTAATGTATGATATGGAATGGATATTTTTACATTTGAAATTAGAATGTTTATTTAAATGTGAGGGACAAAAGTACTAGCCTTGAAATGAATGGGATAAAAGTACTAACCTTGAAATGTTACAGATCTGAAGAATGCTATTTTTGGGGTTCTACACTGAGTTTCTGGAAAACCTGTGAACGGGTATGGAATAGAAATGTAGAGACAAACAAAACCCAGAAATATTTTTTTTATCTGACATAGTTTTGATTTTGACCCTCAAGTCAATGTCACCATTGACTCATAATTTCTGATTCCAACCTAGGTCAGAATTGACCTCTAAAAACTCTGACAGAAAATCTATTTCCAGATCCTGATAGTTTGTTGAAAAGGGTATCTGAATCTGTACTTCAACTTGTTGTTTTGAACCTGTCCCTTAAAGGGAGAATGAATGAATCTTGAGGATGCACAAATGATCTTGAAGGAAGATCACACCACCATGATGGATAGATCTAGGGCTTGAATGGTGAATCTTGAATGCTTGAACCAAATCCCTTCAAAGTCTTGAATTCTTGAATCCTTGATCTTCAATGGAGAACTTGAAGGCTTGAGAGGAAGACTTGAACACTTTGAAAGCTTGAAAACATGTAGAACAATGGATGCTTGAACTTTTTGCTTCTTGGATAGTTGATGATTCATACTTTACATGACTTAGTACTTTTTGCTTAGAGAAAATGATAGGCGAAAACTTCCTTATATATGAATGTAGGGCACAATCTTCTAGAGAGGCCTACGTAGGAGAATTAAATTCCAATTAGACCTATATACCTAGAAGAGGACCTATATTAAATATAATTTAAGATTCATCACTTCTGAACCCAAAATAGCTAACCCGAAAGCGGGAAATGAACTTTTAATGACCCCTGGCAGCCGACAAACTTTCAAACTGAAAAGGGGGACCCAGGTCAAAATTGAGTTTGACCTAACCTAGGTCGAGGTCAAGGTCAAACCTGACCTAGGTCAAGGTCAAGGTCGACCTTGACCTAGGGAGTTAGAACCCCTGGAAAATGTGCCAGATGGGATGGATGGTGCCCAAAGAGGCCCAATCAGGGTCCTAAATAGGCACAAAAGTAAGAGAGGATGCAGAAATGAGGGGAAAATATGATGATGGTAAAAAAAAACCCCTAAGGAGGGCTAAACATTCTTAACATGGAATTGCTTCCATTTTAAGATGATACATTAAGCCCCCACTTTAGCGGGAGTGTGGAAATCGAACATACTCACAGTAAAGTTAGAAGAAAGACTCTAGTGGATCACAACGAGGTAGAACATCACTTAGTCAAGGAAATGAGGCCCCAGACCAAGGATTCTAACTCAAATTACATGCACAAAGATATGAAAGCAAAGAGCAATTAATCATAGAAAATATACATGATTATATAAGTAAGACAAGAGAAACACTATAAATAACATAGCTTCATGATCTAATCCTACTAGCATGAAAGAAAAAGAGAGAAAATAGATAGTGATTACCTCACCTAATAATATTCCCACCTTACCATGAATCACCAAGGAGGGAGAGCCCAACAGGTTCACCCATAAACTGTGCTTTGTAATTGTAATGCGTCTTCTGATGACTTTTGGAATATCCATAGATCCACATTCTTATATCACTATGGAACATAAAATGCGTGTCTTTTTAGGATTTAGCAACTTATGTGTGTTACCTTACAAGGATTTATCATATTGTAAAATGTGTATCTCTTCAGGATTTAACAACTTATGTGCTTTACCTTCCGAGGATTTAGCAAAAATAAAAATGTGTGTCTCTTCAGGATTTAGCAACTTATGTGCGTTACCTTCCGAGGATTTAGCATGTTGTAAAATGTAAACTATAGTATAAGGGAGATCCTATATATGTCCCCCTCCTTATCATGACTACCCACTAGGTAGGATAAGGAAGAGAAAGAGGATACCTACTTCACAAGGTAAGGAGATATCCGGCTTAACAATAATATACACTATATCCTTAACAAAGAGTATTGACTGTCACCTCTAAGAGCATAGATAATTGTGAAATGGATATGTCACATATAGAAAAAGGATCCTCAAAGAGGAAGATATATTATCATCAAGACCCCCACCATAGAGGAGTGCTTAGGATAGAATGTCATCTTCTAAAGAAAAGAGGGACCAAAGATTCAATCATCAAGCCCCTAGTGATCAAGAGGAAGAGGAATCTCGGAATGAAGGAATCAAACTCTAACCCAAAGAAAAGGATAGAGTTTATAAAGAACATAATTTTCAAAATAAAGAAGAGGTGATGACCTAGGAAAATCACCTCTCATATAAGAGGGTGTCCATAGCCCAAAAAATAAATCTTTATAAGGAAATAATGTTGTGGAATAAACAAATGCTTCTAAGCTAAGCAAAGTAGATCCTTAGATAGAGGAAGAAGGAAAATACCTTGCCCACAGGGATGGAAGAAAAGGATATACTAATTATATCAAGAGATGTTATAGTAAAGAGATATCTTTACAAAACAAATGTCCTAGAAGAGATATCATGAGTAATTATGAGTGAAGGAAATATGTACCATAATAGAAAATTATAAGGATAGAATGTAGAAAGAATAACCAATTAAACTCAAAAAAAATACATGCTAAGAGAATAATGGATCCTAGAAGATTGGAAGGAAATACCTCTTGCCCCCCAGTTAAGAGACAAGAGGAGAAAAAATATTATCTAATTAATAGAAGAATGAGGGGAATGTCCTATATCAAAATTATGAATAAATTGTAATACTGCACGGGAATGAGATATAATTCATAAAGCAAATCTTTCTCTAACATATAGTTTGAAATGCACACAATCAGCAAGTAAATGTGTATTACTATAATGAAAATGACATTTGTATTTAGAGAGAGCATTTTTCAGCATAGGTTTAAAGATTTCTTTCTTAGAATTCATTAACTAGACATATACTTTCTTAGCCACATCTTGAGGAGTATCAGTGATCTAAGGAAGGTGTTGGAAGAAGAATGTGAAGAGGAGGAAGATAGTTAAGGTCAGCCACCTTGAATTGAGAAGGCGGGAAGCCTATACCATGCATATCTTGTTTAGGGGATGAATGAATTGAGTTTTTAATGCCATGTTCATTAACACCAAGCCCTAAACCCTTATAGACTTGTTTATCCACCATAGTGTATCTAGTAGTGTACATATCTTGCAAAGCTTCTACAAGAGGTGATTGATTATGGTGTTCATGAGAAAATGTTGTGTATGGTGGAATGATAGGTTTAGAAGAGGTTTCTTTGTTTTTCTCTTTAATATCATCATGGATCGGATAGGAAGGGGAAGGTAAATGAAATAATTATTGAACATCTACATCATGAACCTTAGCTTGAACCCCATCATAAGTGTGGGAAGAACTAGGGATAGAAGATGGAGAAATAGGAATAGGAATTGGATTAGGAATGATAGGATTAGGGTTAGGAGGATTAGGAACTAGATTAGGAATGATAGGATTATGATTAGGAAGATTAGTAAATGGGTATCATCTACCCAATTCTTCACATAATCCAAAAGAGCAATAAGTCCACTACACAAATCCTTGATGAAAGCTTTGAAAGTGGAAAGATTCGTATTAGTTAATTTCCTAATAGCATGAGCAAGTGAAGCATGAAGAGTAACAAACATGATGAAATAGATGATACTTTCATAAACATCCTAAGTACTATAAAGATATGCTAATAGAAGAATGATAAGGAAAATAACCATGCACCAAAGCATCTTAAAGATTCTCATAGTGAATGAAATGAAAGAAATGTTTTTATATTTTTATGAGTGTGTAGATTTTTTTGTATTTTAAAATGCAAGAGCATAAAAGAAAACTAATTTAGTATGTATGCAAAAGCTAGTCTCTAAGGAAAAGAGGCAAAGCATCTAACACCAAAAAGAAAGAGTTGTCTATTGCGGGTTCAACAAAATGTAATATATAAAAATGATGTTTTGTAGGAAATAGGATGTAGGATTTAATGTATGATATGGAATGGATGTTGTTACATTTTAAATTAGAATGTTTATTGAAATGTGAGGGACAAATAAGATTTTCCTTTTATCCTCAAATACACAAAGGAAGGATCAATGCATAAATGAATCAATCTATTGGAAATGAGAGCAAAGAGGAAGATCTTAAATTCTGTTTTATAGAAAAGAATGTGGGATAGATTTAGAAAGATTAATAACTTTAATTGAAATGAACGGGAGAAAAGTACTAACCTTGAAATGTTATAGATCTTAAGAATGTTGTTTTCGGGGGTCTGCACTGAGTTTTTGGAAAATTTGCAAGCGGATTTGGAACAGAAAAGCAGAGACAAAACCCAGAAATATTTTTCTGATCTGACACAGTTCCAATTTTTACCCTCAAGTCAATGTCACCATTGACCCAAAAAAATTTATTCCGAACAAGGGCATAATCTACCTCTAAAACCTCTAACAAAAAATCTATTTTTGGATCCCGATAGTTTGCTAAAAAGGGTATCCAAATCTGTACTTCAACTCGTTGTTCTGAACCTGTCCCTTGAAGGGAGAATGAATGAATCTTGAGGATGCACAAAGGATCTTGAAGGAAAATCACACCACCATGATGGATAGATCTAGGGCTTGAATGATGAATCTTGAATGCTTGAACCAAATCCCTTCAAAGTCTTAAATGCTTGAATCCTTGATCTTCAATGGAGAACTTGAAGGCTTGAGAGGAAGACTTGAACACTTTGAAATCTTGAAAATATGTAGAACAATGGATGCTTGAACTTTTTGCTTCTTGGATAGTTGATGATTCATACTTTACATGACTTAGTACTTTTTGCTTAGACAAAATGAGAGGAGAAAACTTCCTTATATATGAATCTAGGGCACAATCTTCTAGAGAGGCCTACATAGGAGAATTAAATTCCAATTATACCTATATCCCTAGAATAGGACCTATATTAAATATAATTTAAGAGTCATCACTTCGGAACCCAAAATAGCCGACCTGGAAGGGAGAAATGAACTTTTAATGACCCTCAACAACCGACAAACTTTCAAACTGAAAAGGGGGACCTAGGTCAAAATTGAGGTTGACCTTGACCTAGGTCAAGGTCAACCTTGACCTAGGGAGTCAAAACCCTAGAAAATGTACCAGATGGGATGGATGGTGCCCGGAGAGGCCCAATCAGGGTCCTAAACAGGCATAGAAGTAAGAGAGGATGCAGAAATGAGGGGACAATATGATGATGGTCAAAAACATCCCCTAAGGAGGGATAAACGTTCTTAACATGGAAGTGCTTCCATTTTAAGATGATACACCGAGCTACATGCTCAACTATTACCAAACCTCACACTTCTGCAACAACACATTACTTCGGCAAGAAAGTTAACTGCCACCCCTGAGATGTTTGTAGCAGACCACATCTATGATATGCATGCTAGAATTACACTAGAGAAAATGGCTCTTGAGAACCTAAAGGAGAAATGGGAAAAGATGAAGGAGGATATGAATAATTTTCATTCCCATATTTTTGATAAGTTGTAAGTATACACCTTTGCCCTTACTATCAAAAAAGGGGGAAAATGATATGTATATAACATATAGTAAAAAGGAAAAATTATGTATAATACAAAAGGTAAAATGATATAAAGATAAGGTGAAAAGGGAATATAGTATATAGGAAAGTATACATGTATATACTTATACTATACCGACATATACATAGGGGGAGTCATAACAATGACTAAGGTAAACACATGGTGTACATACTAAACACTTTAGTATTTTGTGTTAGAGTAATCAGTTAGTTCTTACTCTTTTTCTCTTAAGCTATCTCTTAGGTGCATATAATTAATACTTTATATTAATTATATTGCGCAACCTAGCTTTTATATTTTAGGGTTTGTTCACCTTTATAGGTTGAACTTTGTAATGTTTTTTCATAACATAGAGAATTATATTGCGACTCTTCTTTTGAGCATCTCTGTGTTCTGCTTTTTCATTTCTGTGCTTCTACTTTGTATCAAGCTATTTGCATGTAGGTGTATTCGGGGTCTGTGGATTCGCATATTTCTCAAATCCTACATGGTATCAGAGCCACCCTGTCGCTGCCTGATCAAAGTTTTTTGAAGCCACGATTTGAAGAGCACAGCCACAGCTTGTCTAGGGTTTTTTTGGTCACTTTGAAGGAGGCGCCATTTTCTAGAGTCATTTGAGCAAAAACAGACTCTGCCATTACGTCTAGAGGGCCCGGGAGAGTCGAAAAACATATAAAGTTTGACTATTTTGGCCTCTGTGACCACAGGGAAAAATTTCTATCCTTCTAGGGCCGTACGGGCTCGAAAATTGAGAAAAAAATCTTGAAATTTTTTTAAAAATGTGCTTTTTCACCCCTTTTTGGGCGCTGCCAGCACGCGCCACCAGCGCACCACCCGCGCACCGCCAGCACTCCGCTGCTGGTCAGCGCGCCGCCCAGCGGCCACCAGCGCGCCACCCGGGATCACCGCCGCCCCGCCAGTCCGCCGCCTCCGCCAGTGGCACCGCCCACGGGCCACCGCTGCGCCACCACCTGCGACGGGCATTTGGTCGTCAATATTAAGCTCATGACTGGTTTTTTCCAGTGACTTGTTTTTTGGGGGTCCTGTTGGTTTTTTGCTCGTAACTTGAGCAAACAGACTCAAAAATGCAAGTATCTTATATCGTCAGAAAGGTCTTTCTGAGATGGACGCAATGATGCTAGTTTGGTTTCCTGATTCAGCCATTTGAGTTCTTATTTTTAGTGCTGAAGTAGAGGCTTTGTTTTCCCTTCTTCTTTGCATCCGGTGTTCAGGTTTTTCTCTAGTTTTGTTTGTGCTTTTAGTTATTAGTTCTTTGTTGTATGGGGGTTAGAATTGTACATTTTGGGGGGGTGTTGTTGCTTTCTATTATTTACTTTCAGAAATTGATCCTTCTACTTCCGTCTTATTCTTCTCTCAATGTCGGACCCCTCTGTGGCCCGGCTGACACCCCATAACTATCACACATGGAAGCCACACATGACCAGACTCCTCATGTCACGAGGTTTATGGTCCTGCATGGATGCAGCTCAGCCAGTTCTTTAGAGGCCTTATGAGGCACTTATGCATAGAAACCGAATGGATGAGGCAATGGGCCTCATTGCCATAAATATTTTAGATGGTTTGTTGTTCCACCTGGATGGTCTGACTACACCCAGGGATATGTGGGACAAGTTCTCCTCCTTGTTTGGCACCATGGATCAGTTCAGGATTCTCCAGATAGATGTAGAGTTCACCTCTTTGGCACCTGATTCATTCACCAACATTGAGGACTTCCTGATGAAGTTCAAGTCTCTTCAATCCATTCTACAGGTTGCTGGAAAGACGAAGTCAAATGATGAGTGTATCTTCCTGATACTCTCCAAGCTTCGTGGTCCTTATCAAATTTTCACTTCTACCTTCTACTCCACTATGGATGCACTGGGTGCACGGCATGTTATGCCCTCTTTTGAGACCTTCTG
>MU227948.1:241835-252748 GCA_018584345.1 Thuja plicata | reverse complement strand
AGAGAGAGAGAGAGAGAGAGAGAGAGAGAGAGAGAGAGAGAGAGAGATTTGAAATTATATTGATTCATGTGGAAATTGATATGAAAATTTTCTTCTATTTGTATTTTTTATCATCTTAAAGTATTTATCGTGGAAAATATGTATATATGCACACCAAGGTATGGAAGACCAGGGCAACTTTGGTATCTTTTGCATGAACTAACTCACAAGAAAATAACAATAATAGGAAGCTCCATGTTGCCCCTCTAATCATTTTGTAGATATCCTTGAATAAGATAGGAACATGTCATAAAATAAATCAAGAGGAAATTTTTTTGATCGGAAATACAACAATAACCATTTAGATATTTACCAAAAGATTCATGCTTAGGATAAGACAATACCTATTATGGAAGGGTTCATCCATTAAGGTGTGATTATTTGGATACAAGAAGATAAGGATCATGTTCAAGATTGTAGGAAGGAAACATATTGTATAGGGCAAGTTATGGACTAAAAAGATAATGTTTTGTTACGGGAAGAAATTATCTCATATAAGATAAATGTTTGGTTTCGAGAATGGATCAAATCGTATAAGACAAATGATAGGTGATAGAAATTGTTTCATGATGGCCAAAGAGTTTTTTGATGACATGTTTGATTAATTGACGTAAATTTCTAATATTTACATTGAAAGAACATGTCTAAATGTGTTGGTTGATGGTTTGAAGTACATTTGATTTTTTGGATTTTTGGAGATATTTTATTTTTTGCAGATATTTCCAAATATTATATATATATATATATATATTGGAGTTTTCTAGATATGGGCATAATAGGTGTTATCTTTGATTTCACCCATACCAATATGGAATTTGGATCTGATAACTAGGGTCTATTATCTTTTCATCCCCAAAATTTGAGCCAATTTAGGGCATACTAATTCACTATTTAGATTAGTTTGACCACATTTGTTTAGCTAAATTTAAGGGTGGATAATGTAGAGGCCTCAAGATTCCCAAATCTAGCCCTGGAATTGAAATATAATAATCATAGGTTGGTCTTTAATTGATTTAAGTCAAAATAGCATATATAAGTTAGTTATGTTTCCTTATTTGGAATCAAGCTCAATCAAGTTCTTTTATTCAATTGAAGGAGATACTAAGTGAAGAGGAATTAGCTCTGCAACAAGGACTCTACAAATTTGAGAATTGAGATCAAGCATTATCAAGTATTCATCAATCATTTTCAGCATGGAAGCTTCAAAGGATGTTGGAGGATGATGGGTAATTACCAATGGATGATTTGCTAGTACCTTCTATTCAGGGATTGAATTTGGTTTAATTTCATTCTTGTACCCATTGATAAGTTTTGTACCTTAGTTTTATCATAGATCATAGCTTATGTGATTCATATGTTTTAGAGTTAATGTATAATCACCATTGTTCATGTGGGGTTTACTCTAACACATTTGAGTATGAATCTTGTTTATTATTATATTCTTTATCTCACCACAATCTTAGACGCACTTAAGATTTAAAGCATACACAGACTTGTACTTGGTTATTCATGGACTTGGAGCTCACCAAAACAAGTATTCCAAAATCCCTTTCCCTTCTCTTGTGCAAGTTTATATACAAGTGATTGATGAAAGTTGAAAATCTTAGGAGTTTCAAGGTCATAATACATAAGATTTTTAAAGATTACAATACTAGAAAATTGATGCTTAGTGTTTTTGTCTTGGGAACTAGGGCGCTTGATGTCATAGTATAGTTGATTTTTCGCAAAAAGTGCCAGAGAAAGACTGCTGAAGCTCATGATAATGGATCTAATTTCTATATTCAGTTTGGATTCTACTAGGGCTAAAGCACTTATTTATGGTATTTAGCCAATCATTGGTCAACTTATTGTAAGAGGTACACCTCTGTATCTTAGTTTTAGATATGGGTTTATTAGTAGATTTCAAATTCCAACCTATTTTCTTAGTTTATTTGTATATTTTTATTTACATGCTTTAGGACCTAGTTGGTATACATTAGACACCTCAAACAATGTTTTATGACAAAGGAATAGAACCCTAAAGAAGAAAAGGATAATTTATTGACTCTTTCCAAGTGAGAGTAAAGTTAGGTACACCTTCCTCTTTTTGTGGTTCATATTCTAATGTTTAGTGAAAGAGGGTTTGGTCCTAGTTTAGAATATTCATCCTTTCCAACCAAAGAAGGCCAAAACTAAGTTTTATTTAAGCCATGTAGACCAAACAACCTTCCAAATGATTATTAAGGTTGTATCTCCTTAATATTTACACATAATATATGAGTTCCACTAAGCTTTGTTGGAAGCATTGGAAATGGTATGTTGATATACGCAAATCATTTTAATTATTAAACTAATAAGAATGGATGTAGGTGAATTTTGTTTTAGTTTCTAATGATTAAAAATTGAATACTAGTGAATCTCTTCAATCCTCTAGTTTAACTTCTAGCATTTTCTTTGCTAGGCCTTCTTATTGTTAATTAGACAACACTTTGGTTTCATCCTTGCTAAAACCTTCATTATTTTATGACTACAATGATAGATCCTTGCCTCCATTCCACTCTCTTGCATCCTTTTAATGACATGGATGGGTCTCTCCACAATAGAGAGAATTCTCTCGATTATAAATAGCTATATCTTCATAGAGGACTATACATGATCATCTATAGTAAGATCTCAAAGAATAAGAAATCACTATTCTCACTAGTAAGATCTTATAAAAGAAACCAAGAATCTATCATATCTCAAATAAAATAACCATGACTAACAAGATCCCATTGCCATAAAAATACCTACAACCCCTCTAACCTCCTAAATCTAAAATTATCTTTGCATCTTGATTATTATAGTTTCTTTTTAATTCTATTAAAGTGATGAAATGACAAATGTTTCTTTTTTTGAAGTTGCAACCTTGTTTAATGTGGTAGTTACCTTTTTTGGGCTACATGTTTGTCTTATTTCATACTTTCACCAATTCAACTTTATAACTTGAACCTATACCGCCCATAATTATTTGATCAACATTATTGTATACTGGAAAAAATATGGGTGGTATATGTTCATGTTATATGTGATCGGAAAAATATGGGTGATATACTTTCATGTTATAAGTTATGGTGATCGAAAAATATGAATGATATAAATACATGTTGTATAGTGATTGAAAGATATGCTAATTGAAAAAATATAGATAATATAAATTCATATGAATGATATTTCATATTAAAACATTAAATTGATAAAAATAATAAATAAGATAAACATCTTGCCCAAAAAAGTAACTATCACATGACTTATTACTAGCAATTGCACCTTAGTGTGCAATGTGTACACCAAATAGGTGCAAAAGGTCAATCAAAGAATATAATTTGGTGTATTTTTCATACATTTTTCCATACATGAGGTCAATTAGTTGGCATGATGTTGTTTTGGAATAAAAGTATCAATAGAGAATTGATAGCTTCAAATAAGTAGTGATCAAAATGTAATTAAATTAAAACCTTTCACTCAAGAATATAATTAGGTTCCATTTTCCAGAAGCTCGTGTTATGTTTGTAATAGGTAGAGGCGGGGGAGAGAGAGAGGGGGTGGGGGAGAGAGAGAGGGCGGGCGGGGGAGATAGGGATAAAAAAAAGGGAGAGATAAGGGGAAGCAAATAGAGATGGATACACGAGTAGATATGAAAGAGAAATAAATAAATAAAGAGGGAGATAATGTAAGAGAGCAAAATAGAAAGATACGGATAAAGATAGGAAGTGATATGTAGGGAGAGCAAGAGAGTGAGAGATATAGGATAGAGAGGGTTGAGATTTACCATTTTCTTCACATTGAATTTTGTTTGTACCCATATTGAGCAAAATTTTATTTATTTATTTTTAATGTTCTAAGGTGTAACCCTACTTTACTTTATTTCTCTATTTGTTATGTATTTGCCTTTCAAACAAGCTAATGAGCGTGTATTTTTATATTTCTATTTGTGTCTCCCTCTCTATTTCTATTTCTCTCTATATCCCTCACTATTTCTCTTTCTCTAACCCGATCTTTTTTGTATCCCTCTCCACATCTTTCTACCTCTCTTTTTTCTTTTTTCTCTTCTCTGTCCCTCTTCCCCCTTCTCTCTTTATGTAACATCAATATTAGAATGATATGAACATTTATTGAAATATATATTGAATAATTAAAAATTAAAAATTTAAAATAAATTAAAATTATACTTTAATTTAAATATTATAAATAAAAATAAATTAATGAGCTGAAATTTTAATTTCTACATTAAAACTCAAAGTAAAATCAAATTTAACAATTAAAAAAAACTTTTTTAAAAGGTAAAATATTTTTTAATTTTGATTATTTAATATTTTTATCATCTCTTACTATTTTTATCATGTTTAAAATCTAAAATATTATTGAATATGTTTTAAGAAATTAATCAATCTTTTCAAAAGTATTACTAATAAAAATTTTAATTTAAAATCAATCATTGTAAAATAGTAATGTATAATAAAATGTAATATAAAATAAATGTATTTAAATATTTTTTATTTAAAAATAAATAAATTGAGTCAATACTTTTCTTACTTTCATTTATAATATATTACTAGCTTGTACCTAGGAGAGGTGCAATGATCACGCCGATATTAATATATAATGGGAGTCTTCTTGTTCTTCGTATTCTCCTCCTCCTCCTCCCCCTCCTCCTTCTTCTTTTCCTCCTCCTTCTCCTCCTTCTCCTACTCATCCTCCTCCTCCTCCTTCTCCTCCTTCTTCTCCTCCTTCTCTTTCTCCTCCTCCTTCCCCTTCCCCTTCCCCCTTCCCCTTCCCCTTCTCCTTCTCCTTCTTCCATTCTAAAAATTTGTTCAATGTATCACTGCTGAAATTGGAGATGGTGGAAATCTTGTCATTCCTCACAAACCCAATTTTAAATCCCTTCTTTCTGGGCCCTACAATGTCATTGTGAACCTCAAATCTTGGCCCTAGTAATTTTTATTTATTTTTTTTTTTTTTTTGGGGGGGGGGGGGGGTNTTTATTTTTTTTTTTTTTTTTTTTGGGGGGGGGGGGAGGTCAAGGTGATGAAAAGGTAATAGTTATTGGACCCCCTAATGGTTATTTGGTCTTTTCCCCTATCTCTCTCAAAGACACACTTCATATTTCTCCCCCCTATCTCAATCTCTTATCTCACAAAGAAACACTCTCCCTATTTCTCCATCTATCTCTACGTATATATCTCTTATACACCCATCTCCATCTCTCTACTCTCTCTACGCCTCTATCTCTATCTACATATAAGATCTCTCCATCTAGACCATGGCTCATGATGCAATCGAGGTAAACCCCAAGAGAAAGCTAACAGTTATTCAGTAGGAGGTGTCTTCGTATTTTAATACTCATCACTTTTTTTTTCTTGTTTTCTATGTAGGGTGCAGGGGAGCACAAATTTTTTTCTCTTACATAGAAAATGATAATAAATAAACACACAAACACTAATCAAAGCACACATGAGGATTCAACAAACGATTTTTCTATTGATGTCTTTTTCAATATAGAGCCGCCAAAACAAAACCAGTTATGCCCCAAAATCATTATAAAACTATCACAACCTTACATATATCTTATACATCACTCTTTACAGTTCTGTGTAGCTAGACTCTACTGAGAGAGCATCAAAATACTGATTCAAACATTATATAGACATTATGGAGGGGACTGTGTAAACATAAAATAATGTTTTTAGAATGCCCATAAAGTGTGTTAGATTGCAGATGTGACAGTGGACAGGAAAGATGAAATCCATTCGAATCCAATGAAGATTTGCTTCAATTTTTATCTTTAATGCTGAGAGATTTACTTGCAAATGGAGGATACGTAGGAAATGGACTAGTCAAAAATAATGACAATTAATAATTTTTATATAGATGATGTGTAGTTGGGTTGTTGAGATTACAATCTCCAACACTCCCCCTTAATCTCAACTACCAATTCAACTTTTTTTACTTCTTTCATTGATACTCAAATTTTAGAGATCGCACCTAGGAAATCCCATAATGTTGTTGGGATGCTCTACCATAAGCTTTGACCTTTTTGATTACCAGTCCATTATTGGTTCATTTGTGATTCACTTGTTTTATCATCACCTCCCATAGAGTCACATTGCGAGTGCTTGGGTATCCCAGTGGGCTCTGCTGGCCTCAAACATTACTTCCACAAATATAGAATGTTGTGGCATTCAATCATATTACTTCTTTATATTACTTATTTTTCTGTTAGTAGTTTTGCACACTTGATATCCTCCTCTGATCTTCATCTCTTTTATCAACTCCCCTTGCTTAAATTTTTCTGCAGACTTTTATCATGCTCTTCTACAAACTTTCACTTTCTCTCAACCAAGACGCATAATCAAAAGCCTTCTCAAACATTTCACATCCTCACAATCCACAAAAAATACTTCAAGACTTAAAATATTGAGAACACAAAACATGCTACTTTATCAACTTATACTTTTAATAATCTTCCTCAAAAATCTTCAATCTTTGAGCATTTGAGAACAAAATTAATGTGACAAAAACAAACCTTTCTTTCAACAATTATGGTTGTATCAAACTTTGACTTTGGTGTTCTCTTCACTTATCTTCAAACCTTTTGATCTCCAACAATGCCTCTATCTTTAGCTAAGGTTGGGGTATCTTTCTCTTTACAACATTCTCCTATCACTCACTGGCTATGATCTACTCTTACACTTTTCTTTGGAAACTTTTATCTTCAATGAATATTTCTTTTCAGATATGATTTCCTCAATCACTCTTGGATGAGCACTTTTCCTTGGCGTGGTCTACCGCCTCTTGCAATCAGCTGCAATATCTTTTTTCACTTTGACTTTTAAACCAACAATTCTTCTTTTTAGACTTATTTAGCTTCCTATTGGCGGTTACTGCTACAACTTCAAATAATTCTGAAATCATTTGCTGCAAATTCTTCTTTTCATTGGAAACAATCTCTATTTAAAACCCATTTTTTTTACTTTGAAAATGCAGTGATCTTTGACCACAACTTTCTTGGCAACAAAAGATTTGAAACCCTCTCTTTTATGGCAAAAGTCTTTTGAATCTTTATTATTTTTTATTTTTCTCTTCCATCTTCATTATTATTTTTCTCACCTTTTTCACAAACACATTCACATTTCAATTACATAATCACACAAATCATATGTTCCACAAGATACATCACATACAGATTTTGACTTCAAATATTCAAAAACATGTTCAAATTCACACTCCCTTTTATGAATGTCTTTAGCAACAACACACTTTTTAGTACATAAATCTTTTGTACTGCATGAAACATCATGAACTGATTTTGACTTTATGTTGTCATTTCTTGCTACAACTGATTGACATAGTTTATTTTTTTCTTCTTTCAAATTTGATATTTCTTTCTTGCATAAGCTATTTTCTTCTTCCAATTTCTTCAACTTTTCTTCTAAAACTTTGTTCTTTTTCTCAACATCATCAAAAACTTTAGCTTTTCTTCTAATTCTTCATTCATCTTCTTAACTTTGTTTAATTCTTTTTCTAAATCATCAATTTGACATAGATGTTCATATATTTGCTTAGAAAACTCTTTAAAATCTATTATCAATTTTGAATTGCATTCTTTAATATTCAACAATTCTTCTTCTAAACTGTCTTTTTTTCATTTTTACTCTTTTTTCAACTTTTCCCATTGAAACACAAATAATTTGACTTACCTTGTCAATAAATTGTCCTTCTTCAGTAGCTGTTGTTGAATCCTTTTAATTTCAATCCCCCCTTAAACTCACTAATCTTTTGACTTTTCTGAAGCTTCCTTGAATAGCTACAACTGAACCTTCAATCTTTATTTTTTGCTTTTCAATACCTCCAAACTTCTTTAACAGTACCTGTAATCCTATGTTTCTCTACTCTGGCTTTTTCACAGGCTTTTTGCTTCTATTTATATAGCTTTCAATATTCTATTGGACAACAACACTTTGTCAATCAACTCCCTGGATCTCCATTCTTGTTTGCAGTGATTTTCAACTCTTACAAATATCCTTCACACCCAGGATTGTCAACATCTACTCAAACTCTACAAATCCTTTCTTCTGATCGATGTTCCATTCTTGCTTTCATCTTTGACCTTCTTTTCATTTAACTATGAATGGGAATTTCAACCTCCAATCACTGCAGCAACATTTCTCTTACCCAAATTGCCCATGATCTTTCATTTCTTTTCTTTTCATAGCAACCCGCCTTCTCCAAGAAGTTGTTAGAAATAATTACTCTTCATAAAAATATGCTACAACTTAAACATTATTTTTTTCTCAGCAATGTCATGCAGGGGAGGCATTAAAATTTCTTATATGGCTTCAATGCTACCGATAGCTCCACCCATTATTGCAAGCTATTTTACTTTCAACGTTTACACTTATCTTTAGACCAACATTCCCCTGGTTCTCTTTGCTCTCATTCGACTGATAATTTGATTTTTTTCTCCTCTTAGCTCTGAAATGTCCCTCATCAGCTACAACTGATTTAAAATATTTTCCTTTGGCTTCCTCCCATGACCTTTAGACAAGAATACTAACAACCTCCTTCACTATGATCTCTTTTTTCACTTAATAGGATTGTGTTGGTAAGTTCCTCTGGGCCACAATCATCTTCCCTTGATAACAACAGTAGGCTAAGAACATCCTCTAACTAGAAGCTACTTTAAGGAACGTAATCTTCTTTTCTTTCTCTTTCTAATGGTGTGAACCAAGTCTTCAACTACTGCAAAATTCTTGTAAAGATATTCATTTGGAATGTTGCATGGATTTTTGTAGCTACAGCTGCTACAACAATGGCCCATGATACAATCTTATCTATAGAATCAACTCTACCATGATCTCCTATTATGATCTCTTGCTCTGATACCATTTGTAGGGTGCAGGGGAGCAACAAAACATTTATCTTACATAGAAAATGATAATAAATAAACACACAAACACTAATCAAAGTACATAGGAGGATTCAACAAATGATTTTTATATTAATGTCTTTTTCAATACAGAGCCGCCAAAACAAAACTATTTATGCCCCAAAATCATTCTAAAACTATCACAACCTTACATATATCTTATACATCACTCTTTACAGTGTTGTGTAGCTGGACTCTGCTAGGAGAGCATCAAAATACAAATTCAAACATTATATAGACATCATGGAGGAGACTATGTAAACATACAATAATTTTTTCAGAATGCCCATAAAGTGTGTTAGATTGCATATGTGACAGTGGACAGAAAAGATGAAATCCATTCAAATCCAATGAAGATCTGCTTCAATCTTTATCTTTAATGCTGAAAGATTTACTTGCAAATGGAGGATACGTAGGAAATGGACTTGTCAGGAAACAGTGACAAGTATTAATGTTTATACGGATGATGTACAGTTGGGTTGTTGAGATTACAATCTCCAACATTCTATTCTTTATCTTCTTTGTTTTTCCTATTTGTTCTATCTAACTCATGAAACTTTTTCCATAACTTGAAAAACATTTTCTAAATAACGGCTTGGATCCCACTTTTAGAAACCCTTTTTTTATCTTGATCAAAAACTACCATTAATTTATTATGATAATGCACTCTTGGTTTTATTTTCTAAACAGCACAGCTACTGTGTATTTTGAAGAGAAATTAAATTAGCTTTAAATATAATTGGGCAAAAAAGAAAACCGTGCAGATCGCTATAGCCAATCCAACAAATAACATAAAAGCTTCAAAACTTATCCAGCTTAACTAATACCAGAAAGATGCCGAGTGAATTCCAATCCATCAGAAGTTACTCTAAACAATGTACTCATAATATAGAATACCAGAACATATTCACATTATTCAATTCAACAAATTATACATAATAATAATGTGAAAAAATGTCATTCAAATAGAGCACACATTAAAATATCCAGTCATGCAGACATCGGTCTCAACTGTCAAAACTAAACCTCAAGAAACACCTTATGCGTGTCTTTAAATATGATGAAAACCCGGTGTAGTTACTGCTATGATTGACAATACAAGAAAATGGACCTTATTTCTACTCAAAATTACATCTATGTACACAATCCACTTGCATCATTAATTAGTAGCATGAAGGTTCACACTCTAAACTATATAACAAGAAGAGCTACATATTTTACTGGTCACAATTAACATAGTGCAATAAGAACCTATGGATACATATTATTTGGAGACATAAACAACAATAGGTAACTCCCAGTCAAAACCACACATATCAAAGGATAAAATCATGCAACCCAAGAGCAATGATAGTTGGTCAAGCTAATCATACACAAGAAAGCACATAAAGATAATGGTTGAGATGATATGACAGACCATTACCATTGACAGCTATAAACATAGAATACACACCAATAATTCATTAATTTATTCCATTTACAAATCAATGACACATCTTAAGTGTTACGTGCCCTTCTATACATTAGATAAATCTAGGAAGACCCCTAAGTGGCAATAGAAAGTAATGAAAAAGCCAATACCAAAATGCTACTGGAGATGTGGTTGCCTGGCAATAGATTATGACGACCCCATACCTCTTAATGATCATGTGAGTCTCATCTTTCCAACTGTCATCACAAAGGAAATATGTATACGATCCAAACTAAAGAAAAACACCACCATTATAAGTTACACAGGGATGATTACTGATGAGGCCATTTATTGTCTCTATTATATTGATCTTAATACTTTGTTTTAAGTATTACCAAAATATTTGTGGGCTTATAATCAGTTGAACTTGTGTTAAATTATAGTTAGAACCGTCAAACCCATGGGTAGATAGTTATGTCATGTTTTTCCAATATCATATATATATATATATATATA
>MU227948.1:171253-221791 GCA_018584345.1 Thuja plicata | reverse complement strand
TAATTAATTATAAAAACATAAATGTGCATTCAAAATCAATTAATTTATTAAAAATGCATATGACATCATCAAATTCAGTTGACTGATTATCAAAATGGAAACAATCCAGTTCCACTCAGTTAACTGAGTCTCCACTGATTATCATTTTAAAAACATTTTAGTTAACTGTGAACTGATTTTGGAAGTTTCCAAAATAACTGATCAGTCAGTTCAGTCAACTGATTCTCTCGACCAATCGAATGCACATGGATTGTGCTTCTTCAATTGAATCTGAGCCACTCTTTTTGTTCGATCTCGACCGTCGATTCGAGAGAGATTTCTATAAAAGAGAAAATCTTTTCCCTCACAAAGGATCCTAATTTTTTCTTAATGTTATTATACTACATTTTTATAGCATTCTTAGCATTCTCTCATTTAGCTAATATTGTTGTTTACTTTTATGTTAATCATATCAATCTAATTTAGAGCATATTTCAATTGGTGTTTTAAAATCAATCTTACACACTCAATTTGGTGCTTCTAAAGTGGATCCTAATTAGTTTTGGATGAACAACAAACTGCATTTGCATTTAGATTAATCATTTATTTGCATTATCATAGCTTTTAAAATCCTTCATTTAGGTCTTCAGTGTAGTCACTGAGCTTGCAATGATCTGAGAGCAAGCTCATACTCCTGCCTTCTAGAAGGCAACAGGTCGATTCATTCACACATGCAGGATGAATTAATCTATATTCATTCCTGTATGTAACTGAAGAGCAATGACCATGTTGAAGTGTTCTGCTAAGTAGAGGCCACTTTTAGCACGCACATCTATAACTGCAATAAATGTATCATTACGACATTAAGCCAGTTCTGTACCTCGTGCCACGTATGCCAAGTGAGGACACTTGTCAATGTTTTGTAGGGGTAGGGAAGTGTACTAATTCCTAAAATGTCATTTCTATTTACTCCTACAAGATTTAACGTCACCTCAAATCTGTACTTTGCCCTTGTCTCATTAAAATCCCATTGCTATATCACACAAGTGTTGTACCTTTATTCCCAAATTATCCCTGATTGTCAGACTTGATGTGACCTATAATTAAATTATGTGGCAACTCGCAGTAAGAACTATAATTTCTCCTGTTAAAACACATTATCATTGTTCATGATAATAATAACAGAGGAATGCAGAAGAAGGTCCATAGTTTTAAAAGGAGTAGTCTGAAACTCAAGAAGGAATAAGGCATTTATCGATTACAGAGTAGACAAATTGAAAAAATTGGCAAACATAGATGGGAGGGAAGTTGTAGAGACATGAGCCGGTAGTACATAGTGTTTTAATTTTAGATGTTGAATCAGTAAGGAGGTTTAATGCATGTGGCTTTTTAGGATATTTCTTGAAATTAATAGAGTTTGATGAAGACGCAGCAGTTGAATTTGCAAATACATTTGAGGAAGGGCAAGCAACAGTATGGGGATTGATAGTGGTCTCCACAGAAGAATGGATAGCAAAAGTAATCAAGTTACCAATGGTCGGGGAGCACTACCCCAATGTGCATGATGCTAGATCAGCTAGGGCCCAATTTACCCTATCGAGTGACCCTCCTCTGGAGATTACCAAGCAAGGGTACAAAAGAATGTCTATCCCTCCGCCATATAATAAATTGGCCACGCATATTATCATGTATTTTACCTATGAAGGAATATTTTCTAATTTGCATGCACATCACTTTAAATTACTTAGTTACGTAAGGCATAATCTTCCAATGAATGTTCCCAGTTTCTTGTACAATATGCTATGCATCAGTGCTGAGGAAACCCAAAAAGGAAATGTCAATTATGTCACCCACCATGCCCTAATCAAATTCCTAATAGAGAAATCTCGTAGGGATGTCTCTCCTTTGGCATGGTCAAAATTTTTCCAGCATAAAACCCTACAACCTCACATTGACCCTAGTGTGCAACCTAGCCATGATGATGTAGTACCCATTGGCCCAGCTGTTGAGCAAGACACCCAAGGGACAGAATCTAAAAATCTACAACAAAGTATGCCTTTGCCTGCTCATATGAGAAATGTACCTACTTCTACCCAAACAAAAGGAAAATAGAAATTAGAGGGAGAGAATTCCATTCCTACAGCCAAGCCACAAAACCCTACAACCTCAAAGGGGAAGAAAAGGAAGTCGGTTCCTGTAGCAGTTACTCCTGCAGTAGAGAAACTGAAGAAGGTTATTAAGAAAAAAGTTGTGGAGATTGAAGAAAAATATGTGTGAAGAAGCCCTAGAATGAGAGGACAACTCCCTAAAGTATCCTCAGAAATCCAATCTGTTTCCCCCAAGCAATCTGATGGAGAGCCTCATGTACAAATTATTCTGGATGATTCCCCAAAATAGTCTGAAATTCTAGACATTTCTCAAAATCCAAAAGAGACATGTGAAGCTGAACCTGATGTATGCCAAAATAACCCCCAAGAAAGTCATCAGGATATCTTAGAAAATAATGAGGAGGATGCTTCAATAACTCATCAGTCAGCCTGCTTAGAGAGTGCCCTAGTTCCCTATAAAAGAACCTGGTTAACAAGTTTCTTAGAACAATCATGGAAGGAACAGAGGAGGCAAAATAACTAGGAAGAAGATTGTGGCCCAATCACTTTGTAGATGCTTCTCTTTGGATTATATAATAGGTATGTTTTGACAACAAAATTATGGGAGAAGAGAAAAATAAAATGAAGAAGGTAATAACAGAGCGAGGGGAGGAGATTGCAGATTTAAAAGAGCAATTGGCAAGACAAAAATAAAAGATGGATCATGCCCTTAAGTTGGCTGATCAAATAATTACTTGTAGGCTAGCACCTAGGGTTTATGCCATCTATTTAAAAGAAAAGTTTCTCTTATTCCAATTAATGATGACCCTTAAAGACATAGACTCTAAGTTTAAAACAGCTCAAGAATTTTATGACCTATACCAGACCCTTCCTCATGGCAGCAAAACTTACTTTGTGAACTGTATATACATAACTTCATTATCCCTACAGAAAATGAGTGGAACCCTCTACTTTACATAGGGGATGTACACTTGAGGGCATTAATGTCCTGGATGCACAATGAGGCCAAATATGACAGACAACTAGAAAATTACAGGGATCAGGAGAAAACAAAACCACTGCCATTGAGGGCAGAGAGCAACAAACTAGATGTACTCCTTAGAGATTGGTTCAATCTGACCTATGGAAAGTCAAAGAGGAAACAAGAAAGCAAATCTTTGGGATTAGAATAGAGGTCTATGCAGAGTATGACGACATGTCTCACTTTTTCTTTCAGAGAGCCCTGGCTGGTGCCAGAAGCAGGTGGAGCAGATTACTGAAGCATTTAAGAGGTCAGAGCTACACAACCCTATCAACCTCCAAGCAATGATTCACATAGCACCAAAATACATGCACCTGGGTAGGCAAATTAGACAAGAACTCTGGTGTCCACTTACCATGCAGCCACCTATGCTCCTTTGGCCCCTTTATGACATCAATGCTGAAAGGCTTGACCAGTTGCAGGAGGATCACATAATGGATGTCTGGGATAGGACAAGAGGATTCTATTACACTTTTAAGAGCCAGAGGTGAGGTAGGACAAAGGTTGGTGATTTTTGAGTAACTACCATAAGATAAAATGCTTGAGGACAAGCATTCAACTTACCAAGGGGCAGATGATGAGACCATTTATTGTCTCTATTATATTGATCTTAATACTCTGTTTTAAGTATTACCAAAACATTTGTGGGCTTATAATCAGTTGAACTTGTGTTAAAGTATAGTTAGAACCGTCAAACCCATGGGTAGATAGTTATGTCATGTTTTGCCAATATCATTTATATATTGAAATATTTCATATAGCTATCAGAATGTGTGTTCTAATATTTGGATCAATTTGATTAGGTTGACTTGTATGAATATTTCTGCATGATAACTAACCTGCCAGGAAGTAAGAGCAACTTGAGAGTGGTCGACAACATTTAAAAGAGAACGTTGAGGTCCACTTGCGATGGGTAACCATCATGGCATCAGAAGACACAACTGCTACAAAAGAGGAGCCACTATTCCAAAAATGCAGGAATGTAGTGCTGCTATATTCCCTCTGCACTCATTATCATGTTGAATTGGTCGCCCAAACTTTATTGCACATATCGTGGGCTGTTACGTTTCCCTTTCTTCTTTGGCGTGATTTCAGCCATATCTTTTCTTTTCTGTTTTGGAATAAAGTGTCGATCCTCTATTTATAGGGATTTGACTATTAGTTTGTAATTTCAAAAGTTTTTGGGAATACATTATTGTATCTTGCACAACAAGTTATTTTCCAGTTTTATGTATTGTTCTTATGTAATCAGTTCTTGAAATGTAATGAAATGATTTTTGGTTTACCTCATGTGTTAGTAGATTAGTAGAAGCTGACCAAGGGGACCCACTTGGAAGGTGGATTAGAATAGAGTAGAGTAGATTTAATTTCAGCATCCCCAACATTTCAGATAGAAGATTACGGTTTCAACCTGCAGCATTGTACTTTGTGAATGTTCCTGCAGCACCTGCAAGGATAGTTATAGTGAATGCTCTAGGTTGAAAGAATAGGCTTAAGTAGAGTTTAAAATTCTAGCATTAATTTTAGTAAGGAGTAAGTTTGTTTACTTTCCTACAGCTCTAGTGTAGATTTCTTTCATGCATTTTACCTTCCTACAGCATAAGTAGAATGACTCTTTGAGGGACTTAGTGCACATATTGTGCCGTACCATTTTAAGTATATGTCCCTGGGTTGATAAATTAATTGCACCTCATGGTGGGAGAAGTAATCCTTAGATTGAATAAACTATTCCTAAGAGAGGCTTTGAGCATGATTACTAAGCACCTATTGTGAGACGGTTCAATTACAAAGAAATCAATCCAAAACAAAATGAGGTAATCTTCCAATATGCAAGTCAAGGGCATATACAAAGCATAGAACAAACAGAAGGAGAGCCAACCTTGCAAAATTGATTCTGGTATTGAAGCCATGGATAGGGACATTGAAAATACACAAAAATGTGTTAGAGATGGTGAAATTAATAACAATAGTAAATGCTCTTGCCTAGTCAAGGCTTGCAATAAATACAATATCAAACCATTAATTATCAAAGCCAAATAGAAGTTTGAAGACATACCTCGGGTATTGTTGGCAAGTGATCTATTTTGTGTGTTATGATTCAATTTTGGTTGTCATTTATGGAAACACATCTGGGTTATAGATCGATTCCTATAAAGTTAAGTTATGGTGACTCTGAAATAGTCTAAGTACCGAAGGAGAGATACAAAGGTATTTTGGATATCGAAGATTGAGATCAATGAGTTAAGGCATGTGAGCTTAGAGGAAGATAGTATGGGGTATGTGTGACCTCCACCTAAGATCAATTTTGTTTTGGTAATGTTTACAACAAGTTAGAGAGATTTTAAGACAGACAGACAATATCATAACAGTAATACAGAGCAGCTGGACATAAGCGATGATTCAGAGAGTATGACATGGACTCCTGGAAATCGGAGTTGGATTATGATTATTGATAACCTATACTTTGATTATGTAAGAGCATTGACTATGCATTTGATATTTATTTTATTAAATGTATTTTGTATTGAGAGCCGACTATGTAATATTTGGTTAAGAGAGCCGACTTGGTAAAGAGAAAAGATATATATATGGAGATATTTTTGTTGAGAGAAGATATGGATGATAGATGGATGATATGTTTTTGAGGAGATACGAATGGCAGGGCAGAGGATGACAGAGATCATTGATGAGCTATGAATAGGAACTATCTAAGCATTAGAGATGCTTGTTTTGTTCATTACTAAGAACATTTTGTAACAGAATTACATTGTAATATTTTTATGCTCAGTTGGCCCCTAACAGGGTGTTGTATACCTTTAACAAGGTTGTTATTCCTTTAACAAGAAAATGTACTATGTAATATTCAGCTCCTAACAGGGCTAGGTCTCCTAACAGGGACGCTATATTTTAGTGCATGCTTGTGGGTACCATCCCCACCAAGGTTTTCCCTTGGCCAGGGTTTCCTCGACAATGAATTATGGTGTTATGAGTACTGTGTTATTTGCTTATGTTCTTTTCATTTCTGCAAGCATATGATTAATGTTTAATTGGTTGAAATTTTTTTAATAAGTTTTGTAATATTGATTCATCCCCCTCTCAGTATTACCTAATCCTAACAATTGGTATCAGAGCTTTTGGCCCTTTGAGAGAAATTCTAACAACTTAAGGGAGATTAGAATGGATTTGGATAGCTTGCAAGAAAAAAATGATGCTGCACTAGAAGACCTTGACAAAGCAAAAACAAAGAATGGAGAATTAAGATTCAACATGTGAAGAGCTGAGAAATTTATAAAGAAACTCAGAGACCAGCTTGAACTTTCTAGAAGTCAGAGACATGATCTTGTGGTTTAGATAAAAGAAGATTCAGACAAAGACAATTCAAATCAGATGAAGCAACTTGAAGAAGAAAATGAAACTTTGAAACTTTAGAATAAAGCTATGACTAAAGAGATTCAATTACAAAAGGATTCTAAGAAGAAGATTGAAGTAACTTTGAATAGTGCATTAGAACAAATGAAGAATGAGGCTGACATCTACAAGAACAAGTATCTAGAACTGGAGAAATACAATCAGATCATAAAAGGTGAACTTGTTGAGGCAAAGAAACACATTAAGAAACTTCACGCCAACAGTGATTTGATCGATGAACAAAGAGACAGACATAAACCTAAAGGTGATATGACTAGTATTGGCTTCAATGAAGTTGAATGCTCAAACAACCAGGAAGAGAAATCTGATGCAAAGATTGATGCTGAAAAACCTACTATTGAAGAACCTAGAGAGCAGATGAGACCTTTCAAAGGTAGATTCTTTGGTTGTAACAAGTTTGGACACATGAAAAGAGACTGTAGAGGTAATGCCCCTTTTAATACCTTTTCTTGTTATTATTTTAATTGTAATGGATATGGGCACAAGAAAGCAGAATGCAAGAAACCTAATCAATCTAGATATAAACAAGACAATGGAAGAAAACCTATAGTGAAACCTACATGCTACAAATGTAATAATATTGGACACATTGCGAAGTATTGTAAGTTGCAAGTAAATCAGGAAAGAAGACCTCCTATATGTTACAAATGCAATAATCCAGGTCATATAGCAAAGTTTGCAGGTATAATGGAGTAAACCACAGAAGAGTACCACCTCCTATGAATACACAAAAGAATGGAAATGATATTGGCAAGACTGTTGCAAATTTAAAGAGTGATTTTGACAATTTTTTAAGAAAGCAGAGGATAAAAACAGTGGTAAGATATGGAAGATCAAAGAAACAAGTGATACATTGGTTTAGGGAGAGACAATAGATGCTACTGGATCTTCGCCTAATGATAACAAAGCAGAATCGACCTAATTGGCTGATCATGGCCTTAGGGGGAGCATTGGATAAAGACATCATAATATATCTCACCTCGTATCTTATGGATTGAGCTCATGCGAGCTTAGTTATGAGCATGGCCGACATCACAGAGTATGCAATTAAGAGCGCAACATCAGTCGATGCATATATTTTGATTGCGAGATCTACAACCGATTGGATAGTATCGAGTAAAGTGAACTTTTATAAATTAACATTGTATAAAGCATCATATGATGATCTATTTCCTTACCATTTGACAAAGAGTGACCTAAGGAGATCAGAGAGCAGAGAGATTCAGTCTATCCTACATTTGCCTTGCGTGATCGATTGAAGCGAAAACTCAGAATTCAACGTGAAAGAGGTATTTACATCATCTAGCTATGGATGCACCTATTATTTATGATGTTGTAGATTGACCTAGGTATAAGTTCAAGAAACATCCATTCAAGTCTTGTGAAGAAGACCTCGAAGGAGAATTTTCTTGGACACCCTACAAAGTTTTACACGTAGAAGATATTAGGGCTTACATTCATTGTAAGTATGATATACTAGGTATTGATGAAATTTATACTAAAATGGAATATGTGACTAACAAAGGCATTATGAGAGATGAATACAAACATATTGATCAGTTGAGCATTATGAAAATTCTAGATTTGTATGAATTCGACAAAGAAGAATGGTTTAAGATATTGTTGAGTAGAGTACATGATCAGTTCATTTGGATAGACGAGTAGCCTATGAAGATCTGTAGTGATTTAATTCATGATATTACTGGATTGGACAATATTGGAATCATTCTTGTTGCAAAAAAACATGTGAAGAAGCAAGTCAAAACCCTAACTCACTCAAAATGGGACAGGCGAGCAATGACTGTGAATGACATCTTTCAACAAGATGTGAGACTAATTTCTATGATACTTGGCTACAAATTCTACTACAATAGTAGACCTAATTTGGTATCAACATGAGTTATCATGATGACATATAGAATGGTGAAAGAAAATGTCAAGTATAACCTATGCGAAGTGTTAGGACAACAATTTATGGAGAATGTAAAACTGATAAAGAAAGACAGATCGAAGACCTTCATATTTGGCTCACTGTTGGTACATATGTTCATACACATTGAACATAGATTCCCAGGCATGCACCCTAGTGGTTGGAGAAGAGGGATACCTACTGGTATTTAGATTTCACAGAGCTACAAAAGACAAAACAAGACATGGGTTGATGGTGAGTTATTTGGCACGATCAAGATTCTTCAGAAGCAGATGAAAGGTAGATACAAGATACCTGAAGACATAGTTGAGAAGTGCAAGGATACAATCTGTTTCATGTTCGAAATTGATTGTGTATGCTTGGAAGGTAGTCAAACCAAAGAATAAATAGTGTTATCCTATGGGATATGAGGTAAGTTCAAAAGTACTGACTATGCAAGTTGAACATGTTATTGCATTTGAGATTGATACATCTGAAGAAAGATGGGGAACCTATGAGGATAAATCTGTTGAGGTAAGAGAGGAACAGACCATAGGTCTAAGGAAAAGGAAAATTGACAACATTGTGCATGAATCTGGTGTTAAGACAAGACTGACAAAGGAAGAGTTGAAGGAAGTAAAAAGGAAAATGGCAAAATGATCTTCTGGATTGGCAGGTGCTAGTACTTTAGCCCTTACACATCCTGAAGTAGTGATGACAGTTGTTGCACCTACAACAGACATTAATCTAGACACCTCCTCTCCACCATAGTAGACATCGCAAGCTGAAAAGATTACTCCTAGAGTAAGCACTAGATCTAGCAGACATACACCACCTAAGGAACCAAGCACTGTGAGAGAAGAGAAGAAAACTGAAAGTGAGAAACATATATGGAAGCTTGACTTGAAGATGATTAAGAAGAGAGCTATAAAGCAGGGTAAGCTAGTTTCTATAAACAAATACTATGACAGGTATGAGGAGACTGATAAAATCAAGATTGAAGATGTTGTAGTTAATCATTTACTTATTTTCAAGAAGACTCTATTGGAAATTGAGGGCAGTGTACCTGAAGAATTATATGGGAGATTGGAGACTAGGAAACAACTAGCACAAATTGAGGATGAAACCATCAGAAATCAGGAAATTGATAATATGCTACCTGTGATATCTCTACAAGAAAGGGACATAATATTCAAAGAATTGAAACCTTTGTTGAGAACAAAGATTAGACTACTGAAAATTATGGCAAGAAAATATGATGAAATCATTGAGGAGACTCAGATAGCACTGGAGAAAATATTAATGAACACTACTCCTGAGAAGACTCCACTTCCTAAAACTACTTTGCCTACACCCTTGGGAATGGGAGAGAGTTCAAAACCAGCCGAGGCAAGTGTTGATAAGAGAGAAGTTGATACACAACTATATTTCTATGTTTCTGGTGTACCTGTGTCACTTGACACCTCTAATGATGAGAAGGACCCTTTTGAAGGAAACTTTGACAATGCTATGATTGAGGATGAAGAACAGAAGGATGAAGAATGCAAATAGGAAGAACAAAAAGAAGCAGTACATGATGAAGGACATGAAGAAAAAGATGAAACCAAAACCGAGGTAAACACGTGTTCTACGTCATTGTTGGCAAGGAAAGACAATCAAACAAATGTTGATGTTGATTGCATGGATGAGGATGAGCTAGTAAAATTGGCTTTTACTACACTTACTAAAGCCAAGGAGAGATCAAAGCAAAAAGGTGACAAAAAGGTTAAGGTAATAACTAGATAAATTGATACTGTGAAAAAATTGCTTCTAGTACCTATTGTTTTCCAACACAAAGATGATATTGAAAACTTGAAGATAACACTTGATGAATTTGATGGTTATTATGAGAACTCGATAAAGATTGTTGAAGAGAAGGCAGAAAAGAACTACTCGGAGAAGAAGCTATTCAAATTTTGCAAGTCTATCTCATGGGACTTGAGCATTTTGAAAACTACTACTGCAAATGCTAAGAGTTGCATTGGACATGGAAGGAAACTATTTAGTTACTACATGAATCCTATCTGGCATGTTCAAAACATTGAAGATATTATTGCCAAGGACAGGGCAACCGTGAACAGTATGATGGAAAGTTGTGATACCTCTTCACAAACTACAGTGGAATTGGACAAAGAAGTAACAAGAATCTTGGAAAAACTAGATGTGTTGGATATTGAGAAAGGGAGAGTACTAATCAGATTCAACTTGCTGAAGAGTTTAATCACTCCTAAGCTATCTATAATTGAAGCACACTTATCAGACATGGAGAAGACTGCAGATTCATTGACTAACTCTATGCCTATAGAGTTGAAAGATGCAGAGACAACATCATTTGCATTGAATGGACTAATTCATGTTAGTCAACTATTGCTTAAGTCATGGAGTACAGAAGTGAAGATCTTGGAAGATTCCTTTCAAGATATTCTGAAACTAGTGAGCAAGCACTAATCCTATTACTTTTATGCACATTTGCCATTGTTGTCAAAGGGGGGAAGAGAAGAAAAATGAATGGGAGAAGAGAGAAGAGAAAAATGAATAAGGAGAAGGAGAAGATAACGTATAAGGGAAGAAGAGAAAAACAAAATAGAGAAAGAAGGAGAGACAGTTTTGTTGGAACACTTAGTCATTTTTTTGTTAAGTGTTGCCATCAATTCCAAAGGGAGAGATTGTTGGCAAGTGATCTATTTTGTGTGTTATGATTCACTTTTGGTTGTCATTTATGGCAACACATCTGGGTTACAGATCAGTTCATATAAAGTTAAGTTCTGGTGACTCTGAAATCGTCTAAGTACCGAAGCAGAGATACATAGGTATTTTGGGTATCGAAGATCGAGATCAATGAGTTAAGGCACACAAGCTTAGAGGAAGATAGTATGGGGTATGTGTGACCTCCACCTAAGATCGATTTTGTTTTGGTAATGTTTACAACAAGTTAGAGAGATTTGAAGACAGACAGACAACAACAAAACAATGATACAGAGCAGCTGGACATAAGCGATGATTCAAAGAGTATGACGTGGACTCCTGGCAATCAGAGTTGGATTATGATTGTTGATAACCTATACTTTGATTATGTAAGAGCACCGACTATGCATTTGATATTTTTTTTATTAAATCTATTTTGTATTGAGAGCCGACTACGTAATATTTGGTTAAGAGAGCTGACTTGGTAAAGAGAAAAGATATATATATGGAGATATTTTTATTGAGCGAAGATATGGATGATGGATGGATGATATGTTTTTGAGGAGATATGAATGGCAGAGCAGAGGATGACAAAGATCATTGATGAGCTATGAACAAGAACTATCTAAGCATTAGAGATGCTTGTTTTGTTCATTAATGAGAACATTTTGTAACAAAATTACATTGTAAGAGTTGTATGCTTAGTTGGCCCCTAACAGGGTGTTGTATACCTTTAACAGGGTTGTTATTCCTTTAACAAGGAAATGTACTATGTAATATTCTGCTCCTAACAGGGCTAGGTCTCATAACAGGGACACTATACTTTAGTGCATTCTTGTGGGTACCATCCCCACTGGGGTTTTCCCTTGGCCAAGGTTTCCTCGACAACAAATTATGGTGTTATGAGTACTATGTTATTTGCTTATGTTCTTTTCATTTCTGCAAGCATATGGTTAATGTTTAATTGGTTGAAAAGTTTTAATAAGTGTTGTAATACTGATTCACCCCACTCTCAGTATTACGTAATCCTAACAGGTATGAGAGAAACCAGAGGTGAATAGGGAGGAACAAAATAAAAAGATATTGTAGTCCCAAAGCTTCTGGTTTAGCAATGTACCCAAATGCAGCACTCCAGATCGTGATAGAGATTACCCTAGAAGGAAGAAGACAGGGATGTTTGATTAACCCGGACCCTAGAGGGAAGATAGATGGATACTGAGCCAAAAACCCCCCCAAGAGACTAATCCCTGCTGCCATAAATCATACCCTTCAAAACCCTTCAAAATCCACAATTGGCATGCAGAGGCATGCATGAGCGTAACACCGAGACACCAATTCCATTAATTACCTCCTCACAGCATTAACAACCTCCATGCATTTATTATCACAACCCATTATGTTCTTCAATAGATTGTTTGTAAGCGACCATTGTAAAAGATGATTAGTGGAGTCTCCCGCAACCAGAACATTCCCATATGCTCCCACCAACCTTCCTTCATGAAAGGTACCAAAAGTATATTCGTTAAAACTAAGAAGAGCTTTACACCATTAATGTAGAAGCATAATCAAGATCTAGAATAAAAAATACTTGCAAAAATAATCTCTATCTACTGGTACTAAGGGACAATTATCACACGAGCAACATACCATCATTTCAAATACAAATGAAATCTAAAATCAATTAACCAATACGGATAACCGTTTTCCCATCTTTAATGCCCACTACATTGTAACTGTTTGCACACCTTCAACTTGACAGGGCTGCTACGCCGAAAATAAATCATATTTTTTAATTCATCAATGCATCCACTTTATCGGATAAAATGTATGATCAGATTTTTCTGGTAAAATGCATGATCTGATTTTTCTAGTAAAATGCATGATCAAATTTTTTTCCCGGTATAAGACAGTTTATCGGTGCTGATACTTTTCCGTCAATGGGCGATGCCCACAATAAAAAGCCTATCCGCTTAATTATGTATAAAAAATATATTATGAAAACAAAATACATAAAGATACTTATATTTATATATTTTTAATCTAAATTTAATTTTAAAATCAATTAATAATTGAAATGAAAAAATAAAACTAATCAATATTTAAAAAATAATATTTAAATTATTTTGTATTTAAAACATAATACGTAAAACATACTTTATAATTAAAAAGTAATGTTAAATAATAAATAAAATAGAAAAAGGCATATTACGTTATAACCATTCAAAAAATAAAAGATAAAATATTCACTAAACGCGGCAAGGTTGTAGTGAATGAGGGAAAAATCTCCAATTGAAATATGTACAAAACCAAAAGTAAAAGACAAGAAAATTATAGGGAAAACGTACGACAAAAATCTGGATAGGATTTTAGCGTTCCAATTGTGTAATAAAGGGGTGGAAGGTTTTTTATTAGAAGAGCAGATTAAAAAAAAATTGAATAAGCCCATGTACTCGTGATTTGGTCATGGCCGCCACTGTTTTAGCTTGTCGGGCGCATCTGTTCAAATGCTACTCGCATGATGGAACTCCTCACAAGCAAGTGAAATTGCTGCCCAGAGCTCGGTGCCATAGGAAAGTTACAATCGCTCTATCATGCAATAATGACTGTTCTAGTAAGTCTCATTTTGCAATTTTTAGCAGAGATGCATATACTCTATAATTTGGACTTGATGCGTACACAATGACTATACACCAGCTTTTGATGGCAGTGAATTTTCTTACGCATACACACAACCAAGTGTTCTGCGCTCGTATTTTGTTTTCCCAGGAATTTGGCTTGTACAGACCAGTTTTGAATTGTTTGTGGGCACTGCTGCATTTGTGGTATACCATTCGAGTGAATGTGTTGTTAGGGCCACTTGTTTGGGCTTTCTGTTTATTCTCGGTAATTCTTGGTTGAGGTTCTGAGCCGCTCTTAATGAGTGACAGACCACATTCTTTAAATTTGTAAATACAGGTCGTGTTTGAATGCAGAATTTTTGTTTTGTAAATACATGTCCAATGGATTTATGGACCCCCTTTTGTAGCGGAGAGATTTCAATTTGGTTCATACTCTTACAACTATGCTCCTTGACAATTACACCTCAGCACAATGGTTTGTGTTCTTATTGTAACACAGTTTTGTATTTTAGATTAGTGGTGCATAGCGCTTGCATGCTATCCAATCCTTCATTACGATGCCCGGTTTCAAAGCTCCCCGCAGAGGACACAGTCACCAGAGGTGAGGCAGTCGGTGACCTAAAGATTGCAACGCATCGCAGGAGGATTGCACCAGCCCTGCAAATGATAATGATCCTATGGTCTCCCACCCCGGTACCTGACAAATATGTTTACCCCACTCAGCAGCTATGTTAAGTTTCATTTTCTCGATTTACTCTACCGGTAAGTGAGAATTGGAGTACAAGGTAGCATTAAGAGAACTTACTGTTAACATACAGTAGGTGAGAATTGGAGTACAAGTTTGGTGGTGGGGGTTTTCACTTGGCTAGTTATGTAATGAAGTTGCTTCTATATGCTGATGATCTTATTAAAATGACAAAAACAGTGCATGATTTGTGGGAACATTCGAAAGCGCTAGAATTGTTTTGCTAGGAGGTTGGGATGCAGGTGGACAACAGCAAAACTAAGGTCATGATCTTTACCTTGAAGAGAAAGAAGGTTCATATGGAATTTGTCTTTGAAGGCAGCCCTTAGTGGTTAATTATTATAAATATCTTGGCCTTGATTTCTACAATAAGCTTAGCTAGGAGACATGTAGAGTAAAAATGAGACAAGGAGAATGGAAAGCCTTATACTCATTACAAAATAGATGCAGAAGGGCTAAGGAATGAAAAATTAAGGAAGCTCTTTTTGGGTTGCCATAAGTGCCGGTGGTGCTATACAGGTGTGAAGTTTGGGGTGGTAACACATTAGCAATGAAAAGAAGACAGATATAGAGATTACAAAAGCATCTAATCACGTGTAACCTCAAAATAAAATCGTTTGTAACCTATGAGATTGCCTTAGCTGAAGCTGGTGCCTTACTCATGGAGACATTGGCTGTGATCCGCTTGCTAAGTTATTTGAAGAGGTCAGAGAACATGAGTTGTCTTGTTGGCTCAAAATGGTGGCAGAAGAGAAACTAGATAGAAGGAAGAGCACATGGATGAAGCAAAATGACCCAAATATATGTGCAACAAAAAATCAAAGAAAGTGTTTGGACAAGGCAACTTGGGAGGAAAAGAGAATGCAATATCAAGCATTTCAATTCTTTATATGACCGACCACACACAAAAGAACTATATGAAATCAAATGGAAAGCAAAAATGTTAATGGCTCAGCTAAGAACTAGTTTGCACCAGCTTAGGTGTGAGATTGGAAGGTGGATGGTGCCTAAAGAAGAGTGGGTAGACAGAATATGCTGTAATCTTTCTAATTATTTGAAACTTAACAACCATAATAACAACAACAACAGCAACAACAACAACAACAATAACAACACAAAATTTACACAATGGAGAACACGAGATGAATGTGGAAACCCTTTCGGGAGAAAACCATGGTGAAAGGACTGCTTGGATTTATTGTCTAAATCTTGTCTCACAAAAGTGATAAAAAGATCTTACAACATTTGTAGACACCAATCCCCACTTACAGAATTTGCAAGCACCAAACTACTAGAGACACCAATCCCCACAATCGAGCACCAACTCAATAAGGGACAACAATCTCTTTTGATAGGGAGGCACCAACCTCTTTAGCACCAAAAATTCACCTTCAGTATGTTGCTTCTTCAATAGACGATGAACAGCAAGATCTCCTTCATAGGTCTAATCTAATTCAGATCTGTTCTGCTCTGCATTGCATTATCTTTGCTTTGGTTTGCTCTCAAATGACGGAGCATATTAGCTCTTCACCACACACACCCATATCCTTATTCACTTCTGCTCAGCTACAGTTTCAATCTGCTCTGTAATACACCTTCTCTTCTCTGTGTTTGAAAAATGAAGCATTACGCTCACACTCACCCATACTACACTACACAGTTTTATATCACTAATGGGCGCCAAAGATAAATTATAGGTCGGCCCAGAACAATTTAAAATAAACCCTCACACATCAGGTTGGCCATCAAAAACTTAATACAATAATTTAGTCGTTAGAAGGTCGGTCAAATAATTTAAATCAAGTTTACTATCACACATTTCAAGGAATCGGGGGTCAGGGTTCTCCCTTGTTGCTTGCCAAAACCATAGGTAACCTAGACCAAAATGCCAAGCACTGAAGATAGATAAGCAGTTTAAGACATATACTATTGGTTGGGGGTCAAGGATACCTCATTCCATCAAATTCTGAACATTTGCTAATTGGTTAAGGAAATCGGAATATAAGAACACACCCAAATTGCACTCCCACAAACTAAAATATGGGAACGATAATGGTGCCTTGATAATCTGTTCTTGCCACTTGGTTAAAATGGTGCTTTTGACCTGTTTTGTTCTTTTTGTATATTTATATGTGTTCTTTCCTTTTCTTCTTTTTGAAATGGTTCTAGACTTCTAGTCACTATCTATGAATCTTCAATTTGATGCTAATTGATAGGTAAGGGCCGATAGATTCTGTTTTTGGATGCTTGCAATACTAAGTATGGCACATTTTTTCATGGCATATTTTTTACACTGTAAGTTTGGAACTTGTCTCATAATGCATTCTGTATGCTTGTTTCTATCAATGATTAAGTTATTTATTACATTGTTGCCTCCTAATAGATCTCTTGCTTGTGAGTCACAGGTCCAGTATTTCCCAATGGAACTTCTCTTGGGAGAAGAATGCTTCTTTTGACAGCTTGCTTACCAGCCATGATAATAGAGAATGATGTTGATGTTTTCAGATCAATTAACAGAACAAACTTACATGCAGTGGAGTAAGTAAAGTTCTAGTAGAGATACAGTGGAGGTGCCATTGTTTTCTTTCTTTCCTCAGTTAAGAATGAGTTAGAAGTTTTCTATTGTTCTCTTTCACTGAGAAATTAAAATGCTTCCCACCATACACGGTAGTCTATCTCCATATGAAGAAAAAAAGGAAGGAAGATATCCTTTAATGTCCATAGTCCACAAATGGTCAAAGTAGGTCAATGGGACTCATGGAAGGTTTTTTTTTAATTACTATTTTTAAAAAATGTTTGTAATGCTTGTCTGCTAAGATTTCTTTCAAAAAGAAATTTCAAATAAGAGATGAGAGGTTGATTTTAATATAGGCAGATTTACGTTGAGGGAACTGTCAAATTGTTGATTTAAAGTTTTAATTGAAGTTGATTGCTTATCATGAACAGCACGATACACTTTGATATAATACAATAGTTTTTTATGCTTGTGTGATGAGTAATTTTGCTTAAAGCTATAGTTCCTACTTAATATGATGTGTAGCCTGTTAAATAGATCTTATTGTTGCAAAAGAAATTGACATATTGTGGGTTCAGGGATGAGGGTGAAGTTCAAAGGAAACACATATATGATCTGTTCAAGACTGATACAAAGAAAACCATATCCACAAGAAGTTTTTGCGGCTACTGTCATTAATAAGTAGTTGCATGTGGACTATATAATGTAACACTAGTGAAAAATATCGAAGGAACAGACACTCAATAAACACATTGTAGTTTAGAATCATTACATAAATAACACAATTCAGATAAAAAGATTCCAATGCTTCCAAATCATATACATACCATAGATTGTCCTGCAAGTGTGATGGTTGGGAAAAGCTGTCATTGGTAAACACTTCTCAACAAAAAATTGATTGGCCTCAGGATGGTGTCCAGATGATTGACACACTTAGCAAGCTCAGTGTGCCATGGCAGAAGTGTTTATTGAATGACAAAATCTGGGAACCATATCAGACTGCAAGAAACCAAGACAAAGATGAATACCGAAACAGTGAGACATTGTGATGGGAATTGTAATGTGCAAATTTCGATCATGCAATGTTCTATACAAGATTTGAGAGATCAGATATATGAATACCTAAGCTATCCTCTTGTCCTAGTACTAAGCGATCTAACTCACTAACTGACTGACTTCTTTTCTTCAAAGAATGGTAGTATAAATTACATTTAAAATTTGCTTTGTTTCTTCATTTATCAACCATATATAATGCTCAAGGTTTCTTCCAACATCTATCCCCTCTTTAAGATTAATCACCATCCTTGATAAATATTAGCCTATAAAGTGAAGATGACATAGTGTTGGTGCTAGTCTTGTGTGTTCTGGATGGCATACTTGAACTATAAGGGGAGTTGGACTAGATGATGGTGACATCATTGGGCAGGCTCTAGGAATCTTAAAAAGAGATGGCAAATTTGTCCCAATTCTTTTTCTAGGAACGACTCTTCATTGCTAGTTTTCTATCTACTCAATGCTTGATAATTTTAATTCCATGCCCTACCTTAAAGATCATACTACCCATTGACCTTGAATCTTCTCTTTCACTTCTTCCCTTTGGTGTACTAGAGCTAAATCCATTTCAAATTTCCATGCTTTGTTGGAAGCATCTTCTCTTTGCTTCCTTGTGTATTCCATCTAATCTTTTGCCTTTTTTATATATCCTTCAGCCTTACCATAGTCAATTTGAGGCCATTGTCATTTTCCTAAATTGCATCATAATCACTAATTTAATACATTGGCTTGACTTTTGATGCTGTAGTGATGCACCCCGGTTGTGAATTTTGACCAAATTTGACTTTGCAGGTAACTCTGATTTTTTTTTGAAATTTTGTAGTTTTTTTGTTTTTTTCATTTTTTCATTTTTGTTAATGTTTGATGATAACTTGCAAGGTAAATAGTATTACTGAAAAAATCATACAATCTCCTACTTCTAACGCCAAACTGGAAATGTGCAAATAAATTTATTTTATTTCAATTTCTCCAAGACATTACAATAACCGTACCAGGGAGACTTCTAGTTTTGAACGCAGGTCTGATTTTCAGGCTCCCACTTCCAGGACAAGCTGTACGGCTGACTCTAGCAAACTGATAATACTCAATAATGTCTGATTTTCTGCTGTAGGCCCCCAAACACACTGTCTTGTGTCAGCAATCAAGAAATAGATACCAAATCTGCCCAATAGATGCTGGAAGCCAAAGCTGGAAGCCGCCAAATTGACCCTTGATGCTGTATGGTTCAACTAGAAATGGAAAAATGCTAAATGATGTGTCAATAAACTCTGATCTGCAAATAAATCCCCTGATATCTGCCCTTCGCCAACTCAGATCTGAACAATATTTTCACAATAGGACCAAAGTATGAATATTTTGCCTATAGAACCTCTTGGGTGATCTCCCACACCTGCAGGCTTCCAAAGAGAGTTTTCATTCTCAGAAACAAGTCAGCAGAAAAACCCCTTCAGAGGGCTCTCCACAATATTGCTGGTGTAAAAAATGATTTCTGGATATGAAAAATGGCTCTCCAACTTCTTTTTATTCATTTTCATTTTCCCCTCCAAATGCAATTTTGAAATTAGGGTTTTTATTCACCCTTTTAAACATAAAATAATGTTTTATTTTATTTAATTCCCCCACCTAGGGTTTTGAACTTCATGAGGGGTCATTATTCATTATAAACTTGGCCCCCTTTTAAGTTATAAACTTAATTTTAATGCCTAGGGACTTGGGCCAAATATTATAATACTTTATTATATCATAAGTGATTAAAATATTTTAATCACTTTTATTATTATTTAATTATTCCCTACTTAGGAAATAATATCATGGGATGTAGGTGATGGAAGGACAACCCTCTTCTGGGATGATTCTTGGGGGGGATACCCTGTCCTTAACACTCTAATGAATGATAACCAGACTATAGCCATTCTTAAAAACACTATAGGTATTCATGTTCAAGATTATGTTGATATCTCTGATGACTGCCCCGCATTAGGATGGAAACGGAAAGCTTTGGAAGAAGTGAATATCCCAATGGAATTTCGAAGGAAGTTGAAGGAAATTTTAGAGGGAAGGAAATTATCCCCAAGAAAGATTAAGGATAGGATAGTATGGGTTAAGGCAAAGAGTGGAGAATATAATGTAAAAGACGGGTACACATACCTCTTGGGAAAACAAAGGAATGCCAAAAATGAGATACCAATAGATCTATGTTGGGATAAGGATTGCTTGCCAAAAGCGGGAATGTTCGCATGGGTGGCCCTTCAAAAAATGATCCTAAGTGCAGAATGGTTCAACAAAATGGGCTATCATGGGCCATCCCGTTGTGCTCTATTTGAGAAAAAGGAGGAAACAATGGACCATATATTATTAAATTGCGATTATTCTAACAGATGCTGGAAATGGTTGATTAATAAGCTAGGTGGAAAACTGCCCTTCCTAATAAGATACTGAATCTGTTTCAGAGTTGGCCTAAGAGATATCGGAAAGACTTATATAACAATCTATGGGTAACTTCACCATCATTAATTATATGGGAAATATGGAAGGAAAGGAACAAAAGGATTTTTAAGGAATCCTGTATGTCAGTGGAGCAACTTACAAATAAGATTGAAGCTGCAATAATGGAGATGGTTAATAGCAGAAATTTGAATGGTAAGAAAGGTAAAATATTCTCATATTGGGATGACAAAATAAGAAATAGGTGGATGGGGTTGAAAATTCCCCCCTTTATTGGAAATAATACAAATGAATCTGATAATAAAAGAAAGGAATGCAAGTGGGAAGCACCTCAGAAAGGATGGATCAAGCTTAAGTTCGATGGGGCCTCACGAGGAAACCCTGGTGTGGCTGGGATAGGATGTTGCATTTGAAATTGGGAAGGAAGGACTATTGCGAATTTGGCTAAACCTATTGGGGTAGAATCTAATAATTTTGCCGAATTCACAGCTCTAATGGAGGGGCTATTATTGTGTAAAAGGTTAAAATTAGATAAAGTGGCAATTGAAGGAGATTCGGCCATAGTTATTAATGCTACAAGAAGTGGAGCAACTCAAAATTGGAAGTTGAATGGATTGGTACAGAGTGTGAATGAGATCCTAAGATTCTTCAAACATTTTACAATTAACGACATTTACAGGAAAGGGAACGAGATGGCTGACAAATTGGCTAACCAAGGGGGTGATGGGGTATGGGTGGATAGTGTGGAAGAAAGGCAGGAACAACTAGATTAGATATCATTGGCCTATAATAGAAGGATTGAGGAGTTTTAGCTTGAGGATGCATATAGGGGTATTTTTAAGATACTTTGGAGAGTTCGCCTTTAGGATGTTTTTAATACATATTTTCAGGGTTGAACATTAAGATAAGGTTTTTATATTCTAATCTAACCTTTGACCTTTTAATTTTTTTGTTATTGCCTTTGGTTAGGACCTTTTGTTCATTTTTTCTTTTATGGTTTGGATAGCCTGTATCCATTCTCTTTGTTTCTCTTCTTTTGCTTCTTTTGCATGCTTTTGTATACTCCGACTATTGGGTCTATATATATATATATATATAGATATATAGACATACAGATATATAAATATATTTAAATCGAGATATATATTCTTTCTTATTGTTATTGTTGTAGGTGGTTTCTTATATATATATATATTTTTTCTATCTTTTTGTTTTATTTCTGCTTTTTTCCTTTTATATATGGTTAATTTTTCTTTTCCGTGTCTCCTTTTCTGTGATCTTTTCTCTTTCTTTTCCTATGTTTCGTTTCTTCCTTCATTTTGGGGTGGTTTGTTCTTTTGGTTTCCTTATATCTTTTCGATCTCTTTCTTGCTTTTGCTCTCTTTATTTGTGTACCTGACTCTGCTTTTCTTGCTTTTGATATTTATTTTTATTCCTCTCATGGCTGTTATGATGGATGGGTATTGTTTTTGTTTGGCTTCATATTTCCCATTTCAGCTTTTTAGGCCTCAACTTTGGCAGCCTGTTTCCGGACTTAGTGCCTTTTTATCTCACCGAATGTCAAAATTTCTCTGTTTGACATGATTATGAATGGACTGCAGTGGCTTATACAGAATTGTTATATGTATCTGTCCATTTTATGAGAGGATTGGGGTATCTTGTATATTGAACTGGGCATACAGATTTCAAATCTTAATTTTACCTTATGAAGCAAGAAGGCATTATAAAGACTGTATTCTAGTAATCAATTTAGATGTAGCTATATATGGGGTTACGATAGTAAATCATATGATAATGCATTATATTCATACCACAATATCTGATAGATATGTAACTGCTGTGTAATATATATATATATATATATATTTCCGAGTTTGTAATTTGTATTAGCTTGAATGCTGATTGATCTCCTTTGATGTCTTATGAGTCTGCTTCTTCCATCGTGGTCTAATATCCTATCATTTCCTTCAAGTGGTGTGCCTTTTGGAGTGATTGCCCCTTCACGAGGGTCGCGTCTCCTCATTGGTGTCCCATCGATAATCATTAGTTAACACCATTAGTTTGCAACACCCCTTGATGGATCACATGCCTTTAGATGGTTAGTGCTTTTCTTAAGATCGCTGCATAGTTAAGATTGTTTTGTTGCTATTTTCTGATCGCTGTTTATCTTCAATGTCATTGCTGTTAAATACCAACCCAGCCACTGATATTAATAATATCCTCTGTTTATTAATATGGATATTCCCTCTGAATTGTCCTTCATAATTTTCTGTAACTCTGCTTTTATTCGAATGTTGTTGCATTGTTTTTTCTTACTATTGAACATCACACTTTAAGTCCTCTTTGTATTCTCTTCATTAGGCAAAGGAGGGGACTATACCGAAGAGGTCGGCTGAACCACATAAGGAAGAGTTGGCCTTATCAAACATTATGAAGACTATGTTTTCTTAACTTCATATTTTGTTTTGTTTGTCATATTCAAGGGGAGTTGGCCCATAAGGAAAGACTTCACTTATATGGCAAAAGGTTGACCAGCACTTAGAGTCTACAAAGTTTGGCCATCTGTAATGTCCCCTCATGGTGTGACATGACACTGAGGTATGCGATACTCCAACAGGCACCCGATAGTCACGGCCAGCAAGGAGTAGCTCTTTGCCAAGTAAGGTTATTATCCACATCTCACAGACTCACAAATATTCAAGAAACTATCTGCTCTAGGATCAGCACTTTCATGCCACAGCAAAGTGCTCATACCAATAAAATAGAGTCAGCAATCTTATATTTCAGTCCCAAGAGAAGAGTCTTACGCTATAACAGATGGAATTGCATCATAAGGAAGGTCCTCATGCCATAGTCAAATAGCCGCAATGTCACCAACTAAAAAATATGAGCCGTCCCTCTTCAAAAGACTCATGTAGGAAGAGAAGAGCCGCGATATGTCTAAGGATCAATGCCTTCACAAGAAAATGTTACCATACAATCATTTTTGTACCACATAAACTAAGAGGCCACACCAATGAAGGGAATTACTAATACAACGTAAAAAAAGGCACCCCCGATATGGAGAGAGAATTGCATTCAATAAAGAAGCTTTAATAGTCTCCACTCTAGATATAGCTCGACGACCAAAATATTGGAAATAGCATGTTGTGAATAGAGGCTATGATGTCAAGAAATGGTCTTGTGCTTTGAAGAGAAGAAGCCACACACAACAGGTACTCACCAATACCCAAAACTAACGCAAGGCTAGAGAGTGCAAGCCTCTGTAAATCACCCAAACAAGTATTATTATGTACCACCAAAGGAAGAATAAACAATATCAAACTTTCCTTATAACCCTTTAAACTTCCATCAAATTGTAAAATGTTTCTTTATTGCTAGAAATGAAATTAAAGCTCTTGCCCAAATGATACAAATATATCCGTCAATAATGAAATATTTTCCTTTTTAATACAATATTTATTTATTCATCAAAGTATCTCAATTCCAGAATAATAAAACTTTGCTTCAGAAGAATAACTCTTTACTCTGAAATTAATGAAAGATAGATAGATAGATAGATATAATTTTTACGTCCACGAGGCTAAACATAGGCTATGGGACAGCAAAGCAACCTAGGCTGACTTCAGTAGCTTGGTTCATTTCTTGTGCAAGCTGATGATGAGCCCACCTAACTTCTCAATGTATTCCTCGCTGAATATGTTATGTCAAGAGCTATCTGATAATGTATCCGCAAATTTATCCCTGCTGTTCTTGTAGGCTTCACATTCTAAAATAAAGTGCTGTTCGGTTTCCACTTTCCCAGAGTTACAAAACATGCAAATTCTCTCTCCCCAAGCCTCCTTTGGCCTCTTCCACCGCCCGGTCTCACAACGGAGTTGATGGGAGTTGGTTCTTAGCTGGGCAATAAGAGTTTTAGCTCTCCAAGAAATGTTGGCGCCTATGTATGCTTTTTGGAGTTGATCACATGCGGGGTTGAACTCATTGATATAATATATTTTCTTCCTTCCAATCTCATTTCCCCAATTTCTCTTGTAAAATTTCTCCATAACGAAGGCCTTTATTTCTTTGTTGTTTGTGGGGCACATATTGAATTGTATATTCCATTTTCTCATCCACTTGAGGTTTTGTTGCATCCATGTCTTCTTTCGTTTACACAAAGTATCATTAAAGACAACGTGGGGCCATCTATCTCCTTCCATTCTTTCGATTCTTTTTAGATAGCTTATTAGGCGAACCATAGCGAGTGCCTCGATCGGAGCAGCCCCCATTTCGCTTAGCATGATATCATATGGGACGGTGCTTTTAATTTTAAATTTGCTTGTGATCAAATGCTTTTGGATTCCTTCGATTTGCTTCCATTGGGCTAAAGAAGTGCTGCTGGCCCATAATTCACATCCATAAAGAACAACCGGCAACACAAGAAGACCAAACAAGGTTTGATTAGTTTTCCAATCCCAAACCTCCGCTTCATGACATCTGTTTTGAAGAGCATAGAATGCCTTCCATCCGCCTAGAGTCCTTTTATTTCTACAACTTGCCCAGCTTAGCTGTTTGTTGAAATCAATGCTGAGATATTTATACTCCACAACTTCCTCAAGAACGCTGCCACTAAAATAAAACTCATGTTGCTGCTGTTTTTTATTATTAGAGAAAACCATAACTTTAGTCTTGCTGATATTAACTTGCATCCCCACCATATCGCAAAAGCGCTCGAGAGAAAATAAGTGTTCTTGCAACCCACCGACAGATTTGGCAATCAAAATGAGATCATCAACATATAGGAGCAGCTTTATTACAAATACACCTAACTGGATGCCCTCACCATTTTGCATGTTTAACCACTCTTCAAGTTTATCAATATATAAGCCAAACAAGGTAGGAGATATAGGACAATCTTGTTTGACCCCGATATCACTCCTAAAACATTCTGAGATGCCATCAAAAGTTCTGATTTTGACTTTCACCTCTTCATACATCCTATGAACAGCAGCCTTGAGATGCGTAGGAATCCCCAATTCTTCCATTCTGAGCCAAAGCTTGCCCCTAGGGACAGTGTCAAAAGCCTTTTTAAAGTCAACAAAACAGCAAAAAACTTCCTCCTTTTGCTCTCACCTTTTTTCTATAATGTGCCTCAAAGTGACACAGTGATCAACCGTTGAGTGCTTTGGTCTAAAACCAGCTTGCCCTTTTGCACGTTTATGGTTTTCTTCCGCCCATCTGCTGATCCTAGTTTCTATCATGCTGCCAAAAAGTTTTGCCAAGAGAGGATTGATCATTATAGTCCTGTAGTTGGAGGGATTGTTGACATCACCACTCTTAAAAAGTGGTACTGCAAGGCTGATTGTCCAATCTTTAGGAAACCCCTCGCGGCTGATATTGTTGAAGATTTCTGTAATGTGTGGTGCAAGGGTTTTCCTTACCCCACTTGAGATACTCTGCTTGAAGCTCAACTAGGTCTTTTGCTTTACCCGTACCCAACTTCTAAATACCCATCTCTATCTCTTGCACGGTGAAAAGCGTTGTAGTATCGTTGACCAAGGGTGGCTGGTCCACACCATCTTCCTGTTCATAGAGTTTCCTAGCATAATCGAACTATTGAGTGGCTGTAATATTATTTTCAGTTTGTTTCTTCTTTGGCTGGAGTTCTTTCCAAAAAAGTTTGGGGTTATTTCTACTCATGGAAATTAACTCCTCTCTCCTTGTGAACATAAAATCAGTTTTCTTCTTCTTTAGGATCTGTTTATAAGCCTTGATGTCAAGGTTTGTTTTATTTGACTACATCTCAAATTGGCCTTCTAAGAAGACTCCACCAAATTTGGAACCTATCTTTAAACTCCAATGCAAAATCTGGATGACTCCGCCAAACACCAGTTAGGGAGGAACCTTTTGTCCTCGAAACTGATCTTCCCATATTGCATCCTCAAGAGGCTGAGGTGGATCAAATCCAACTCCAAAACCTCAAGGGTTTCAATAAAAGAAGAATATTCCAAATATTTCAAATAAGCCTCTCACCGCTCTTTTATAACCCACTGAAAAAACTCTTCATATTCTCCTTTTATTTTCCCTCTTTTCATATTCCCTTTCTTTTTAATTTTCACTTTAGCCTAAGAAATAATAAAGTGGCCCTCTTATATTTTCCCATTGACATAAAAGAGGTCACTTAAGAACTTATGAATGACCTTATTAAATAATTAAAACATAATTTTAATTATTTAATATATTTCTAGGCCAAATAAAAAGGGGGCATTACAAAGCTGAAAAAGTTTATAGGTCTAAAGCTAGAACAAAGAAACAAGGTTATTGAAACAAAAACAAGAACTTTTTTGGGGAGGTTACATATCATATCATGTTTAGTCTTCATGTTTTAGGGAAGATATCATATTGTGTCCATTGTTAATGTTTACTCTTGACAAGTAGATGCAAAAGCTAATATGTTAGCACTCCACTCCTTTCTCCAAAGAGAATCTACCACTAGTGGCACTCGTGGATGACTTTTTTTTTAAGTAAATAGATAATGTATTCTTTTAAATAGAAAAGGATTTACCTTCCAGCTAAATCAGTATTCCTATTTTAAAAAATATCTGATTCTGTTCAAAATGGAATGGAGAAATTAATGTAATCACTTGTCTTACATGTATCCATTGCAGAACTAAAGACTAAAATATGTCATTGAAATGGCTTTTCAAAGGGTAGAAGAAGCAGAGATACAAGCAATAAAAAGCGAGATAAGGAAAGTATTATCGAAGGCAAAAGCTGCTGGGTTATTGCGACTAGTTTTTCATGATGCAGGAACTTTTGATATGGCCAAGAATACAGGTTTGCTTTTTATTTTCCAAGACCTCAAAAAGTCTTTAGCTAAAAAGCACGAGATAGTATGAGTTGAACAAAAATAATGAGTTGAAATAAAAAAAATAGTAAGACTTGTAGCACCCTACATTCTTTGTTTTTTTGTCATCTTTGCTTTCTTTATCCTTGGTTTTATCCCTCCCAATTCTTATCTTGGAACATATGCTTTTTTTGTATCATTTGATAGGTCCTATTTTTCCACTTGTGTACATTGTACTAAAGCAATGGGGGGAATCCGCCAATTGAGAATATAATGGAAAAGAATCCGTTATGGCCTACTTTATAGAACTTGATAGCACAACTAAACTGATTAAATGAGGGAGAAAGATTTTTTTTTCTTGGATATACTAATGCATTAGTCATCATACAAATCATTGTAATAGATTGTATTGAATAACAACTTATTCATACTTCATATGAATCACCCGTGATATGAATCTGTTATGGCCTACTTTATAGAACTTGACAGCACAACTAAATTGATTAAATGAGGGAGAAAGTTTTTTTTTTCTTGGATATCACTAATGCATTACTCATCGTACAAATCATTGTAATAGATTGTATTGAATAACAACTTAGTCATACATGATATGAATCACCCAAGCAATCAAAATGAATTATCATATCCATCAACATTAGGATAAATAGATAAAATTTACAACTTATCAATGCATTCACCATGGAAGGTGCAAAACATATTACATACATTATCATATATTTCTCATAAATTTACAACTTATAACATCTTACAAGGGAACAAGTACATTTCAAATATAAGAGTTTACGATTTTCAAATCTTGAAAGGTTGGAAGGAATGGAATGCACGATTTGAGTTGTAGACGTGTGAGAGAGAGAACATCATTAGGGTGCTTTTCCACCCAACCACAAAACTAAATGCATCCCCTGTCTTCTCCCAAATGGAGAGGCCCTACCCTTCGCGAAGGATCTAGCAGCTTGAAGTCAAAGAGCACGGAGGAATCTGGTGCAACATTTATATATAGACATCTAAGCATTCATTTACTAATGCTCATGCAAGTATAACTAAATTGAAAATTCATATGTCCATTTGATAACATGGTATGGTAGAGAATACAAACAATCCAATCAAACATATATTGGTTGAGCTTTGGCCAAAGCATTTATATGTTGTACTATACCACAAATGTTGTAGGCTATTTTGGGTACCATTCTCTAGTCTCCATATCGGGCACATGTCCACTCTCATGTTTCCAATCATCATATGTCGAGAAAATAAAATAATACGAAGTTACAACCACCTAGATGGTAAATCTGATTAGCTCACTATGGTTACTTAGTTTATTTCATTAGACAAATATTATTAACTAGTCTTATCTAGTCTTCCTCTGATCCCATTATGAGGTTGAATAACTTAACCAACCTAGGGTTTCTAGAAACAACCATTTATCATTATAACTACATTCCTAGTGGTGCAAGATAATCATTAATCATATCCTTGAGCTAATCGTATTGACCAGATCACTAACTTCCGAGTAACAATAAATCAGGTATAAGGAACAATTAAGATTCCTAGTATAATGATCTAACTATTCAAATTAGGTTTGGTAATCTCATATACAAGGAAAATACTAGTTCTCAATATGCCTATTCTAGCTCATTTAATTCCTTCAACTCCATGTTGGTATTAATTGTTCACAAATTATTCATCAAAATATATGTAACACTAGTTTCCAAACGAAAATGTATGCATGCATGTATGTTGTATACCTTTTGTTTTAGATACAAATATATCATTTTCTTTACATTTGCAATATCCTTTAAATTTGTCACTAAAACTTATGGTAATAATGTATCATGATAAGGATGATTAAACATCATTAATTCTTATTGGAGGAGTGATAATGAGTAATGGTTATTATGGCTATATTATTATATTAATAAATAGTATATAACAAAACATATAATTATAATATAATGTGAGTATGGGCATGCAAACCACTGTGAAGAGGGGCGTCCAAGGTTCAATTTCCTTGGAGGATAGAAACGAGCAAGGAAAGACTTGGTGAGCACACAAAGGAACACATGCACGATGGTAAAGTTGTTCGTGTGTGTTAATGCCAGTGTGGACGAACGACAATGACACCAAGGGTCCTGGTGGCAGGAGGCTCGCACAATGAAGAAAGATGGGCGTGGCAGAGGGAGGCATAAGGTGATCCATCGCTGGCGGTACTTAAAGGGAGATATAAAGGAGGCTTTGACGGGAGACATAAGGGTTAGGTGATCTTTGGCAAGGAGTTATAAGGAGTCGAGGAGATATAAGGAGAAATTGGAGCGATAAGGAGGGGAGGCATAAGGGGACTTTTGGAGTAATAAGGAGGGGAGTTATAAGGAGACTTTCTGTCAGCAATAGGATGGCATAGGGGATATGAGGGTGTTAATGCCAAACATATTTGAGGATGAGGTCCCTCAAAAATGTGGGCTCACTGGTTCGTAGCTCCAGTCAAAAGTGATTATTGAGCAACAAAATATATCTATATCTATCTATCTATCTATATATATATATATATAATGTGAGTATGTGTGTATGCACAAGGGAATTGAATGTTAAACTTCAAACACATTTCATAATAAATAATTGGTTGCCAAAGTTCAAAACAAAAACAATAAGTTAATCTACCTTGCATACGGTTTAAAAGTGAATTCAATCCATCATATGCGAGGAAACTCTCCAATAGAATCAGAAATTGTAACCACGATAATATGTTCAGATCTTACAAATTTTCAGCTGCTCTTCATAATAACTTTAGACCTCAGACATAATCTATATTATTACATGAAGTCCATGCAAATTGCTATACAAAGGTATGAATGTGAGTTGCAAGGCAGCTGACACAAAACCTTGTTTGCACGCAATCCACTAGGCAGAGCTAAATATTTTGAATGGTCTGAGTTCAAAAAGGATCAGTCACAGCTGTATGTAATTAGATCCTATTAGTACTAACTCACTGAGTTTAACCTGATCTAACCTACCTTGGCTTGTTCTATTTCTCATAATCATTGGTAGATTCACAAACATTGCCTGCTTTTCTATAACAAACGCAAATATAATATATTTGGTTTAAACAGTGTTGATGCAATTACGAAACAACAGAGGGCTTTTCTATATCAAATGACAATCTGACACACACACGCACACACACACACACACATAATCTGGGCGATTGCATATCAAGGTCAAGTTGCATGAATATTTTCAGTGATATACACTACTTTTAGAACAAGATTGCTTATAGGAACACAACGTCTCTAATGTATGCTAACGTTAAAAAAGAAACAAGTGTATTGAAAACAACGTGCATGTCTACACCTTATCAAAATAAAATACTATAAGTGCTGGAGCATTTTACAGCACTCTCAACAACGTTTTCTACATTATAAGAATGCTACTCAAATGGACATAGCCTTTAGAAATCAAACACACCAAATCTAGGTACATATTTAAGATTAACAAAATGATGTCCTGGGCATGCATTATAATATTTCGAGGCCAACCAGCATAAGGGTAACATCGCTTAGCTACATAAAATTTGATTGACTCACTTGTAGTTCGAAGATGATGCTTCTCCTTTTCTATCCTCTAGCCTGTGCAAATCTCTGAGTGGTACATGTTAAAGACATGGTAACCTGGAGACATGTCTCCCATCCCCTAAGATGCATTTTAGAGATAGACACGTCTCCCACCCCTTGAGATGCGTTTTAGAGATGGACACGTCTCCAGTATTAGAGACGTGCCCAAAAACAACCTGACACATAAGGTTCTTTTGGCTATCTCTCAAAAGTCTTCTGACTAGAAATTGATGTCTTTCACTAGAAAACTTAGGGCAAAACATGTTAAAATGCATAAAAGGAAAGAAACAAATAAAATAAGACTGCATAATGTTTCATGCTAGTATTTTGGATGATACAAAAATCCATGCAAATTTTAGTGGTCGGATCTACTGACAATGCAAACTATTTGAGAGAGATATAAACAATTGTAGGACTGATTTGGTGTCATTGTAATGGTCTAAAGAGAAAATGCCTTTACTATTTTTAGTTCTTATGTGACTGATTTACTGTTCTTGTTTTCAAAATTCTGTCATGATAATTTTTGGAAATTATTGTTACCTATTTTCACCTACCCGACTCAATCGGATAGAGCCTTGCATTCTAAATGTTGAGGTACATTTGAACTTTTATGTTTTGCATATAATTGTTACTTCGAGTTTGATTCAAATTATATGTTGCATTTGATGATGAAAAGTAAAGTACATAGCATGAATAACAAAAGAATATCATATATCTTTTCTGAAAATGTAACATATTTATTGATCAAAATAATGATTGCTTCACACATGCTGTGAAACTAGCAAGGAAAAAATTACATTTTCTAATCTAGGAAGTATTCAAAAGTACATAAACAGGGGAATGAAAGGAATCCAGTCATTGCCTGAATGACTGGAAGCTTGAAGCATGTCTTTGCAACAACTCTTTATCTGCTAACTCCTGCTTTGCCCTTCCATGCTTGCTGCCCTAACCTGCAAAATTGTTAAAGCAATGATTTTAGAACTTTGAAAGTTCTAAGCAATGACTGAAGACTATTTCATCCACCTACCTATGCAAGATCAAATACTCTCTAAACTAGAAAGATCCAATGTTTTCCTAACTAGCTGTGTTATGTGCAGATACAGGTGCTTTATCCTGGCAAGTGGGGTAAAATGAGGGTCCCACAAGGGTCGAGCCCAGCTTGTTGGGCTGAAATCAAAGAGTTATTTAAAATCTGATACAAAACAAGAGTATTCAAGAAAGCATTGCTACAGCTACAAGAATAGAATAGCAATCAAAGCAAATATCAAGTGTAGCAGTGGTAGTCCATATAAAGTATCATTCATTAAAGCATGTTATGAGGAAAATACAAGTTCAGCGTGTGCAATCACGAGGCTACCAAATATATAAGAGAGAATGATGCATTGAGGAAAAAGGAACAACATTTCAATGTCGTTGTCATGAATTCCAATGCAACAATCTGAGGCATAATGAAGTTATATGAGAAAGCTCACATTACTAGAAGTATACATATTATGATTGTCACATGATAATATTTCTCTTTTTATCATAACGATGAAGTATCAATTTGTGGGAGATACAGTGAGCTGTGAGAAATGCACCAAGGTTCATGAAGTAGCTCTAATGACGGAAAGATCAAACCATGTGGTAATAATGATTCATTTTATATAGATCATGGGGTTTCAGCAAAGAGCAGAGAAATAAATCAGAAGTAACAATGAAATTTATGAAAAGAGGAGCCCAAGGCAGCACACAACACAATTAAGAATGGAGCATCAAACATCATGTGTAGCAGCAAGTAAGAATGCACTAGGACAGTGAAACGTTGCCAGTCATGAAGTGAAATGGATCACAACGAAAAATCAGAGCAATACAATAACGAAAGTATTCAATGTTAGAATAATGAAATGTGAGCATTATCATATGGTATCCATTATTGCAAAGCAACAAAACCAGAAAACAGAGTGCTGGTGTCGTCACATTTCAACATGTATAGAATGCTTTTCAAGAAAAGGGAAAAAATTTCGGTAGAAGGAAGAAAAGTGTTGACATGTTCATGTTAAATACAAGGGAAACTCTCGACTTCAACAAGCTGCGGTCTGCATAAGAAGTCTGATTTTTTTTAAAAACAACCAAGAAACAAAGACGACAATCCCAGATATAGCTGGAGGTGAGCATCAAGCATGTGAAACGTGCATAGAAATTATTATAAAACAAAAAACTTGCCTGTGAATGAATGGCGGCAGCCAGAGTAACAAGGAAAAGGTTCACAAATTTCCATTTTTATTCAGCATGATTTTCAGAGAAGGAAGTTCGGGTATCATTTTTATGCACTTACCTATGAAATCTCATAGAGATTCGTAAAAAGAAAATGATTCAAAGAGCCTCCAGTTTTCCCAAAGAAGTCTCCTTCATGATGATGCGGGCAAGCAGAGAATGTTTCTATTCATGGCGGCTCCCCAATATAAGCAGAGGAAAAGAAATGCAGAAATGAAATGGCATGGGCTGTGTAAAAATGGAAGTGACAACATCCTCCAAAAACTTCATTGCGGCTTTCCCAATAGCGGCGCCTAACAGAATATAAAGAAGCATGAAAATGCAGTCTTTCTTTTTCCTCTTTGCATATTAGAGCTCAAATATGCCTGTAACAAGCGAAACCTTCAAAGAAAAATCCATCCAGAAAGCATGGGGGCGGCTCTAGCTCAAACCCTTCATCTTGTTTTCGGATGCAAAGTGAAAATAGTGAAATTGTTTAGGGTTGAGTTGTTTTGTCGCCTTTTGAGGCATGTATTTTGTTTGAAGTCCGCGGCAAAAGCCATGTATGGCATTTTTTTTGTTGAATGAAATATTATTTTACTTAATGTTATGATTGTATGTCTCTTTAACATATGATCATAATATTAAATAAAATAATATCTTTTTATTGCCATTGATGTTTCCCTAGAGGGGTATTGTAATTGATATTTATTAATTGATTTATTTAATATATCAATTAATAATTATTAAACTATTTTGAGATAGATTTTGTAATTTAATATTTATTAATTGATGTATTCTATAAATCAATTAGTAAATATTAAAACTTATAGAAGGAAAGGAAGCAATAATGGAAGGTGGATAGATAAGGGTGTCTTTAATAGCTTAATGACCTTTTCTTGGAGGTTCTAAGCATTTGGAGACATAAGGAGAGCATCTAGGAGTTTTGGAGCGGATTTAGGAGGTGTTGGAGAGTTTCTAGGAAGATTTTCAAAGTAAGATCTATTCTTGGGTTTTGAAGGAGCTTTATGAGCTTGTTGAGTTTTCTTAGGCTTGTTTGAAGAGCATTTAAGGTTCCTTTATGGTTGTGAGGACTTTTTCCAGCCAGCTGTACTTCCTCCATAGCTTCTAGACTCCTTTTTTGGGGCCTTTTTTCTAGCATCTGACCCTTGGTGGTTGAGAAGTTTGTACTTAGTGGCTTGAGTGTCTCTTGGGAGAGTTAGTTCTTATTATGCAGAGAGAAGGCTTTGTGACAGTTTTTCTGGTCCTTGGCAGTTTTATGCAGAAGTTTGTAACTCATTTTGGAGATTGAATATATATTGACAGCATTTTGGAGTAGTATTCTATCAAGTTCGAGCCTTCTTTCTTTTTGTGGCTATGTGTCAAAGTGCATGATTGATAGGAATAGTAAGTGAGTTTATAACTCGTTATTTTGTCTCATCCATTACCTTGTTGCAGGAACGTATGTTGTGTGCAGGTTATAATTTGTGTCCAAAAAATTCATAGGGTTTTCATGTGAAGAATTTCTCTTCCTTGTTAATTCAATTAAGGACCTTATTATGAAATATTTATGCACACCTATATAGAATAGAAGTGCTTTATTTTCAGTGGTAGAATTTACAGTTTCCAAAAAAGGTCATTATCTTCTTAGTTTCCTCACTCTTTGGTGAATCACCTAGTTTTCTTAAGTTTAGTTTCAGTTTGCATGTTCATATCTATAACTTCTATCTCTTTTCCCACAAAGTTTAAGTTAGTTTTGAAGAGTTATAGGTGATTATCCAATAGGAACCGACCTAGAATCCGGAGGTTTCATTTCAAGTTATGCATTTCCCACATGCAAAAATGAATCCCATGTTAGGCAAAATTGTTAAACTTGTATAGTTTAACAGGGTACAAATTTTAAGCCTTAACAATTATTAAATTATATTAAAAAAAATGGCATTTCCAAGTACCCCTATCTCCTATTTGTGAAAATTAGTTGTATCGGTGCTGATACAAGTCTTTGGCATCTCCAAGTACCCCCATCTCCTGGTGATTATGATTAAAGAGTTTCTTCTTCCTTCTTCACCTTTGGTGCCATGAGCTTTTTTCTTTCCTTTTCTTTCTATCGAACTCCTACAATCTTGATAGAAGAGGGCAAGCTTTCAAATGTGTGTTTCCTTAGAAACCTCATGAAAGCGATCATAAAGGATTTCTAACTATTTGATCAGTGAAAGATGGAGTTTTAGGAAGTATTATATCAATATGCCATGCGACTGCCCAAGTTGCTCTTGGCACCACTTAACTCCAATTTAAACCCCAATTATCTTTCTCCCATGCGATGAACAAGGAGTTCTTTTGTTGTATATCCATTTTCTCTTCATTTCCATGTGGCCACGCAAGACTTCTGTTCGCTACGACCATTGCTCTCCTTCATGGGAGTTATCACCCTTGATTCCTGGTTTAAACTTCAAATTGCTTTCTTTTTAAACATGTTTTTAATGTTGATTTAGTTATAAGAAAATCCAAAATACATATCTATCTTTCTTTTAATGTTAAATAAAATTCATTAATATATAGGGATTTAAATGACTTCATTAATTATAAATTTCAAAATTCATTAACCTATTAGGACAATTTTTAAATGGCTTACATATAAGTAATACCTGTTAAAACTTCTCATGCACAAACAAAATGCCAACAACTAAATGCATGTAAATATGGTGTGTGGGTGATTCCTTCATAAACTTTGCCATCAAGATTGTAAGATTTGGCTATGAAGGTAGCCACCCAAGTTTTAGAGGCCTAATGGAAAGCACAATAATAAGAGAGAATGGATATGACAAGAATAAACTGTATTCTCACCAAGAATGCAATAGAATCAATGCAATAGGTCGAATTGGTATTCCTTTGGTTAAATAGACAAAGGTGAGAACATAGGAGTGCATAAGATTATGACAAGTGTCTTAATCTTATGACACGATATAAAAAGTGATAACTTATCTCCCATCAAAGGTGAAAAGTGAAAGTGTCCCATGTCCATTAAAGGTGGATCACCCTCCAAGGTGGAAAGATGTTTGTGCCACATGTCCACTGAAGGTGTATCACCTTCTAAGGAGGAAAAATGTTTGTGCAACACATCCACTAAAGGTGTGAAAGTGATAAAGTGATAAGTGCACCAATGGTGGAAGTCCTACTTAAGGTGGAAAAGTGATAATTTGATAACATCATCTAAAGTGGGAATATTCCTATGTGGTCCCTAAGTAAACTTAAGTACATGTATGTTTAGAACTTGGGAGAATAACTTACTAGGTGCAAAAATTAAACACACCAACACCCCCCCTTAAGTGCAACTTAGGGAGAATGTATGTACACAATGCAAGATGGGTCTCAACTACCAGGCCATCTTAGATACCCATGTACAAATGCAATGCAATCTCTCGCAAACGGAGAAAAGGAGTAAACCCAGTGGAAAAAAACTCCTCCCCAAAAGAGAGATGGAAATACAAAACTCTAGAAGAAGAATGAGTAGGACAAAACCCCATGTGAGGAAAAAGTCCCCCCCATAAGAGAGAAGAAGAGAGACCAAACTGGAATTAGAAGATGTTCCATGATCATCGAACAATTTTCATACCCTTAGGAAGAAACAAAACCAAAGGTGTATGAATGAAGTCTTCCTAATCCTGAAATGAATATGTAGGAAGAAATCTCAAGATATGTGGAGTCTATGAAAACTGCTCAAGTGTCTCCATGTAGATGTTGAACTTTGCCCCTTCCAAATCATGTGTACGAGGCCACGCTACTGAAAAAGACAATCTAGGATCTAGTGAAGATGAATGTAGAACAATATCCAAAGACTCAAGTTTCTCCTCTGAAGATAAAGAGACCTCCTCCAAATGTTGGTCCAAAGTATCCACACTCATGTCAAACTGTGAAGAATGATCATGAAGAAGAGAGCCAAAGTCCTCGCTCACAACAACTAAAGAAGGATTATCTCAATCAAAGAGAAGATGAATATCATCAATGGTGTCTTCCATTTGCAAGATAGGACTCTACAAACAAACTTGCAATGTCTGACAAGTAGTCATCCGAAGGAGCTGTGTTTGGAAGCAATAGTAGATGTGATCTCAATAAGAGATGGAATTCAAGGCTTAAGAACTGGATCACATGTGAGAATACCCAATTTTAAGTTGCCAAAGTTCTCCTTGAGATCAGTATCCACACTAGAAGTATGATCATCATCTGAATAATCAAAGTCATCAATAGGAACAAAGTCTGAAATGCTAGCTCTACTTCCCAAGTCTCCGATGATAACCGAATCAAGAGTGAACTACACAGTTGCACTATGAGTGTCAAGTGATTTGATAGATGGAAATAAGATTATTGGTTAAGCGAGGTACACACAACACATCATTGAAGGTGCCATCCTCAATATAAATAGATCCTTCCCAATCACATTCAAATAGGTGGCATGTTGCAAGGCTCATGTAATGTCCCATTTTTAGCTGCTCTCGTTTTATGATTGATTAGCCTATCATTGGCCCTTGTAGGCTAAGGCAGATGGTTAGAGGGTCCCTTTTGGCAAAGATCAGTGTGTTATTTCTCTCAGAGCTCAGTTTATGTTCAGGGTTGGCCCTCGTTCAACTTTGTTTGGCTAACTTACTATTTATAGTAAGATACTATTTCAGGAAGTCAGGGTTTCTATTTATAGAAGGGCATCTGGGTAGGCCTCAGTTGTAGTGTTGATCCCATATGCAGAGAGATGGAAAAAACATTAAAGGATTGATGATTAATTATCATTAAAGGGCACTTTAATGATAAAATTTAATATTATAGGGTAAAGTGTACTTTGTAATCAATGGGGCCATGACCCTCAATTAAAAACAACTTAAAGTACATTTATATTTATCGAGTTGAGTGCCTAAGTATAAGGAGATAATATAAAGTTTTTATGAAAAACCTAAAAGTGGATTTAAATGCTATTAAGGAGATTGAGGTTATAAAAGGACTAAAAAAGAAAATACTTTTTCATTCTTGAAGACATTTTATACTTGTACTTTTTGGATGTGTGAGCTGTGTGTAGAAATACACAATGGTTTCAGTCATCTTCAGCCATTGGGGAACGAATCTCTTCAATGTTTATGCAATTTTGAGGCTGTGAGATACCAGCTGATATTATTGCTTGGAAGAGCTTCATTCAGGAGTTCTATTTGGGCCAAAAGGGTGAAGAAATATCAAGGGTTTGTGCATATATTTGAAGGTTTATTAAGTGCAGACCTGTAGCAGCATTATCAAATTGGTGACAACGAATTGATAAGGTTTTAGAGGGCATTGAAGGCTGCCACACCCATTTCCCAGCCCTCACGTGGCTTCCTAGTGCAGGCTGTACACCTGGGGTGTCAAATAAATAAATTAGCAGCAATTAGGGTTTGAATAAGGTTGGAAAATCATTATCAACAGTAGTAATAAATAAAGAAGTGGTTCTTTCAGGCTCTCATAAGCATATATGGTTAATATCAGCATTTCAGTGTGGAAAACTTGTCAAAATTGGTGACCTTGCCTGTATGCCTGGAGGAAACTATAGCAAATCTATCTATTTCTTCCATAATTGTTTTTGATAATTATAGTTGATGCAAATAAACCTCATTGGAGGTATTGTCACCATCTGGGTACTCCTGTATTGCCAGCTTCACCTGTTCGATCAATAAAAAGGCACATTTCCAAGCTAGCATGGGACTCTCGATATGCTATTCACTATTCTGGTTGCAATAAATTATTCGAATTTGGTATTAGTGTTTGTTGTTATGAAGATCAAAATTCTGAAAATAATATATCTTGCCTGTCATTACAACTAGAAACTCTTAGAAATTTGTATTTTATCACAATTTCGAAACAAATATATCATTTGCATAGCAAATTAGTGGTTTGGCAGAATTAGAACATGTTGGGGTTCTTACAGCTCAAATGAAGAGAACATAGTCTGCGAAGATGCCATATGATGAGAAGCCCTTGAATCTAGAAGTCATCTCCCTGAATCATGACCTGTAGTAGCACAAAGAGCTTGTCCTTTCTTACTTGTCCTAAAAATGTGACTCTTTTCCTTATCAAATTCTGTTTGTTGTGAGGAAGAAGCTGAAGTAGACATTCTTGAAGGCAAACTGATTCTATGTCATGCCCCCCATTTGAAATCCTAATTGTAATGTCTCCATTTCGGACTAGGAGGCAAACACAATCGATATACGATTAAATAAGCTTTAATTAAAGATTTAAAATTATTAATTAAAGAAAACTAGCATAATTTCAAAGAACACCCTTTGACATTGATTAACTGGAGTTGTCAAATTGTTTATTACCAACCAATATCAAATTAAAGGAAGCTATATTAGCAGCGACAACACCATCAATAACTAGTAATTCAATATCTAGTCTCCAACAATTAGAGGATTAGTGAACAAAGTGTTAGCTGTAGAGTTTACTTTATGCTGTGTAGGTGTTAGTTATATTATGTGTGTTCCGACGGTACTTAGTTACTACCGGACGACGGTTGGGAATGGGTTCCGACGGTACTTAGTACTACTGGCGGTTGGGAACGGGTGATGACGTTTGGTCACACCCCTTCAGGTTTATATAAGCAATGTACTTTCTATTCGAGATAGGTTGATAGTGACTATTGTAAATGTACTGAAGTTACTAATGATTAATAAAGACTCTGGTATTCTCTGATCTATCTTATGTATTTGTATTTCCGTATAATGTCTATGCATCAGTAAACTAGGTTACCCCAGCGGGTAAACATTTGACGCCGTTGCCTAGACGTACTCGGGAAGGCAAAAATAAAAATAAAAATAAATTGATGTGTTGATTATTGCCCTGTGGAGAAGTGAGTACCCTTCAAAGAGAGTAATAAAAATGAGTTGCATTAACTAGTCTCCAAGGACCATATACTCCTAGGACTGATTGTCTTCTAGTCCGTGATCGAGGAGTAATATTCACAATAAAAGTAGCGATATTAAATCTGAACATTATCAACGTCAAGTATCAATGATATCAATTAAGATATAGATTACATCCAGCTACCGACTTGTATTTCGGGTTAAGTCAGCAACTAAGGGAATAAGATGATAACAACAATATAGTCAATATCAATAGTTAACATAGCTTAATCATATCAACAATAATAAATGAGCATATTAAATCGGTGATTAAGAAAGACAATAATAGTCAGCGATTATACGGGAGGTATAAAGATGCGCTAAGTTATATAATAACAGCAACAACAAAACATTAATTAAAGAGATCAATAGAGACCAACAGCGGTTCGACTATTAAGAAGAATAAATACAAGACAACTAGCGATAATCATAAGCCTTAGTTAATATGAAATGAGAATCAGTTGAGATCCAAACTGATAATATTGAAGGGTGCAATTTAGTTAACATATGATGGTTATAAACGGGTATGATCTCAAGAGATACCTTTCTTTAATGGCATCTTCTCCTATTGGGCCAAATACATATATGGGTGGATAGGCATATCTCAAGGGGAACATGGACAGAGAAAGAAAGACACAAAGGATAGATTCTAATATCAATATCAGAATAGCTATTCACTGGTATGAATATTATATGATCTGAGGATTATGTAATACGTAAACTGATTGTTGTTTATTTACATTGTGTATGCACTTCAGTGTTATGATATATATATGTGTGTGTGTGTGTGTGTGTGTGTGAACTAGTGGCTTAATGTGCAATTTCTCTGATAATTCATAAGTGCTGTAATATAAAATCTATGTATGATTTATGCCTAACATAATTAGCCATGGTAAGGGAATGGGGAGGTCATAGGTGGGAGAACGACGATGAGACCACCTAAGCACACCACCTCATGGTTGTGACGCGGGAATCCCCATGGGGCCAAAGGGGACTGCCTTTGGGCTTATGAAGGATAGGCTTTTGAGGCACCTTATTATGAATACTCCTCACAATCCCTGACATGGTGAATGGGTGTTCAATCATTAGAAGCAAGTTAGGAATGGCAAGATGAAGGAAAACGGCGATAGGACCCCGCACTAGGTAGCCCACCTCATATGTATGGTAAGGGCCACATGGGGCCAAGGGGGAACAATGTATCCGCTCTTGGGCCTAGGGTAGGGGTTTCTAGACCACTTCATCAAGTCGCCCTACCTTATCACTTCTATGGTTGGGACATCTTCAACAATCTATCTAATTGATTTACATATTATTTATAAGTTTAAGAAATCTAACTATGACATTATGATTATATGTGAAACCTAACTATGTTGCAGGATTTCATGTTTGGGATGACAACTAAATAAATCCTATATATGGTAAACCCTAACCCTAATCTTGTGCAATTGTTATTTTATGGCAAAATTCTTGGGCAAGATAGAAAGGGACATTACATTCTATTCTTCTCAAGAAGATGCTTCAATTCATCAATATCCTTCTTATAACAATAGTGTTCTTCATGTCCAATCTACTTGCAATATGCACAAGTAGGCTTCTCCTTCTTAGATGATTCCCCCTTAGAAGAGGATGTAGAATCTCCTTGTTGAGGAGAGGGAGATTGTGCTTTATCCTTGGGTGGCTTAGGCTTTGATTGCTTCTACTCCTTGTTGGATCCTTTCTGATGACTAGGCATTAACGCATGTGACTTGGATGACCTAAAAATTCCCATTGTGATCAACTTTGATTGCTCAAGCATCAACATCTCTACGAATGAATCAAAGATGGTGTAGTATAAGCACTCCCCATAGTCAACCGATGAGTGTGGAAACTAGAAACAAAAGCTACATATTCTGAAGGAAACTTGTCCAACAAATTGAAGACTGACTGTGTATCCTTCTTATCGACGCCACAATCTTTGAATTGTGCTCTTGGCTCATTTGCCTTAGTTACATAGTCTTAGATTGTATCAAAATTCTTAGGATTTAAATTTGTAATATCATTATCAACCTCAAATTTCATCACCTTTGCCATACAATTGAGCAAGTTTATCCCAAGCATCCTTAACTATTTTACACTTATCAATTTGAAAGATAAGATTAACTGATATATATTTCCTTAATGTTCCAAAAGCCACAGTACTCTTAATGAGCCAATCCATTTTTAGGTTAGGATTTGATGGTTTTAAAATAGTTCCATCAATGTAGTGAGTTATTCCTTTTTCCATTAGTTTACTCCATGCATTGATTTTCCATGTTGCATAATTATGTGGAGTTAAAAAAGGAAACTTAGTTGAACCCATGACAAAAAATCAGAAGAGCACAAGAGAGAGTTAAAGGCACAATCACGCAACACCCTCCCCAACAAAAAATAAATAAATAAATAAATAAAATAAAATAAAAAAATTCACTAAATCAAGGAACCCCCCTAAAAGAAATGATTTGACACTTTATAGTAGTGCGATTACAATGGCCACTTGCAAGACAATGGACTTCTGATTTCAGTGATTACAATGGCCATAATCAGGCTATATTATACTTGGATCAAATGCAAAAATACCAAATTGAGATCTATGCATTACAATTGCCAAAGGTAAGCCAAATAAGGCCATGAGCTGAAAGTGAAATTTCTGATCACAGTGACTACAAACTAATAGCACCACTGTAAAATATAAGAAAAATTATGCACTTTCAAAAAAAAATTGCACTTGAAAAGGAGTCCATATGAGCTCGAACGAAGCCTCTAAAATTGCAAAAACATGGATTATGCAATTTTCAAAAAAATCTGTTTCTGTAAGCCAGAAACTCTTGCACCATTGCGAAGAGCACGAAATTCTACCCCATTAAAAAAATTTTGCTCGCAAAAAGGAGCCTGAATGCCTAAGATATTGCTATTTGAAAATTGCTTGCATAATTATGATTTCTGAATCCCTGCTAGACCTCCAAACTTCAAATGCTTATAGATTTAGCCTCTGGTGTCCGATTCAGACAAAACAAAGGTCAATATTGGGGTTTTTGGACCTCCTGAACATAATGGTGATCTCTGATTTGCACTAGCAAGCTCCAATTTTGTCTTGTAATACAAAGCCACAAAAAAACCCCAAATTGCACAAAAAATCTCTCAAAAAGACTAACCAAGGCACTCAACAAGCTCTGACACCATGTAAGATTTGGCTATGAAGGTAACCACCCAAGATCTAGAGGCCTAATAGAAAGCACAATAAAAAGAGAGAATGAATATGACAAGAATAAATTGTATTCTCACCAAGAATGCAATAGAATCAATACAATTGCTCAAATTGATATTACAAAGGAGACACCTTGGTTAAATAGACCAGGGTGAGAAAATTGGAGTGCATAATATTATGACAAGTGTCTTAATCTTATGACATGAGACAAAAAGTGATAACTTAAAAGTTAAATGTGGAAAAATGGAAGTGTCACATGTCCACTAAAGGTGGATCACCCTCCAAGGTGGAAAGATGTTTGTGCAACACGTCCACTAAAGGTTGATCACCTTCTAAGGTGGAAAGGTGTTTGTGCAACACTTCTACTAAAGGTGGAAAAGTGATAAAGTGATAAGTGCACCAAAGGTGGAAAAGTGATAATGTGATAAAATCACCTAAAGTGGGAATATTCCTATGTGGTCCCTAAGTAAACTTAAGTACGTGTGTTTAGACCTAGGAGAATAACTTACTAGGTGCGACAATTAAATACACTGAAAAAGATAACTATACACTTCCTTGATGATACTCTCTCTCTATGGTGAGAGAGCGTTGGATGTTTCCTATTGAACTCATAAACAATGGAAGGTAGTTAGACGTTGTAAATATAATTGCTCTAACAATTTACGTAAAATTGAATAGTAAAATGCCAATATTAAATTATTGCACAATTTTGAATAACTTGTCAACCAAAGCATTCATATTAATAATCACGACACAATATCCAACACGATTTGTATCAACCACCGTTTAATGAATCAAACCATCTTTCAATCTGCAGTCTCAACTATGCAAAAAAAATAATTATTTACTGTATCAAATAAGCTGCGACAGAATCTTAATCTCTAACACTCCAAGTAGATATTCCTTTGTGCTCCCATATGACATGACTGCAGTTGAAGCAACAAAGATAGAGAACAAAAGATATTGCTGCAACTATACAGGATGCACATTCATTTGTATTATGTATATATATAGAAAAAGAAGTATGGACAAGAAATCTTCTAACTGAACAAAAGTATATGTGGAATCTTCTTAGAGAAGAAGATGAAGATTTTAGAGAACTTTATAAAGAGAAACTAAGAGATCTACATTAATTACATTATTTACTGGCCCATAAGACTGTTTCCATAGCAGCAAAAATGATTTGGGGAAAAAAGCAGCTAATTAAAGGTACAAGTTTTTTTGAAAAAAAATCAGATTTTAAAAAACGTAAAAAATTGTAGAAAAAGTGACATATTTTTTTTTTCAAATTTAATGGCATTTCAATAGTATAGATGTAGAGAGAAAATAAAATAGAGCGTTTAACCCATAAATTGTTGAAAATAGATTCCTGTTGTTTATATTCATTTCATTGATTACATTGCATTGCACACAACATACTTCATAGAGCATAAATAATAACTAGATGGTGACAGGTGTACAAAGTCAACCTATAACTAAGTACTATGCTCTCAAAACTCAAATGACCCAATAACTCTTGCTACCACAAATAGAGTTATGCTAGAGGGCAAGAGGTCTTGATATTGAAGCTCCTAGGTAAGAGCCTCTCTCAACTTGTTCAATATCATGAGGATTCAAGCTAGCCTCCATTAGGATCTTAAAATCCTTACTTTCAAGATATTCATCATTAGCAACAATCCACTCAGAATTTTGATCAATCTCATCAAGGTCAATTGTCTTGTCATCCTCAATAGTTCCTAATTTTGTCCAATATAGAAATCAATCTTTGCCTGACAAGTGAAAAAACATAGTGAATACAATTTCAACTGACTGCAAATATATTAAGTCTAATCTTCTAATCTCGAAATAAGTGAGCAGGAAAAAAGCCGGCTCAAGATTGAGCTTGGGATTTTAAAGATTGGTACAGGAGGAAGGGGATGAGATGGTGTGGTGTGGAGCCAAGTCTAGGAAATATACAGTTGAGTTTGGGTACCTAATCCAAATGCAAGAAAGGGTTGGGGAAGGCTGGCACAATGATCTTTGTTGGTGTAACTCTATCCCTCCTAAGGCGGGTGCCTTTCTCTTGACAACGTTGCACTACAAGATACTTACCAGCGGTCGTCTTCAAAGCTTGGGTTTGAAGGACCTAGTCATTGTATTCTCTGTTTTGTTGTGCAGGAGACTTGTGATCATTTGTTGCTAAATTGTCGTTTTGCCTCAAAATGATGGGATTGGATCTAGTAGAAATTATATTGGCCCAGTCCAAGGATGTATGATTTACTTTCCCTAATCAAGCTGGCCAGAGAGTCGGAAGAAGGATATGTGGGGGGACATTCAGACGATCACACCGTCTTTAATGGTTTGACACTTTTGGAAAGGAAGAAACAAACAGGTTTTTAGGGAAGAATCTTTACTGGCGGAATCAATCGTAAACAAGATACACAACAATATCGAAGGTACTTTGAATGGTAAAGTTGGAAGGAAAAGTAATAGAACTTTCTCGAGGCGCGATGAGCTTTTAAGTAAATCATGGACTGGTCTGAGAGTTCCGAAGTTGTTGGGATAGGGCTCACAACAAAGAGACCAAAGAAAGGAGGCTAAATGGGTGCCCCACAAGTGGGCGGTTAAAACTCAATTTTTATGGTGCTGTGAAGGGCAACTCAAGACTGGCCGGTTTTGGTTGCATTCTTAGGGATGATAAGGGGAATATTGTCTAGGCCTTGGTTGGCAATCTCGGGAACGAGACCAACAACTACGCGGAATTTACAACCCTTCTTAAAGTTGTGGAGATGTGTCACAAGGGTCGCCATTCTTATGTTGACATCGAAGGGGACTCTATGATTTTTTTAATGCGATTAAGCAAAAGTCCATTCCAAATTGGAAACTTATGAAATTGGTTAGCAAGTTGGAAGTCCTTCTCAAGGGTTTGGACTTCTCTATTTCACACATGTTTAGAGAGGCGAACAAGGCCTCAGATACATTGGCTAATATCGACATCGCTCTTCCAAACTCATAATGTAAGAAGGTTGTTCTTGATGACTCAGACTGGTCTCCATATCATCATTCAGAAGGAACCATAATAGTGTCAATGACTTGTGTTGATGAGACTTTGATGTTGATGGCAGATCTCTTAGGTTTTGTGTGTTTGATGATCCCCATTTGCCTAGAATTGTACTTTCAAGGATGGTCTTTTATATGCTTCATCGATTGTGTTTCCTCATCTACTTCTTTTGATATTCTTTGGATTGTATTTTTGGACTACTATGCTTGTGTGAAGAAGATATGGTCACACAAATTAAAAGGCTCAGTCGAGCCAATGACTGCTTGGAAACGATCGTGGCATGTGTGAAAGGGGTTGGCTCAACCCTCTGGCATGATGGCCAAGTTCTAGGCGTGATGTACCGATTTTTCTTCTTCAACAAGGTGCGAATCATGGGGACCTCCGCATGGGGGGAAATGTTGGTGGATTTGGTGCCTACATCAGTGAGATGACATATGCTTGCTGAAGTTGATGAGGTTGATAGACAAGGGCTGGACTGTGAATTCTTTGGGACCTTTGATAGCTTCATTGCCCAATATGGAGATCTATTTTTTCCTGTTCAGATTGAACGAATTATGAGTTTGCCGATGACATGATGTACACAGTATGGTTGAGAGATACCTTGTTGAATTTCACCTATGATTGTAATTTGCTTTGATCTTAATAAAATGGGAGTTGCCCCCTTGGTAGTGCTTACAAAAAAAAGTCTAGTCTTGAACTTTCTTTAGGTTCAAGTGAAGGTTGTGGTGAATAAACAAGTCATTAATTTGTTGTGTTAGGCGGTTGTGTTACTCGGAATGTATGAGTTAAAAAAAACTCCAAGTACGCTCACAAGTAGATGAGTTGCATGGATGGATCAAAATGCATCTCGCCATCCATCTAATTTTTTTGGTTTTGTAACAACAAAACCCACTATTGCGCTGCAAAATACATTATATGGAGATGATATCATGTAATAATATCTTAAAATCTTAACACATTCAATGATTATATCTACAAAATAGATAGACTGTCAAAATTTTATAGAGTCTCCCTTTTTGGAAGGTCTTTAGATGAGAGAAAACCCCTTGCTTGCTTGTACATTGGCAACTCTTCCATAACTGCATGCAATTCCTCTGAGGTTGGAAATGTTTTCTCCATGCATATGAACAAGCCCAATGTGATCTCAACATCACAAAACTACATGGACACTTCTACTGCTACAAATCCGGATATGGTATCAGATGTGAATATGGCCATTTTGAAGACCCCCAATATGGATACAGCTGGATATGACATTCATAAAAAACCCATACACATATTTAACACAAATTTTTAAGTAATTAGAAGAGATTTTCATTACTTTAAAAGCAATATAGACAATTTTTTGCTACATACAAAATTATAAGTTGATTTAACAATTTAAAATATGCAAAAAATAGTAGATTTGGATTGGAAGATAACCCAAAAAATGGGTCGCTGAAATAGAAAAACATTTCATTTGTCTTCCTTATTTGGTGTAGCCTTTGTTTATACCAAACTTTTTTGTAAGATTGCATGATTGAAGTTTTTAAAAATTAAGTTTAGGAAGATTTATGCCAATTTTTATAAAATCAAATCACACAAGAGCTGGCGCAGTTGGAAAATCAAGGTTTTTTTGTTGGTATGGTATCCAACGTGTATTCATGCCATATCGTATTCGTATCCGATATGAATATGGGATACATGCTCCCTGGGAAGGACAAAGGTGTATCCAGCTACTTTGCAACATCAAGATGTCTGATTGAAGAGTTGTAGAACAACATTGGATTGAGATAGTATCCTATAACATGGAGAGGAGAGTACATTTTTCGATCCCATCTTCTATCAATTTCCCATAATGGCATATACATGTCCCTCTTACTTTTCATCCTACCCCTCATCAACTCCTTGGCCCTGCAATGGCCTCATACAAATATCCCTTGCAGTATTTATTCCCATCCACTAGTCTCGAGAAATTTACTAGAGGCACTGAAAAATTCTACAACTTGTTCAGTTGCATCCCAAAAACTAGTAGAATACAAGTATTTCGCCATTGCTATGCCATCTGCTTGGTTTGTGAAGATAGACTCCATCCACTCATTTGAAACAAACCTTTGATTCAAATTCATTTTTCGTTGACAAAGAGTCCATAGTGCAAGGAAGTGTGTTGCGAATTTTGTCACCGCTGGTTGAACTAGCATACACAATTTTACCCTAGTGTGATTATAGATAAATTTGATATTTATGCCCTTCTACAATACCTTCTTAACCCATTCAAGTTTTGCAATATCCTCTATGGTTTTAGATCAAGGCAATGTGCTGCATATGGGATAAAAAAAAGAGGGGTATTTGTCCGCCAGGAGTCTCCTAGTAGCGATACAAGAAGCAACATTGTCTATAATAAATAGAACCACATTTTTGGTCCTACATCGATTACCACTAGGTCAAACATCTCGAATAATGCAGCTGCAGATTTGATTGTATCTAATGCATCCACAAATTTAAAAAATCATGCCAATATCACAAGAGACAAGGAAGTTGGCGAGGGTTCAGTGTAATGTCCCCTATTGGTTTGTAACCTTGGATCTCTCTAGTCTACTTATCATGCTTGAATTCATATAGATTTCTTCAGTCTTTCGACTTAATTCAATGAAGTGATAATTTAAATATCATTTATATTTCCTCTCATGACTATATTGATGATCCCATCTCCACTTATTGTTAATATTATGGCTTTTACAACAAATATCTACTACCTTGGATAATAATCATAATAATAAATATATATAATATATTTATTATTATATTGATATGTAAATAATAATAATAAATAAGGGTGATATTTATTATTTATTGTTTATTAAGGAAATCGATTTAATTTAAATGGAAGGGCCCAAGTCGTCCACTTGGGACAAATGAAATTTGTTATTTCATATGTCGAAGTTGGCCTCTTGACGAGGCACTCCATTCTCATATAAATAAGAATCGATTCTTGAGGAGAGATATACCAAAAAACATAACGTGTGTCCTCTTCCTTCAAGAACCGAGATCCTAGAAGCAGCGAAATTCATTGGCATTGAATGGCGAAATACATCTTCCTTTAGATTGCAATTTTGCTCTGCCCTTAGAAGCGATATTGATCAGCTTTGAAGGATTATATTATTCAAGTCTAAGAGTAGCGAATTTTGGTATTAATAGCTGTGAATTTAATCAGATTTTGAGGAGCGAAATCAGACTTTGGAGGAGCAAATATGATCAGATTACAAGCAGCAAAGTGTATAGAAAAAGGGCAAATTCGATCAGCAATAAAGTTGTAGGTTGGAAGTTGTGAATACACATCAAAGGCAGTGAATTGTATCTGCCTACAAAAGGGGAATTTGCCTACCACTAGCAGCGAATTGTATCTGCCTATTAACAGTGAATTCGCCTACCACTATGGTGCGAATTTATACAATAACAAGAGTAACTTTGGAGCGATCTAGTAGCAGATCACAAGGCAGATATAAGGCAATTACAATCTGATCCAAGGACAAAACAAAGTGCAGATTGGTGACACTTTGGAGATAAATTAAAGAAGCCCTAGGTGGGCTGACCTGGCACATACATATCTACACATCTTGGAGAGTTTAAAGGCACTGATTTGAAGACCATTTCAGAGCTACAATCCGGGTACTATGCCTCATTTATGTGCTTATTCTGAATTGCCGTGCTTAGTTATTGTTAGACCTCTATAGATTGATATATTCCTTGCTAGAATCTGAAATATACTAACATGGTATCAAAGCCTAGGTAGGGTAAATGATCCATTTCAGATTCAGGAATTTCAGTCTAACTCTTTCAAAACTAAGAAACACTATGGCAACCGGGGTTTGGTCTGAAAATTGTAATTAGGGTTTTGATTTACAATATCATTGGTTGCCTTCTATGGGAAAACTTATTGGTTCTCATTGGCTGGAAAGATATGGGTCGAAGTCAAGGTTGTGTCAATACAATTCTTGCATGTTTTGAAATTTACCTATTGACCTTGAAAATTTTAAATTGCCTTTCCTTATTGGATCAAGAGGGAGTCTAAAAACTTTGTAAGTAAACCTAAGTCTCAGAAGGAGCTGATAGGGATTACATAAAACTCTCACCATATTGATCTAGAGG
>MU227948.1:122920-170688 GCA_018584345.1 Thuja plicata | reverse complement strand
TTCTCATTGATATATATTACTTCACTTTGAGTAATGTTTCATGTTGCATATACTTTCTATATTCATGGATGAATTATATTTGTTCTATGAGAGAACTACATTTGGATATACATTGGTTATTGGTTTTACATTTGGTATACTTTAATATGCATGTATGGGGCATACTTTATTGGCTTATTGTATACCTTAGCATGTATGTATGGATCATACTTTCTGTTATAGCTGAATCTGTATTTAGCAGAGATTATATGTGATTCTATGTGTGAACACATTGCATTTGATTCTTATGATCATATTTGTTACTCTTATGCTTATGTGGATTCATGAGATAAGATTTTGCTTATGAGATTATTCATTTGGTTATGATTATTCATTTGACTACACTTATGCTTATGGCTAAGTTGTTCTTATGAATTGGTTACTCTGAGAATATCATGGACTTGATATTTCTATCATGGATCGGGGATCCATTGTTGAGCATTTGGTGGACATCATGGACTTGATGTCTGGAGACCATTGCCCTGAGCACTTGGTGAATATCATGGACTTGATATTTGTTAGACCAATGCTCGTGATATCACGGACTTGATATCTCTTGGATCAGGGATCCACATTTGAGTAATTGGTGGACATCATGGACTTGATGTCGATAAACCATTACTCCGAGGAATTGGTGAATATCATGGACTTGATAGACCAATGCTCTTAACATCATGAACTTGATGTTATGTCATGGACTTGACATCACTTGAGTCATGGAGACTCGTGGATCTAAGAAATCCACACTTGGCTGGTAACCATCATGGACTTGATGTTACCTTGAATATCATGGACTTGATATTCTATCTCTTGAGTCGAGGAGACTCGTGGATCTAAGAAATCCACACCTAGTTGGAAAACATCACGTGACTTGATGTTATCTTGAATATCATGGACTTGATATTCGATATCTTGAGTCATGGAGACTCATGGATCTAGAAAATCCACATCCGGTGGGTAAGCATCATATGACTTGATGTTACTATGGAAAGATGACTCTCATATGGATATGAGATGTAAGGTTGAGGAATAATGAAGAACATATGTGTTCTCATTATATCTAGTAGACAGAGATCTACTATCATAGATGAAAGATCTATGGCATCATTGGATAAGGAATCCATTTTGGTTATGTTTTGTGATAAGGATCTATGAGTTGATCTTTGTCCTCAAGTCCAAGAGGGAGTGTTAATATTATGGCCTTTACGGAAAATATCTACTACCTTGGATAATAATCATAATAATAAATATATATAATATATTTATTACTATATCAATATGTAAATAATAATAATAAATATGGGTGATATTTATTATTTATTGTTTGTCAAGGAAATTGATTTAATTTAAATGGAAGGGCCCAAGTCGTCCCCTTGGGATAAATGAAATTTGTTATTTCATATGTCCAAGTCGGCCTCTTGATGAGGCACTCCATTCTCATATAAATAAGAATCGATTCTTGAGGAGAGATATACCAAAAAACATAATGTGTGTCCTCTTCCTTCAAGAACCGAGATCCTAGAAGCAGCGAAATTCATTGGCATTGAATGGCGAAATACATCTTCCTTTAGATTGCGATTTTGCTCTGCCCTTAGAAGCAATATTGATCAGCTTTGAAGGACTATATTATTCAAGTCTAAGGGTAGCGAATTTTGGTATTTATAGCTACGAATTTAATCAGACTTTGGAGGAGCAAATATGATCAGATTACAAGCAGCAAAGTGTATTGAAAAAGGGCAAATTCGATCAGCAATAAAGTTGCAGGTTGGTAGTTGTGAATACACATCAAAGGCAGTGAATTGTATCTGCCTACAAAAGAGGAATTCGCCTACCACTAGCAGCGAATTGTATTTGCCTATTAAGGGTGAATTTGCCTACCACTATGGTGCGAATTTATACAATAACAAGGGTAACTTTGGAGCGATCTAGTAGCAGATCACAAGGCAGATCTAAGGCAATTACAATCTGATCCAAGGACAAAACAAAGTGCAGATTGGTGACACTTTGGAGATAAATTAAAGAAGCCCTAGGTGGGCTGACCTGGCACATACATATCTGCACATCTTGGAGAGTTTAAAGGCGCTGATTTGAAGACCATTTCAGAGCTACAATCCGGGTACTATCCCTCATTTATGTGCTTATTCTAAATTCCCGTGCTTAGTTATTTGTTAGACCTCTATAGATTGATATATTCCTTGCTAGAATCTGAAATATACTAACACTTATTACCCTGTTGAATTGGATAGGAAGACTTTGGTATGTGACCAAAGCGCTTAGAGACCATTCCCAATAGGCTCCCTCAAGGTTTACAGGTCCAAGCCCAAACTATTGGGACGCTGACCCCCACCCTATTTTGGGACAGAAAGCTAATGGCGGGATTTACACAAGCTCTCCTTGAAGTCATCCTTATATTCCTTCCCTCCAGTCCGACAAATGACAAATCAAAGTGGGGATAATTATATATGTATATGTATATCACATATGTAAATATTAGATCTTTCAAACATAGATTTATTCATTATATATAAATGATTCTGATTTTATTATTATTAACTTATATATATATATATATATATATATATATATATATATATTAGACCCTCTAAGGGTTCCTTATATTTATTAGGATTCAGATATATTCTTTTGTAACTTAGTATTAACTCATAGATGTGTTACATAATTGTTTGCTATCGCACAATGATTACCAGCATTGCAAAAGAGTTATTTCTTTCCTTATCTCTTCCTTATGAAGAGTACCCAATATATTTCCTATTTCTACCCTATGTTTTTTTTTGTTATGATACGATATCATATATATATACATATGATCGATATAAGGAGGCTTGATGAATAGTCACCTCTCTATATAATAATTTAATAAATGAAGAGTCGCCTCATTACGATAATCAGAGATTACCATATTAATCATGTCCCTTGCGAATGTTAATCCGTTGTTGATTCTATACACATCATGCATGATTAACTATATTGATTTATTAGACATACAAGTCTTCGTGTTTAATTACTTCTAATTGCAAATATCAAATTATTGTTGCCTAATGTCATGGTCCCATTGTGATAGTCTTCGTATGAGGTCATATGTATGAGGAGTGGTGCTTGCCATATAGAATCAGCACATAGCGATACCTTATTAGGCACTGATGTGGATGCACACACGGCTTTCATATTATTTTTCACCGTAGTCATTGATAATGCCCGTATTGACTCATGGAAACAATAACCAATTCATTTGCAATCACCACTGCCGTCAACGGGGGTATGGATTTGGTCGTAACTCCGTGTCCATGTTGTCGTCGAAGAATCAATAGTTGTCGCTGTTGTGTCTGGGATTGGTCAGCGATGTTTCTCCCGTGTTTGCCAATCCTTGTCTTCTTATGTCATTGTTAATAGATCATATTATAATATATTATTTATTTACATTTGAGATATTATTATTTATAATTTATAATCATTACATTTTTAATATATTATTATACCATTGTTTCAATATATTATTATATTTATATATGATTATATCAATATAAAGATTTATTGATTATTATTATTTGATTATTAAATCATATTTCAAAATGGGGATATCACATTCAGTTCCTTCTATCTGTCCATCCATCTAACATAATGGTGCAACCACTATTAGCCCACTCTAATTGATGCTGATTAAAAACATCTTTAACATCACGTACTGCATCATTGAGCATATCGACCCTCAATGTCTTGTGAGATGCGGTTTGAAACCCAGGACTTGTAGTTGCAATAGCATTCCCCATACCTTGCCTATATGGAGACCTAACAACATGGAATGGAAAGCTAGAGTAGTATTAAAAATTTGTGATCCCCTTCTTTTCTTGTTCATGGACATTCTTCCGCCATCTTGTACCCTCCAAAGTGGTCTATGATCCTAGTGTAGTACGAGGTGCAAGGAAATAATTAATGTTTTCTCCACTTGTGTTTGGGCCACATGCTATAGAAGAAGGTGCTGACTCGGATTCCTTGAAATACTCATGTGCACTGTCTTCCCCATCCAAGTGATTACTTCTAGCATTTGTAGAATTAGAAGCTATTTCAATCTTGGTTCTTGCCTTTTTTGCCTTACCCTTAAAAATTGTGTCAAGAGCTTGTTATGCCTGAAATGTGACATCTGTAAAATAATTTGTGCAAATGGTGGTGTTATTTTTCATCTCTTTTTCCAAATGCTATTTGGAGCGATAAATACCACCACTTTTTCACTCTAACACCAATTGCATTTAACCTTCGTGCTACCTGCAATTGGTGCGCAACATGTTCACAAAAACTCTTTCTAATGTGGCATTATGACCAAGAATCAAATCTGCAAAAACATTTTTTATTCAGTAAATATATGACTAAATCGTGTAAAAGATTATAAACTGAGAAAATTAGTTAACTGTTAAACCATGTAAATATATGACTAAATCTTTGAAAAGATGATAAAATGATAATGTTTTTATTCAACAGAAACCTGAGCACATGTTTTCAGTGGCAATACAACTAGAAATATCTGCTAGCAAGGGATTGGAGAGCTAAAAGTGAAGTTCATTCTGCTCAAACAATAAAAGAAGGTTTATGTGGCTTAGGTGCATTCCATGATGGCCAAACCAACATATATTTCTGCCAAGATTATAGGAGATGTCAATGACATGAGTCACTGCACTTAGGAAAGAAAATAAAATATTTATAACTTGGCCACACATGTCTAATGGTTTAGTCCTGCAAAAGTGCCGTAAAACAATTATGAAAGTGGCAGAGTCAGTGGTAAAGCACCGTAGTACAATGAAAAGCATATAAATTAAAAGGAGGTGCAGTTGTTCTAAGTTTAACTTTTCCAAACTTCCACCTTATTTTTAGAAACATGGCAAAGCCCCAAGGAATGCACACTCACGCTTAAAACCAAATCAACACACTAACATAGGTGTGATTCTTCCTTGCCTTCACAATATTTCCGTCTCAACCCCCATTAGCCAAAAAGCAAAAAGTTAATCAAACATGAAAGGAGGGAGAAATTAAAATGATTACATATACATGTTATTCTCTACGTAAACTCCATACAATTCACCTCTGCCATTCACAGCAGAAACAAGGATTTTTATTTTGCAGGTATTTGAAAGAGTATTCAGCAGTAGCACCATATTCGAAAAGGTTTCAGGTACAGCAGTAGTCAAGCACAAGGTTTTCAGCATTTCTGTGAAGGTTTTCCAAGGCACCATTAGGGTCTAAGGAATTTTTCGCTAATTCTGATTACTGCTTGAAAATCTTAAGGGGTTTATGTAGCTGTCTTTCCAGTCACCTGGAGCATTGTATTCAGCAGTTCATAGGAGAAGGCAATAAAATATTTGAAGTGCAAGAAGTTTTTGAGTCATCATAGCTAGCCATATCTTTTCTTTGGTGCAAGGACTATCAGATTGCCAGATGGAGAAGAGTTGGGTCCTATCTTACCCTTAGCGATCAACTCCAATATTTGGAGCTGAACTTCAACATTCTTTCAAATAGAGCTTGATACATAGGACTATTTGAAAGAGGGGATATAAACACCAATCAATCCTATGTTGTACTATGCAATGTGTACGAAGATCTTTGCGCTGCTTAAAGACATCCTTAAACCACCCTAGTACCTTCTCAAGATGTTGTGACAATGTTTATGCAACCACTGCCAATATGCACTTGCTTTTTTGTGTGAGTGTCTTAGGATGGACCATGAGAAGCGTGAACTTTTGCATGTGTGAAATGATCTTGTGGCATTGTTTGGCAGATGATAAGGCTACTTTAGTTTTTGGTGAAGGTTCATGAAGATAGAAGTGTTGATATTGAAAAGTCATTGTGGATTTGCCTGACACATGCTAGCTCTTTCATGCACATATGACCTCCCAAGGTGTATGCTGCATAATTTTAGTGAAATGTCATCATAGGTGATTGTATCTTGCATGAGCTTTACTGTACACTTAAAAGTACATTGGCATTTTACTTGAATATCCTTACCTTGTTGCAACCATCACAACGAGTATGGTCTTAGGCACATTTTAGTGGAAAAACCTAGGCACTTGACTGCATCTTGTGCAATGTTCTTTTGGCTACCACTATTAATGATTGCATTAACTTGGTGTTTGTTGACCTAACACATTGTATGGAAGAGACACTCACCCAAGCACTAGACTGCATCTTGCATGATGATGTTCTTTTGGCTACCTCTATCGATAATGACATGCCCTTGTAGTTTGATGACCCAACACTTTGTATGGAAGAGACACTCACATTTCTTCAAAGTGTCAATTGTCATAGTGCTTTTGCTAAGACACCATGTCTCCTACTTAGCATCCTTCATTTGTGTGGGGTCTATTGTGGTTTGTGCAATGAGAGATTGGTGTGCACAGAATTCAACATTATTGTGGGAATCTGTGTGATGATGATGACACCATCTGTCAGCTTGCTTCTTGCACTCATGCTTGCCTAGTGTGAGCAATGTTGTGGCTTTAGAGTTTTGCATTGATGACTTAGAGTTTTGTTGTTTCTTTTGCGCTGAGAAATTTTTCTTCTATGTGGATGGCTAAGAAGTGGTTTCTTGCGTGGGCTTATTCTTGAACAAAGAAACTTTTGTCCGAGCTTTGCTTTGGCTTAAATCTTGGATGTTTTGCATAAGGCTTGGCCTAACAATTTCGAATTTAGAAATTCCATCTGTGCATGGATTTTAGGTGATAACCCACTTATCTATTTGAGCATGTTGTGTTGTTTGAGAGTTTCCTCATGTAGACATATAGATTTGCCATGGAACTCATTGGTGTAGTCTTCAATTGATTGCTCTTTATGTCAATGCATTAAGAGGCTACATCTAGGTACCATTGACTTAAGGGAGGATGAATATCCACTAGATATTTGAGCTTTTTAAGATGTATATGCTTCTATTTTCAGGGATATGCCTCCAAGAAATCCACTAAATAAGTGTTTCAGCATACCATTGAGTAAGAACTAGGGACGCGACCTATTTGGTGACTCATTATCAACATCCTTTTACTTTGAACGATGAGACATAAAGGACTATATAGGAACTGCTGAAATCGGGAGACATTAGAGTCTTAGACTTAACATGAGTCCATTTGCATCTTCAATGGTATCGGTAAAGAAGAAAGACAAAATGATATAGATGTGTATAGATTACAGGGTTCTGAATAAGAACACCATCAAGAACAGATATCCAATACCCTATGTTGATGAGTTACACGGGGCAGCTTATTTCATCCCAATTGACTTGTGATTTGGCTATCACTAGATAAGGGTTTAACTTTATGATACATTTAACACTACTTTCCCATGTCATTGTGGGCACTTCAGGTTTTTGGTGATTCCTTTTGGGATTACCAATGCACCAACCACTTCCAATCGGTAAACAATGAAATTGTCAAACCTTATCGGAAAAAATTCATGTTGATGTCCTTTAATGACATACTAATTTACTGCTAGACATGGGAAGGACACACAAAAAATCTAGATATAGTGCTGGCAATTTTGCAGCTGCAAAAATGCAAATACGAGTCTGGGATGAAATATTTTTTGTATTATAGGAAATTTATTACAGGATTCTCACAGATAGCATTGTCCTTGATGGAGCTGACCAAGCTAGGTGCCTTCCGTTGGTCCATAGCAGCATTAGAGGCATTTGACCAATTAAAGAGGGTAATGTGCACTAATCCTATTCTTTCAATACATTTTTTGCATTATCTTTTTTGGTGGAGAGTGACGCCTCAGGAGAAGGGTTAGGGGCTGTTCTAATGCAAAAAGGACGACCCATATCATTTGAGTCATAAGTTGATAGAGATAGTGTAATTTTAATAAATATGATAAAGAAATGCTGGTGGTCATGCATGTATTGGCTAAAGTCAGGCAATATCTTTGTGTATGTTTGTGGTTTGAACAAAATACAATAGTTTGAGATTTTTCTTATCACAACATGACCTCAATGATAGGTAGCAAAAGTGGGTGAGAAAACTACAAGCGTACAATTTGATATAGAGTGTCAACGGAAAGAACAATTGGGTAGTGTTGTCAGGTTTTCACACCATCGTCCCATTGCAAATGGGGACCACCTCTTTTCGCTTCCCGTTGATAGGTTTAGTTGGTAAAGTAGATTGGCAATAGATTAGAGTTCTGCAAGTCTCTTGGAATTGAAAGTCTTGAGAGCAACAGAGGAATGGCAAATTTGATTAAGTATGGAATTAAGATGGCAATGGTCAAGTGTTTGAGTTTAAGTTAATCAATGGCATTGAAGCCTTCAAGGTTTGGTTAAGGATAACTTAGTTTAATTGGCAAAGGTTAGAAATACATGGTGAACGCTTTCATAAGTTTGCCTTGCCACATCAAGCAGTGGAATCCACCCTGCCATGAGTCCCTTGCCACATCAAGTAGTAGAATTCACCCTGCCATGTGTCACCTTGCCACATCAAGCCGTGGAATCCACTGTCTCATGTGGCAACCTTTGACACATGTGGCCTTCAATCCTACCATGCCACATTAGGTTCTCAAACTCGACCTGCCCTATGAGGGCTTCAAATTCAAATGGCATTTGACATTTACAAATCTCATCTTTAAATTGTTACACCGAATTGTCAAGCCTTAGTTTTGTCTCACCAAGTGAAAATGAAAATCTGATTTTATCTCTATGCTTCTATGCTGAAAGTTGCCAAATCAAATTGACATTTGGATACAAACCTCTGATTTTTTTTTGGCATAGATTTCTAAGTTATGCTTGCTTCATTGAGGTCTGACAGTGTTGACTTTGATGATGCCTTGCCACATCAAGCGATGGAATCCACCGTCTCATGTGGCAAGCATTGACGTGTCAAGCGGTGGAATCCACCGTCTCATGTGGGAAACCTTGACACATCAGATCCTCAAATCCGATCTGCCATTTAATCTTGCAAATTGACCAGGTTGAATTGCCACAAGGAAGAGTTGAAAATCAAATTGTCATTTAACTCTTTGGATATGATTTTGAATGATACATGAAAGTGTTGACTTTGATGATGCCTTGCCACATTAAGCGGTGGAATCCACTATCTCATGTGGCAAACATTAGCACATCAAACCTCTAATTCTGACCTGTGAAAAAGATCATTTGGAAACTCAATGAACATAGTCAGCGAACCATCATTACATGATGATTGATCTTAATGGGGGAAAAATCATTGAAATTTGAAACGAAAAACACTAAATTTTGAAATAAAAACATTTATTTTGGGCAATCAAACATGGATAAAAATAAAATGTTGCCATTAAATAAGGTTCAATTTTGATTGCAGGACCATCAATCCAATATGAAAGGCCACAACTTTGTGGAAAGAAGCCATGAATTTAATTTTGTCTCCAAGGGGAAAACATTAAATGCTTAATGATGACATTTATTAATGGTGGTCGAACTTACAAAGGAAATTGGTTTTATTAAATCACCAATGAGAGGGCCATAAATTTAACTCAAATGAACCATGGCTTTAATTAGGAGATATGATCTGAATATTGAAGAGGTTCGAATCCAAGTGAAAGGGCCAAGAATTTAATTTGATAAAGCATAAATTAAATGTTGATGAGAGGTGCGATTTCAAATGTAATGTCCCCTTTTTAGCTCACCTTGGGTTGCAGTGAGGATTAGCCTATCAGAGTCCCTCGTAGGCTAATTAGAGGGATAGAGAGCCCCGATTGGCGGAGTCAGTGGTCAGTTCCCACTCCAGAGGTCAGTAATGTTTGGGTTTACTCTATGTTTGAGCCAGTTTGACACACTAACTATTTATGGTAATTTACTATTTCGGGATAGTCAGGGTTGCTATCCCTAGCAGGGCACATGAGCAGTTGGTGGGCAGTGTAGAGTTGTGGGGACTTTGGCATAGCTTTTGTTTTGAGACTTACTATTTATAGTAAGTCGATTATGGTCAGTTGCTATTTTTGGCAGGGTGCCTTGTCGTCTGGCTCTGGTAGAGAGCACTTGGAGTTAATGCACTAATTACTGATTTGCAATCATTAATTGAGTTTCACTTAATTTATGATTAAATTAAAAGATTATATTATAAAGTTTGGCAAGTGCATTTAATGATTAAATTATAAGTTTAATTAAGACGCCAAGGGTTGGAGGGAAATATAATAAGTTATTATATTTCATACTTAGGAACAAAGGCAAATATATCAAAATGACTTAGTTATGTTTTAAGTAATGAAAAGTGTGACCAAGAAGTCTCTAGCGGATTTGCATTTGAGAATTATAAATGCATTCAAGGCAAGGATCAAATCATTCTATTGTGCATTTGTTATTTGTGAATTTGATGAGGAGTTGTGCCAAGGGTTTCAGATATTGAGAGCTGGGAGAATTGAGAATTCTTCTAAGTGTTTATGTGAACTGGTGAAACTATCCAGTGATATTGTGCCTGGAGGTGGCTTCTTTCAGAGCTATACATTGTTACAAATTGAGGTCGATTTGTAGAGGATTTTCAGCGCATGATTTCCAGAGATTGTTGCAGAACTGTGGCGTGGTCTTGTATTACGAATTGCAGCTGATAAGGGGGCTGTGTCTTTGAATTTTGACAGCCGCATGTCTCAGAACTGAGTCGCATTCATATTAGCTGGTTGTGATATCAATTAGAGGGCTAGCGTTGATTTTTAGAGGGTCCGTTTTGCTCTATATGTGTCGGCACTTCTAGATCCAACATTCACGTTAAAGAATACAGAAATTCCAAGAGGCTGCGATCTCTCGTAGAAAGACTTCAACGTCATTGCAGACAGTTCCAGGTTTCTTAGATAATTTGTAATCAATGCTGTTGCATTCGACTTAACATTGCAAGCTATTTGCATTCAGAGAATAGTCAATAAAGTTGATAGGAATAATTGCATAATGATAACATATTATGATTGCTCAATAATTAGTTTGCATAGCTTATGAAATTTCTTGCATGGTACTTGAATTCCATATATTGTTGAAAAATCCCAAAAGAGGCAAATATCCAGGAAAAATGCAAACGAAGTATAAAATTGTAAAAACAAATTCATCCGAGACAGTTGAAATCAGTGAGAGAATCATTGGGTTTCTTACATCAAATGCTAAAGAGGTGCAATTTCAAATGCTAAAGGGGCTGCAATTATAATAAATGAAGAAGGGCGATTTTAATCAAATAAATTGTTTTCAATTTATTTATTGTATTCCCCAAGCCAAGTTGGCATGGGTAAGAAGACATGTCCATTGGACTTAATTGTCATATAAAAGGAGATCAAATCACCTCATTTCAAACACAAAACAAATCCAATTAACCATTAGCAGAGCAGATCGAGCTTCAAGGAGCAGAAATTACTTCTGAACAATTCAAATTTGGAGACTAATCTGAAATTTCTACATGGCTGAAATCAATCGAGGGTGTTAAAAGCAGACTCAATAAAGAAACCAGACCTTCTTGTTTACAGACCTGGGTTGGCGATCTGAATTTTGACATCATAGCAGGTCGGAGTTGAAAGAAGACATTGAAAAATCATTAAATTAGACAACTTTGGGCTACTAACACTTCAATTTTCAATCACCCAGCAGCAGCCCAACCCCTTGCCTTCTACGTCCCAGGTTCATGGCCTCCTCCCTCCTCCATCTGGGTCGATGGGAAAACGCTGCGATAAAAACTCTTCCATGAGCCTTGACTCTTATGAAGCCTACCCCGCCCTGGATTCTCCTGGGGATAATAAAAGAGAAAGGACCCTGGAGGCCCTTGACCTCCGCCCTGGTAAAAAAGCTAAAAACATTGTCCTTAATCTTGTTTTTGAGGGAGAGGTTGACACCCAGCAGTATCAGACCCGCCGCTCTAACAGACTGGCTAAAGTGAGGGGGGAAAAGGCTATAAATAATATGGTGAAAAGAGAGCAGACCTCGGTGGAGTCTGGCAGTAAAGAGGGCACGGAAAGCAAATTGAACCTAAGCAATGCCATCGTGGAAGGGCTCAAGAAAAGCAATGTTGGCTCTGGTGGCGTGGTGGGTAAGTTTAAACACCAAATTGCTGATCTGGAGAAGATGATTATTCAGCTGAAGGAGGAAATGACGGGTTTAAGCAACCATCTCAAAGATGTTAGCAAATTTGCGCTCAAAGTCATGCATGCCTCCACTACCACCCTCTGCCTACTCCATGAGAAGGCATCTGGAGGTAACTTGCCGAGGAAGATGACGCTCAGGAGCTTTTCAAGTTCCTGCAGGAGGAGTGTGCGGACATTTTGCTGTCGAAGCGGTTGTGGAAAGGCAACTAATAGTTTTTATGTGTTGTTATCTGGATAACTATGCTAGCCCCAGGGGTTGTTTTTACTTTTTCTGCTATAGCGTTAGGACTAAGACTGTCAAGTTTATTTACAGCCCTGCGTGGCACGATATGGATATTAGCTTTTTTGATAAGTACTCTATTTTGGACTATGGTAATTTTGGTTTTGATGATAAGTGGTGGTGCTCTGAATTTCTTAAGCTGGTTTTTGATAGGGGTAGACTTACTGTTGTGTTCAGCTCTGCTTGGTGCTCTGGATACGATTAATATGTTGTTAATGTATATCTAGTGTGCTGTATTTGTACCATGGGCCAGCACCCTCTTGCTGCTTCTTTTTATCAAAAACACTTCAATTTTCAAGAAAATCAGAGACTTAGTACTGCAAATTGCAAATTTGGGCATAAAATCTGAGTTTCAAAGTCAAATCATATAAAAATTGGGTCTTAAAAGCACTCAGATTTTTGTCATCAGCATATAAGGTATGTGGCTAAAATTTGGCAAAGAATGTTACTTTTTGAAGAGTTCGAATTTAATTGGATGAAAATGAAGATTTGGTATTTAATTCATATGCTTTATCATTAGATTTTCATTTGCATATTAGATTTTAGGATGAAATGGAGAAGTTCTAAGGTAAAATATTGAAAGATTGTTCACGAGTAGCCTTGGTTTTGAATTTCATTTCTTGTTATCCAATTTTCCATCTTTAAAAGAAAAGAATTTCAAATTCAGTAATTAATGGATGATGATGCGTGTAGGTTGAAGATGCTTAGAGAATGAAGGGTTGTGGAAAGATTAAGTTCGAAGCCTTCAAAGTTTCAAACAGAGATCAACAAATTGCAAGTCATTGATCAAGGTTTTTCAAGCAAGGTGCAATGTGAAAACTTCATGCACCAGCAGGCTACAAGTTGTTCAACGTAAGCGAGATTGTTCCAAGACAAAGGCAAGTCAAAGTGCATTATCATGATACAAATCCAAGTCCAAGTTTGAGGCATTCAACATGGAATTCAAAGTGCAAGCCAAGGGAAGAAATTATTGCAAACTTGAATTTCCTCCGGAAATCCAAGTTCAATCGGATAATCCAACTACATGCCACACTTACACCACTTCTACAAGTACCAGATCAAGATCAAAACATCAAGAAGAAATCAAGATTCCAAGAACAAACAAATTCAAGTAATGACAATGAGGAAATTTCAAGGCAAAGGATTACGAAAGATAGGAAAGAATGCTTGAAGATGAAGCAATTTTAGAATATGAGCCATCACAATTGAAGGCTTGATAATGTTGAGTATCATGAGATATTTTCTTATCATCAAAAGGTATTTATCAAGTCTATGAGATAAGCATGTTGAGGTGGCGCCCACTCATCTTCAGCCAATCAAAAAATTCAAGTCACACGTATCAAAAATCAACCAATCAAATCGCACCAAGTGTACAGGTGGAAGGCATCTAATGCCTCTACCTTACCTATTTTTTTATTGGTCAATAAAAACATTGTAATTTTCTCATTGGCCCACAAGGTGTTGCTTTATTCTTATTGGCCCACTAATTAGCGCCTTCTTCCATAAGCTTCTACCTAACCTATTCTCTCATTGGGCCATAAAAATATTGTAATTTTCTTGCTAGCCCATAAGATGGTGCCCTTTTGTAATTGGGTAGGCATTTAATAATTGTTAGTGGTGGTTATGGAAACCCTAATTAGGGTTGTGTTGGCTTAATCTTGTCCCTTGATTTCAAATCAATCAAAGCCACTCATTGTACTCGGAAATACTATAGAAGGCAAAGCCTTGTCATTTGTAAGAGGGAGAGACTTGGAGAAATTGTTGCCATAATGCTATCAAAGTAATTGCTAATTCGTTGGTCTTCATGGTGGATTACTTGTGTTGATTTGGAGTATTGCATGGTTTGTACATTTTCTTGTTGATTGTAAGTTATCCTTGTATGGTTGAATGACATATTTGTGAGCTTTACTTCGATTATTGCTTGCACATTAATATGCATTGATGGATGGTGTTAATGGAATGGTAATAGTTTGAACATCTTACATTTACCTTAGGAGATCACACTAGCTTGGTTAATGTCGATGGCTAAACTAAGTCTTGTAGAGTCACAAAGGCATTCATCATCTCTTGCATTCTAGGAGTAGAATAGCTTTCTGAACTCTATCCCTTTGCAGTTTGTTTGGCTAGAAGAAATTGGAGTAGTTGATGTCCATTGGATGAACAACGTAAGTCCCTTTGTGATACCAGCATATCACATCATTAAAACTAAGTGAAAGTCCACAACTGGAAGGAACCTTGAAGTTGTCTCATTGATCACACAATCCATCTACATTGTTTAGCATTTGAGCTTCCTTGTTCAAGAGAGAGCTTCCTTGTTTAATTTGGAATACTAAGTATTCGATTCTACTTGCTGTAGTGGCATAAAACTCACATCAACTGGTAGCAAATGCACTCATCTAGAGACCTAAATTATTAGCCATTTCTTCGGCGGAATTTGATTGGGATGAAGAAATGTTGGCTGAGTATGCCAAAGACCCAATAGCTACAGGACTGATTGAGGGTATCATTGCTGCCCCTAACAGGGATGAGAATCTGGTAACCACCCTAGTATTGACATGCGTGTATTTACAAACTTCCAGGCAAGTAACCCAGTAAGTACTTTCTTGAAACTTTCTCACAAGCTCACATGTGAGTGCCCTGGCTTGTAAGTTGTCGAGTAACTCATTGAGTTTTGATACCATGGCCTTGATAGACTGAGGATTCGAAGATCTATGCATCAAAATCCTCTTCATATCTGTCCTATTAGCCCATTGGTCACCTTGTAATTATATCTGGTTTACTGGTACTTTATTCTGATAAGTTAAAATAAAAAGAGCTGAGGAATTTATACTTCTGGTTGGTTGCATTATTTCAATTTTGCAGCATGCAAAGTCGAACAAAAAGATTGTGATATTATTAGCAGGATGGAAAGAGAGTTCTAATTTCTACTGTTAAAAATAAATATTTCTACCTCTGCAGCATTTTCCAATAAGTCATGTTTATAATTCAGGTTTGCATGAATTCTCTTGGATATCCATAGCAGATCTGTATCGTTCTTGTAGCTTCTTATTGTTAACAGTTTTCTAGTTTCCAGTTTGAGCGTGTTGGTGATAACTATGGCTGTTTTCTTTTCAGTTTTGTAGTTTTTCCCTTGTTAATAAAATTTCTTTGGAAAAGCCTAAGCTTTATTCTTTAATTGATGATCTTTGCAGGTGGTATGAATGGATCCATAATCTATGAACTCGATAGACCTGAAAACACAGGTCTCATGCGTTCGGTAAAGGTAGTGCTCAAGAAGGAATTAAAATATTTTTAGTTTTACTTATAAAGTGTCTGGAATTGTTTAGAAATCATCTACTTATTTTTTTGCCAAAACATGTAATCACATATTGGTGGTTGTATAGTGTGTGATTTCTGGTAAAATCAACTAGAGAGAGATCATATTTTGCAATCATTTGAATTGTACTTAAGTTCAAACTCCATACTTCAGTTTATGTATGTATAAATTTGCAGAAGTTAGAAAAGAAAACTGTATCTAGATTATATTATTGGTTTTGGAATGCATCTCATACTGCAAATAATTTGATATATTTTAATATATTTACACTAGGTTGTGCTATTTGTTTTGGTAATGGAAAAATCAAATGCAATACTTGTTCTTGTAATACTTCGATATTTATGTTATAATAAACCTCATTTTCGAGTGAATATGTTTAGTAGCAGAGAAATAAAAACATCAAACTCAAAAGGACGTTATTAATTTGACAGTGATCACAATGAGCCCATCTTATTTATGATTTTACTTTTTCCAAATAATTTTAAATTAACTTTAATTTAACTATGGTGAACTCTTTTCAGGTTCTCCAGAAAGTCAAGGCAGTACTAGACCTAGCTGTGCAAGGTTTTTTTTCAAGAACTTCCCTTTTCAATGTTTTGGTTTCTGGTTGAGTCAGGTTAAATGACTTATAATTCTTCTTTTGTTAACTCCGGAAAATTTCTTGAACATTTGTTGGGATGATAGTGTCATGGGCAGACCTAATAGCTTTGGCTGGAGCTGAGGCGGTGGCACTATGTGGCGGTCCTGACATTCCTGTTAGACTTGGAAGGCAGGATAAAGAGTGGGTTCATTCTCTGTTTTGTGTTCGTCTCTGTCTTTGACATAGTAGTGGAGTTTCCCATCGTTTCTAAGAGTTACTTTTGAGGAATGATCATTTACTGTATTTGTCTCTGTTTCATTTGGACACTTCTAACAATGATTATATTGTAAGCATCTACCTATTACTGTTTTTTTAATATATTAGCTTGATAATTGACGAAAGTCTTCTTTGTAGGTCACCGGATCCAGAGGGGGAGCTTCCAGTAGAATCTCTTAATGCTGCTGGTCTGATAGAATGCTTCCAGAAGAAAGGCTTCTTGTAAGTTTTTTCTTTGTTATAAAACCATCTTGTCAGTCAAATCTGATAATGGATTTAGTTGAATGACATTTTTACACTCAGATATGTGATATTTAAAATATCTAAAGTAGTATGATTAAATTGTTGAAAGAAATACAATTTTGTATTACTTAACCTACCAAGGATATAAAATTTATAACCTTTGCACCTAGTATAGTAAAAGTCAAGTTCTTGCAGTGAATTGCTTGGTTTGTTTCTTGTTTAGTTCTTTAAATGGAACAACCCTGAAAGGAATAGATAGAAATCAGCACTAATCAATTAATGAGTACATCTGTTCTCTCAGAGCAATATTCAACAATGCAATGGGGAAACCGATCTTAACTAGAGATAGAATTGTTGGGAGACAACTTTCCTTTTCAGTAGTAAGAAATGGGATATACAATGTCTTTCTGTTTGCATTACCAACACCTCTTGTCATAGTACACACTTAATGGGACGTTCTCAGACAACTCAGCATACACACTGTCTTTACAAAGGAAAAAGGTTCTTTTTTTTGGTTACAAAGGCTTCATCATGAATGATAGTTCACATGACTGGAGAGATACATGCAGATGTTTAATGTGAAGTGTGGAAAGATACATGCACACTCTTGATTCCATAGCTCTTTTTATTTACATATCTGGAAAGTAAATTGAAAAGATCTAGCAGTCACTAGTAGCAATGAATTGTTAGGAGTTGGAGGCATGTATTATTTATCTTTACCAAAATTCTTTCTTTTTATCTTAAAAAATAAAGTACATTTACAGGCAATATTTTCACGGTGTGCCCTTGATTAAGTTCTTTTACATTTAACAAATTTTGTTTCTGGGTTTAAATTGACAACCATAAGAAAGAGAAAACGCTAGTCACACATGCTTTCTAGGAGGAAATTTGGTGATTATAGTAGAATAACACGGAGTCAGGACTCAGAAGGATTACTCATATCTGATTTCATCCTTCTATAATAATAAAGGTACTACAGGAAGATTGTGATTAATGTTTGGGCAACAATCTAGAAATGAATGTTGTCACGATTTACAGCTTTCAATTCCATAAGAGTAGTGGCCAACTATCTAATGACACCAAAAATGGATGGTCTTTATATTGATTGATAAATCTTAGAAATGAGAACAATGAGTCATAGACTAGAAGTTTGACTTTCTATTTATCATAATCTTTTATTCTATCTTTTGGAGACAGGTTACAGCTGGTTAGAATCTCATTTTAGCGATACTTTATATGATCAACATGTTGGACCCACGCAAAACTTAATTCTCATACTTGATTTTTCCTATTTGTCATCAAGATTGATTCTTGTTATGTTTTTAATCCAATTCAAGTTGTGATCTTCTCTATCAGTTGGCAAAATGGTCATGTCTCGATCTTGGTTTTTCAACCAACAACTTTCAGTGCAACCCGTTGTTTTCAAAAATTTGAATTAATTCCTTTTTAGTCGTTAACCTTCCTCATCACAACCTTTTTGCATTCAAGTGTTCCCAATTTGACCAATCGACCGATCAGCCTTTTCCTTTCTCAAAGCGTCAAGTTTTGTTTGTCTAAAGGGACCCACCCCTTACTTTATCACTCTATCGCCATTTAGTGGAAGTATCGCCCTATCGCTTTTCGGTGGAAATGTTGCTCAATGTTTTGTTGTTCTTAGTTCCTTGTTCCGCCCGACACCCGATCTCCGATAGTGTTAAGTCAATGGGTTCCTCACTAGTCCTTTATCAACTGATCGCACTTTGTCAGTTCTTTCGCATGCACTTCTGTTGTTCCATGGTTCTCAAAAGACGCAGTAGCCCGATGTTCCGATAGCAGCAGGCTTACGAGTGGTGATTAGTGCGGTGACATTAGCAAGTATCGGTTTTAATGCCCGATTGATGGGACATTAATTAAAAGCTTTTATTTCTCATTTCGAAGTAGTACTGCAGCCGCTGAAATGAAGGTATTAATTGCTCCAGGTGTAAATATGTATGCCACCTTTATGATCATTTTCATTTGAGGATTCTGACGAAGTTGAAGGAACACATGAAGGAGAAAGCAAAAAACAAGGTTTGAAACAAGAAATCTTTGTGTTCGCACTTTCTGAGAATTTCTAGTTTTCCTTGTTTTTGTTGAAAGAGAGAAGGGTTGTGAAACTGGCATTCGTGAGAATTTGTTGCTACTGTAATTATCCTCCTTTCCACTCCTTTAATCCATACCTTCTATTAGAAACCCTAGTTCTCTATCCTCATGTTCCAATGGCTCCCAAAATTTCTCGACATATTGAAAGCAAGTTGGATCACATCAAAGACACAGAGGTGGGGTCACTAACGATGCATGATATAAATAGAAGGTTGTGGCTCCCACAAAATTCCCCCATTACCCATAAAATTGTAGAGTCGGCTTTGTCTCAAGCTGGGGGTTATTCCACCGCCGTTGCATGTCCAGAATTGATCTTCACCTGTGCACAACATTAACATCTCGATTCTCACGAGATTCAGAGTGTTGACCAGACCTCAATAGTCATAATTGATGCAAGTAGTGTTTCCCTTGCACTACACATCCCCGACAAGGAAGATGAGCTGGATTTGTCTATGCAGTCAGGGATGGAATTTTTCCATACAAGGCAGATTGGTGTCTTAGTACAATTGTCCAGCATTGGTTGAAAATTCATCGGTCGGGAAAATCTAAATTTCCCCCCGGATGAAAACATAACTGTTCTGAGAAGAAATTGCAGATATTATTGTCTTGTTATGCTGCTTAGTTGGGAGACCCATTGCTGAATACTTCAAAGAGTGGATGTGCCTGTTTGTTCTTACTGTATGTGATGATAAAAATCAGATCAACTAGGCTAAGTTGATAAGTGATGCGTTGCATGAGCAACTTGTAAGATTTGAAAAAGAAAGGCAGTTTCACTTATGCTCTGTGCTATTTTATGTACTTGCTACCAGTAGACAATCTTGGCCAGGCTTGAGGCAAAAAGGTAGTGTCACAGAGGGTGTTCTTGTTTATAATTGTTTCCCTCAATTACAGAAAGAAGAAGGTATGAGAGTTTTTTCCCGTGTCCATGACATTTTCTTAATGACAATTACGAGATTCATTGAGGGATGTCCTGAGAAGAGATTTTCTGACTAAACCCAAGCCTTAGTGAAGAATTATGGCAGTTTCTCTATCCAGTTCCAGAGCTTTTCATATTTGAGGGTCGGAAGCTATGAGAAGGCACCCTTGAAACTACCCAGGTATGCCTCAGATTATCTTGTTTTCTTGGAGCTCTGTCGCTAGATGACGTTTGTATATATTATGTATGTTCCGATGAGGAAGAAGGGATACTCTCTTCCCATAAGTTTGTCCCATTTTTCATGCAAAACTAATGATATGCTAAGTCTGTTGATAAATTGCTATCTGATTTTGGTCTCCGCTCTCTGCCCACAAGGACTGATTTCGATAGTAAGGGATATGTTAAGCAAAAATTTTATGGTTCCACCCAATATGTCCATGTACCAAAATTAGAAGACTTTTGGGAAGATTGTGCTGACAAAAAAGAAGTTTTCAAAAGAGGCTTTATGAGGTTGACCTTAGATCAGATGATTGCTTTTGATATTGTTTCCTTAGTTCTCGAAGGTGTTAAAGATGATGACACTTGTATGATTGATGATTCATATCAGAACATTGCTCTGCCGTCTTTACAATGGCCAGAAAATGATGAAGAAACAAATATCAAGGGTAGAACTGCTCAAGTTCTAAATAGATAAAATGTATGGTGGCGTAATAAGATCAAGTCTCATTCTGGTTCTTCATCACACATAGGGACACCCAAAGAAACAAATGCAGATGCCCAAACGCCCCAAAGCACACCTGGAAACCTGACACCACAAGCTGGAACTTCTAGGGCAGATTCACAATTGGGTGGAAATAATGACCCCCCAAAGAAGAATCAGAAGTTAAAATCTATATGTGAGGTGAGTACCGTAGCATCGTCCAAGAAGAAGAGAGCACTTTTGCAAGAGAATGCAAGTGATGAGGATACATAGTACTTGAATCAACTAGGGGAGCAAAGCCCTATAATCTCTTTGATAGATGAAGATCCACAAACCCCTCCATCCAATAATTCTGCGCTGCCATCTAATCCCGATGCTAATACCCTATCAGTCCTTGCTCCCACAAGTACCTCGTCCACTCCTTGGCTTAAAAAGGCCATTGAGAAGAAGAAGAAACATTATTCTCCAAGTATAGATACTAAGATTGACATAGTTGCACGCTTGCTAGGTGAAACTCCTAAGCCTATGAAGGCAAGGCGGATGGCTAGAATGCTAATAGATCCCCAAACTGAACACCATGTGCTAGAAATTGCTGACCCTAATGTGGATGAAAATGAACATGAGATCACAGAGGGGGAATTTAACATAAGAAAAATTGATATGGGGCCTTCAACTACTGAGGGAGACATATACTATGCAGAGTTCTCTGTCTCCATGTTATCTAAAAGAACCAAAGCCGCTAAAAAGAAGAGTCGAGAACTCGCTCAGTGCGTGGATACTCTCACCTCTTTCATTCGATCTGCTTTACTTGCAGAGGGTATTCCAACTAGCCTATCTTCAAATGTATCTATCACAGAACTTATAGACTCCAATAAGTTAGAATCTGTCAAGTGAGCTTGGGTGATTGCTAAAGCAGTGGATGATTGGCTGAGTCAAATGATCATAAAAGGATTGTCTCTCATTGAACATGGCTTAAGGAACTATGATACACTTAAGGAGATGTCCAATCTTCACAAAACTGAGCTGCAAAATATGAAAAAGGATGCTGGTAGGTTATCTACTGCCTTCCTGGAAATGCAGGAAATATCTAAATTGCCACTTTTTGTCTTAACTTCAGAAGATATTATCTACAATCCTGACCCCAATAATATCAACCTTTGGGTAGAATTGTTGGATTGGAAGCACCATGTTACAAAATAATTTCAATCTAGTCTTACATCATCAATTGTTAAACTTAAAAATATGAATCTCCAGCATGATCTGAGAAGTCATTTCTCTACAATGGGCATAAACATCTTTGGGGATGATGGGAGAGAAATATTATAAACAGATGTTGTGAAAAGTTCTTTTCGTCAAAAGGTTAAGGATGATCTCTCTGCAAGCAAAGCTGATTTCAGGTCTGTTGAGCGAATAAAGAATGCTATTGTAGCGCTAGATTCTATCAGTGATGAGGTAAAGGATATCCCATGGGAGATAAAAGAGGTTAGTAAGAAAGTAAAGAAATGGAGGATAAGAGTTGAGGCAACATCTGAACCTGCTGAGGAGGAAATATCACCGATCCTTGTTAAATTCAGGGCATACAAGAAGAAGATAAACACACAGGCGACACAACAAATCCAAAGTGATGCAATGGATGCAACAACACGGGTGCAACAAGAGTTAGAAGAGTTGGAGGAGCTTGAAGAAGAAATGGGCGTAGATGAGGATTTTAATTAATTAGTATTCTCTAGTTCAATTTCATGATTTTCATGCCTCAAAAACTATAGGCTCTGGAGGACCATCTTTATTTTATGCTATGTTTATTTTAAATACTTTTAAAACTGTAACTGATCTTTGGGGCAGTTATCTTCAAGAAACCGTCAGTTACCAAAGTCAATCTCGAAACTGAATGCTTATATATATTTAAATTTTTGATGTGTAGGGGTTAGAAAAGATTATCTCTGAGAAGACTTTAATGAAAGATAGTATCTGAAAGTAATTTTCTGTGAATTGTGAACTGAGTGTTACAGTTTATGGAATGCTTTTCTTCTTATGTTGAATGGCGATTACCATAGGATGCTATCATCTATCTATCGATTTATGATTTCGTTATTCGATTGTTGTTTCATTATACGACTTTGTGTGAAATTGGAATGACAATCTATAGATGTTGAATGAGTTTTGAGGTTAAGGAAACTTTGTGTTCCATCCGTGTTATCAAATTCTTGTTGTTTCTTGCCTTTCAAAGAACTTTCTGGTTAAAAGTTCCGTACCATACTTGCTTTCTGGTTAAAAGCATCTTGGTTGTTTTTATTTTATTTTCAAAATCCTAAGGTAGCTGCACCTAAAATAAGCAGAGAGCAGGTGTAGAAGGTCATCACACCTGACTCAACTCTTGATTCAGATTGCCACTTGTTGGGTGCAGTATATTGTAAGAGTTAAGTGGTAAAAATCTGTAACCAACACATAGGATGATGGAGATCGCAACTGTTCAGCATGTAACAATGGCAGAATTTAAGATAATCCCAACAGTGGTTAAAAAGAAGACAGGGAAAGTGGCTTGAGTCATTCGAAGTTACCATTTATGTCATGGCAAACTAGCAACATGGGGAGAAACTGCTTGATAAAGTGGTTTATGTGATTGAAATCTCCACCAAGCAAGTAGTTGGCAACCATATCAGATTTCCACCTAAAGCATGAAAATGTGGCAGGATTGATAAAAAGTTCCATCTAAGGCTTAAATTGAAAGATGGTAAACATTTGGGCGCATTTTAGGTTTGACTCAACTATGGGAGATCTCTGCCTAGTTTTGGAAAGGTGGGCTTAAGTCATTAAGAGCTTTGCCTTAAAGAACGTGGCAACAGTGTATGCAAACTTGGCCCGAATCTCTGCCAAGGAAAGGCTGGCTCAAAGGGATTCAAAGTCTGCTTCACTTTCAGCATGGGTGCACATTAGGTTTTGGTGAAGCCATATAAAAATTCTCCTAAGAATGGCCGAAACACTAAAGATGCAACCACTTAGACATTGTGCCTGGCATAAGTAAGCTAGATCTGCCTCAGCTCAAGTTATTTAGTTTCAGCCCAAAACATAAGAAAAGTGGTGACAGGGAGCCTAGCATGTGCCATTAGTATCTAAAAACATGGTTAAGTCAAATAAAAGCTCCTTCCAAAAGCCGAGGCACACTTTTTTAATTGTCCAATCATCAAATATCTCCGCTGGGACCATAAAAGCATGGGTTCAAGTGAAGAAAACTCTTACCTATCACAAAAAAATGAATCTGGCACATGCCAAACTTGGTTAAACCATGTGAAAATTCTGCTAATTTAGTGAAAAGGTGGCCACAATGCCAAGGTTGCCCATCATAGATGGTTTAACTGCCTAATATCTCTGCCGAACACATTGAAAAGTGGCATAAATGTCTACAAAACACGCTTAAGGCTGATATGACATGTCTTATGGTAAAGACACTTGGATTAAGTTCTTAAGTCCCAGGTAAGAAGATTTCAAGTGACAATGACACCTAAGACAGGCGCCTATGAATGTGAAAAGACAGTTTCAAAGTTTTGAAAGTTTCATGGAAGCATGCATACTAGGGTAATGAGCAAATAGCAGGGTTTCTAGCTTCCAAAGATTGCCAAAGGAGAACATCATTTTCAATCATTCATATTAGCAGATATTCAAAAATATATGATGGCAGCCTCAACAATAGTCTGGATCTAATGCTTTCCTGCCTGTATTAGTAGTTTGATTGTCTGATCAATGTCTTTGTATCCTTTGACTAGCAAGACCATAGCAGCGAAATTCATTTGGAGAAAAAACCGGCAAAGTAAAAGTACACAAATTTTTGAAATAATCAGGAAATTATTTGGATTTTAAAGAAATTGTAAAAAAATGTAGAAAAAGAGACAAACTACTTTTAAAAAAAATTCAAGGGCATTTCTATAGCATAGAGATATGAGAGAGACTAAAATAGAATTTAACCCATGAATTGTCGAAAATAGATTATTGATGTTTATATTCATATTGTTGACTACATTACATTCACCCTGCACAAAGCATACTTCATAGTGCATAAATAATAACTAGATGGTGGCAGTTGTACTTAGTCAACCTGTAAAGTAAATACAAAGTTCCAAAAACTCAAATGTGGCCAATGACTCTTGGTACTACAAATAGAGCTATGCTAGTGGGCAAGAGGTTCTGATAATGAAGCTCCTGGGTGAGAGCCTCTCCTAACTCATTCAATATCATGAGGATTCAAGCTAGCCTCCATTAGGATTTGAAAATCCTCACACTTAAGAAATTCATTATCAACAAGAATCCACTTAGACTCTAGATCAATCTTATCAAGGTCAATTGGCTTGTCATCATCAATAGTTCCTATTTGTGTCCATGTAGAAATTAGTCTTTGCCTTACAAATGAAAATCATAATGAATACAATTTCAACTGACTGCAAGCATATTAAAAGTCTAACCTTGAGTTTTTTTAGCTTCAATTGGAGGTTGCGGTGAATAGGCACCAAGTCATTCATCCATTGTTGTGTTAGGCGGTTGCGTTTCTTGGAATGTATGTGTTCAAATACACTCCAAGTACGCTCCCAAGTAGCTGAGCTGAATGGCTGGCTTAAAAATGCATCCCACCCTCTGAGTGTTATTGTTTCGTAACCAAAAAATATCACCATTGCACTGCAAAACGCATTATATGCAGATGATATCATGTAAGAATATCTTAAAATCTCAACACATTTAATGATCATGTCTACAAAATAGAGAGATTGTCAAAAGTTCATAGTCTCCCTCATTGAAAGGTCTTTCTACCTTCCATGACAACCTTGGATGAGAGAAAACCCCTTGCTTGTGTACTGGTAACTCTTCCATAGCTGCATGCAATTGTTCTAAGGTTGGAAGCATTTTCTCCATGCATGTGAACAAGCCCTGTGTGATCTCAGCAACAGGATGTTCGATTGAAGAGTTATAGAACAACATTGGATTGAGATAGTATCTTGCGGTGTGGAGAGGAGAGTGCATCTTTCGATCCTATCTTCTATCAATTGTGTCCAATAATGGCATATACTTGTCCCTTTTTTTTTCTACTCATCATCTCCTTGGCCCTATCCATGGCCTCATACAAATATCCCATAGGGGAATTATCACCATCCACTAGTCTCAATACTTTTATTAGAGGCTCTGAAAATTCTACAACTTGTTTTAGCCAATTCCCAAAAACTAGTAGAATACATGTACTCTACCACTGCTATGTCATCTGCTTGATTTGTGAAGCTAGGCTCCATCCATCATTTGATACAAACATTCATTTAAAATTCTTTTTTGTTGACAAAGAGTTAGTGCAAGCGTGTTGCAAATTTTGTCACCCCTAGTTGAGCTAGCCCCTTGCCCTTTGTGAAAGAGCACATTGTACACAAAACCCTTGTGTGATTATAGATGAATTTGGCCTTCTGCAATACCTCCTTACCCATTCAAATTTTCCAATGTTCTCTTTGGTTAGATCAAGGCAATGTGCTACATGTGGGGTAAAAAACATAGAGGGTATTTGTTTCTAAGGAGTCTCCCAGCAGCAACACAAGCAACAACATTGTCTATAACAAAGTGAACCACATTTTCCGGCCATACATCCATGACCACCAGGTCAAACATCTCAAACAATGCAGCTGCTGATTTGATCATATTTAATGGATCCACAAATTTTAAAATTATTGTGCCAATTTCAGAAGAGACATGGAAGTTGACTAGGGTGCGATTTCTTCTATTTGTCCATTTATTTGACATAATGGCGCAACCACTACTAGCCCACTCTAATCAATTCTATTAACAACATTTTTAACATCATATATTGCATCATTGAGCATACAAACCTTCAATGTCTCGTAATATGGGGCTTGGAACCCAAGACCCGTAGCTGCAATAAAATCCAACATACCTTCGCAATATGGTGACCTGGCAACATGGAATGACAAGCTAGAGTAGTAACGAAAATCTGCTATCCCATCTTTCCTTGTTCATGGATATTATTCCTCCATCCTATACTCACTAAATTGGTTTGTGATCCTAGTATAGTACAAGGTGCAAAGAAAGAATTAATGTTTCCTCCACCTATGTTTGGGCCACTTGCTATAGAAGGAGGTATTGACCCAGATTCCTTGAAATACTCATTCACATTCTTCCCCATCAAAGTGATTACTTCTAGCATCTGTAGAATTAAAAGCTAATTCAATCTTGGTTCTTGCCTTTTTTGCCTTACCCTCAGAAATTGTATTAAGAACTTGTTTTGCTTGAAATGTGACATCTGTGTGGCATTTTTTGCAAGCGGTGGTGTTATTTCCCCATTTGAAGTGATCAATTCCACCACTGATTTCACTCTAATGTTAGTTGCATTTAACCTTCATGCTACCTGCAATTGGTGTCCAATGGGTCCATGCAAAGTTTTTTTGACGTGGCATTATGGTCAATAATGACTTTTGCAACAGCATTGTTAATTCAGTCTTTCATGGCTGGAGCTACCTCATTCAAATGATTTTATGGTATATTTTGACATCAAAGGCAACAAAATAGTTTGAAACTTTGAAGGCATGAATAATTTTAGGGTCTCATATCTTGATGTTCTCAACAGTTAATGTTTATACTAATTAGTGTACAAAAAGACCAAACATAGCAAAGTCTAAGTCTGAGATCAAATATTGGCTATGTCAAAAATTCTTTAACCATACAGCCAAGAAGCCCCAACTTAATTTATCAAGGCTTAAAAATGCAGCTTCAAAACATTACAATGTGCTATTGAATGCCAACATGAAAGCCCTTGTGATTTATTTTGGTATATAAGGGAGGGTGATAGCTTCTGAAGCATTGAACACAATGCAAACTAAGTGCAAATGTATTTTGCTTTTGGATTTTTCAGTTAAACAGATGGAAAAGATTTTATTACTATTTCTCGCTAATGTTTCTTCAGTTCTGTTTTCCAACTATTATAGGCATAGACAGCTACAAGCTAACTAATGGTCCTATTGTGTATGCATTTGAAGAGCACTAAGTTTCAAATAGCAAAAGCATAACATTTCTCTATCTAAATCTGATTTGCTTTTGTCCTATAGTTTCCTAAAATTTGTTAATTTTATATCATTCAAATGTATTTTTTGTTTTTGACACTGTTGTCCAAGTCCTTTTAATTTTGCAGCATTCAAGTTTATTTATAAATGCATTTATAAAGAGGGGGTAAAATGCTACATATCTTCAGTTCACATTAATAAAAGAAATTGATATTTGTTCTAGAGAATTAAAAAACCCTGCATGGTCTTCAAGTATAGATGATTCTATGCCACAAAATATTCATATTCAATTGTATAGGAAATTTCTGAAGAAAGGCCTGGTAATGTTGTCCTTTCGTTTCAAGACAACATTCTGGATTAATAACCCTTATATCGTAGACTGGTGTGCTAGAAATTTGTTTAATTTTGAAGTCAATATTCCTGTTATAGTTGGGTAAGAGAGAAGGAAATTTAGGGCATTTGCAATTTCCAAAATTCATTTCTTTTAGTGATAACTCATTGAATAAGGAATAAAAGTGATAGATTGTGCAAGCTGCTGCATTGTTTGTTTCGTAAGGATTGCATTTCATTGCTACAAGCCTACAACTACATCTAATTTCTAGAAATCTAATATTCGTTTCAATAATTTTGATTTGTGACAACTAATTCAATCAGAGTGTTCAAATGGGGCCAAATCCCGAATAAAAAACAAAGACAAAGCTATTAAGTGGCAAGAACTATACCATTAGAGGGTGTGTAGCATGGTCCTTGCATGTAGTTTTTCCCATACATCAATGGCATACAAATCATCCAAGAGATATTCCCAACCAAAAATATGAAAAACAGACATAGAAATGACAAAATCAATAGAAATTTGCCTCTTTTGAAAATCAAATGAAATATCCAAATCCTTCCAATTAAACATTATCTATTCAAACTATGAATGGTAATTTTTTACTTCATTGATATGAAAAAATAATAAATTTTTATTTTATTTTATTGATCAAAATTTACCTTAAACTATTGAAAGCAAGGAATGTTTAAAAACCAGTTTGCAGTTTTATAACTGCTCTGTGATTCATAGTACAAACTGCACATTCATGCAATCTATGATCCATTTGGAAAATAAAAGAAGAGAAATAACATCTATTTGTTCAACCAATTACAGGAATTCTAGAAGCCAAGTAAATAATTCTGAAATCAAGCACATAAGTTAGGTGTCTTCTGCAGAACAAATTGACCTTCTACATCATGCATAATGATAAGGTCCCTGACTTAGTATGGCAAAAAAAAGACTGCATTTGGGATAGTTTGTGAGAGTTTCCAGCCACTTAGAGTTTATGGCTGTGTGATAGATTGAGCAGTAGTTTTTCAACCTTATCTGTTGCATTTTTACTGAAATTCTTGTATGGCTATTGTTGGTTTCAGAAAACTTTTTTCCTAGTGCATTTACAATATTTTCCTTTGAGAAATTCAATGATGGCTTATAAACTTTGTTAAAATGCCGGGCAAGTGTTTTACAGTTTGCAGATAGATAAAGACAACAAGAGTTTTCACAATTATCATTAGAAGACAATTTGTTTCATTATCATTTTGGTTATTGACAAAGGATGGGGTTTTGAAATTCTTCAAAAGGTTCAGTGAGTTTCAGATCATAAGTTACTTTAGAATCATGGAGGATGATCATGTGCAAATTGCTATTTTTTGCAAGGCTATTACCAGTGTTCTGTTTTCAGATAGAGGAGGGCCTATTTTAGATGTTTTTTTTAATTAGTTCTTTTAGATTAGATTTTCTTTAAAGTTCTTTTCATTTTTCATTTTCTGCCACTTTTGGAGATATTTGATTTAAAACATTTCTTTTTGGGATATTTAATTATTATTCTTAAATTTCTAGAAGTATGTCCATTGTAACCTATAAAAATGTGCACTGGGCACAATATAGGAATGATTGTAGTTGATGCTACACCTATGTTATGAAAACTGTTGTTCAACTACATCTGTCTATGTTCGTAGTTCCTTTGATTAAATTGAAATTGATAACTTTGTGAAGATTTGTATTGATGTCATTATTCACCAGGTATTCTCTTTTTATGCCAACTTAGCAATTTATTTCTTGAAACCATGTGTTTGTTCTTTATTCAAATTATTATTCCTTTAATCCTTGTCTGCACAAAATAGGTTGTCTTTGTTTTAGCCAACCTGATGGTGTCATTCTTGTGTAGTTTCTTTCCTTCAATGCCCAAAAATCTTGTTTGCAAGGCATTACTGTTAGCAGTCTGGTGTATGTATCCAAGGCTATAAAATAGGCATTTAATCATTTTCATTTATACAAACCCCCACAGTGATTTTTTTATATTGTGCATATCTGTGTATCTTGTCTATAGTTTTTAGTCCAATGCCAATTAAGCTTAGGATTAGGTTTGGTTTAGGTCTCAAGGAGGTTTCTCTCCTATTTTGAACAGACGTTTATCCTCACACATTGTTCTGTTTTGTGTTGTATTGCAAAAGACACATTAAAATGCAACCATTTTTGCCAATTCTAGTGGGTGATGAGTAAAATGTCAACAAGCTTTTATTTTATGACAAACGACCATTCAATCTCCTAATGCTCTTGTTTTGCAGCCAAACTTGAAATGCGGACTGAACAAGATCAGGAGGATATTTTGGATAGTTTGAGGCACTTTTCTTTTGATGAAAAGCAGATTCGTGCGCATAAAGCAACTTCTACCAACTTCAATAAAGAGGATAGAAAAATTGATCTTGTAGTAGGAAGACCAGTCTTACCTTCTCTTGCTTGGAATCAAGCAAATTTTTCTTATAAGGGTTCACACAAGATCAAGAAGCAAGGTAGGTCTCACAAATTCTATTTTTTCAGATGCTCATCATTCTACCAACAAGGGCACTTCTTTAAGAGTCGCAAAATTTGTTGAAATTTCCTTTTCTTTGGGAAAAGAACCATGTTATTCATGGATGATCACAATAATCGTAATGGATCACCTCTTCTTTCTTTGCCATGGGAAGCTAGTATTGGCACCTTTCCTCTTGCAAAGTGCAATGAGTTGCCATGTAGCTTGATAAATTTTTTCCAAAGCTCCATGGTAACAACACACTACACCCTGACGAACGCATTGCAACCTTTTATTTTAGGAGTGGCCCATTAAAATGTCTTAATGTGACTTTTTGTTGAGACCTGGTAGCTGCTACACAATGGTTACACCATCTTGCTATAGGATCAATCACCAATTGGGAGGTCATGCGTGAAAAGTTCTTGGCACGTTTCAAAGCAAACAAGAATAATCATATTCCCCTTGCCCAATCGTCAAATGCTAAGGAGAATAATAATGACCCAATGGGAGAAATTGTGACACAATGCAACTACCTTGTTTGAAGAATCAATGCAACTTTGAAGCCACCTTAAAAAAATCCTCTCGAGCTGTATTATAAATGCACTTCCATTAGGTGTCACATTCATGATCAAAATGAGTTGGCTTGATGAACTTGAAGAAGTGCAACGACAAGCAACTGTGGTTGAATACAATATGATTACCAGAGGATTATTCTATTTTACATGGTGTTGAATAGATATGCATGATATAGTCTCACTAAGCTTAATTAATGATTAGTGGGTTGACATACAACATTAGACTTGGCTAACATTTGGGTCTTAATTGTGTAAATTGACATTATAGAATAGTTGAGTGGTCCTTATTACTTTTGATGTTATATTTATGAGATTGTTTTGGATATTTTAATATGATGAATCATTTGAAATAGAAAATAATTTATTTCTGTACGATAATATGCTATCTCTAATTGCTTTTGTCTAAATGTTGTTTTATAGCAGAGGTTCTTCTTTTTTTATTCATTAATGAAATAAATTTAACAAATAGATATGGATACCAATTTATGGCTTCTTATAGCCATACCTAGGAGGCTAGACATCAATATTTCAAATACAGGGGTCTACTAGAAAATATAGTAGTATTTCCTCTCATCTTTAGCTATCTTAGAATTAACTGATATTTGAAATTGAAGCTGAAATTAATCATTGGATGCTGTTTGAATTTTTTGTTTTGGAAGAATTGAAACAAGATGGGTATTCTATATTGTCACTTCTTTTATTTTAATACATCGGAACCCTACAGGACACAAGATCTCGTGGCGTTGTCTGGAGCCCACACTCTAGGGAATAAAGGTTTTGGAAATCCTACATCTTTTGACAACTCGTACTACCATACACTTCTGGAAAAACCATGGTTAAAAGCAAGTAAGTAAATATCCATGCCATGTTGATTAAATGCTACTTAAAATATATTATACCTCTGACTATTTTTTGTTGTGATTGTTGTTTTTTATATATTAAAATTATCATTTAGAATTTGACCGAAATGACTAAATAAGAACTACTAGTATATGTAACACGTGTTAGAAACTGAGAAATAGCTAATGTGCAGTGTAGTTGATAGTTTTACACTAAAAGCATAATAGCCCATAACTAAAAGGAATAACATTTTTTTTAGTCATTTTTGTTTGGACCAATTGTATGGAAAGACCTAAATGAGGTATAAATTAGAGGTTTTGAACATTTGTTTTCCTTAATAATGAGTATGATGTTTGATTATCCATCTTGGCGTTTTTTATCTTAATAATGGGTTTGATGTTTAATTATCCATCTTGGTGCATTCTCTAAAGTGTTATAGAGGCATTTTTATCCCAAATCCTTGCTATCCTCATTCCAACTTACAAATATGGCTTGTGAACTAGCTGTTAAAAAAATTCTCTTCTTTGTGGTCTCCTCCTAGTTAGAATGAATGAAGGATGAAGGATGAAAGGATTTTAATGATGCCCACGAGATCCAACAGTCCAGGGAACTAAGAGGCACCAAATTAATATCAAATTGAAGTTGAAGTCATTTGGAAATATAATATCTTCAGACAAGTTAAATCTATCAAGAGATCACCTACCCAAATATATCCACTATTGAGTGTGCATTGTTGCTTTTGCATCTCATGCATTCCCTAAAATGCTACATTCACATTCTTATCTCAAATCCCTGCATTACAAATATGGCTTTTCATTTAGCTGCTAAGAATAAATATTTCTCTTATGGTATCAAGTTCTATCTATACAAGTCTGTTTTCTCTGGCCAACTATCATGATAGATTATGCATATGTATTTTGTTATATATTTTAATTGAATGAAAACAGCCCTATACCCTCACTTGACTTAGCCTAAAAATAAAATTCTATCTGTTTATATTTTGAAATATGATTTTTATTATATTATCTTATACAAGTTTACTTGTTTTTTAATTTAAAATATAATCTTATTTGTATAAGGTTTATTTTTAAATGTAATAATGATTTTAAATATGTATTATTTGAAGAATAAAAATGTACAGCTTTGACTAGGGACACTAGAAAATTCATTATAGCTTTTTTTTATATAGGTAATGGGAATGAGATGGGAAAGATGATAGGACTTCCGTCTGATCACGCACTTACTGAGGATGAAGAGTGTCTTAGGTAATATTGTTTTCTACAATTATTTTGGTGGATTTATAATGTAATCATACAATTTAAGAATAGTTTTACAAATTTTTTATGCTTCAAATTTTTATTTTTTTTTAAAAATTGATTATTTATTTATTACATGGAGCATTGGTTTTGCAGGTGGATAACTATATATGCTAATGATCAAAGAAGGTTCTTTGATGACTTTACCACATCTTACATAAAACTTGTTAATAGTGGCGTAAATTGGAAAAATATTTAGTTGTATTTTTAAATCCTTTTTTTTTTTTGTAAATTCTTTCTTTTTTAATTGTGAATTTATTATTATTTTTTTATATTGAATTAAACCAATATCAAGTGAATTATTAAAAATGTGTTCTTTTATGTATAATAATTAATCATTCATGTTAATGTTTGTAGCTTCAGTCGTAGGATCATTTAGAATACATATAATATTTTTTTTTTTTGGTATTATATATAAGGATATCAAAAAATTACAATAAACATGTCCAACCAACAGAGGCTGAGCCTCAACCAAGAGTATCAACGTTATAACATGATATTACAATACAAAAAGAAGAAGCTAAACCAGCTAGTGTAATATGTCATCAACCCAGGTAGTCCAGCCCTTGGATCCTTTCATCCACACAATATTCTTCTTATCTTGGATTTGGGCCAGCATGAGTATCTTATCATTAGATACATTTTTGGTTTTCATGAGCTCTTTACTGAGCTTTTTCAACGTTTCTTCAAACATCTGCAGGTTATCCATATTCCTTCTCCACTCATAGCCATCTTTCATTTCAACCACGAGCATGGTGGAATATCCCATGTTTAGGAACCTCCTCAGCTTTTCCCTTTCTAGCATCATAGTAACATGGACCTGCGAGAAAGTTTTAAAAAAGAGGAGTTTTCGAAAAGACCCGATAAGGGATCTGGAAATGCCTTGATACCTTTCCTCATTTCTGTACTTCCAGATCTGCCAAAGTATGTTAGAAGATAAAATATTCCAAAAAAGATTAGTATCCTTCTTAATATTCAGAATATTACTAGTAATGATTTCAAAAATATTAACAAACTTGGGATAAGTAATGCCAAACATGTACCAGATTTCTTTAGCAAATATACAATCAAAGAAGATATGTCTACCAGTCTCAGGGAGTCTGCACATGCTACAAATATCAGTAGATGAATGATCCTTCTTGATAGGAAGTCTATCCAATAACAAAAGCCACTTAAAACATTTGATCTTAGGGTCAACCGGGCCTTTTCAGAGATTACCAAAATGCTTTTTTCCATGCACAATTATCCAAATTAGTATACCAGATTTCATTAACATGCTGAATGATAGAATTATTATGATCAATAATATGATAGATGTTTTTGGATTTAATTTTAGAGACGATAGTTCCATCAGTCCATTTTATATCAGTGAGAAATATGTGGGAATCAACATTGCAAGTAGACAGTAGATCCTTGCAAGCTTTGAGGATCATATTATAAGTCTTCTTTGTGAGTGTGGGGAATGTTAAATCTGGATCTAAGTTCTTCCCAACCAATTAACTTATCATGTTCAAAGAGGTCAATCAGTTGAAAAATGCCTAGTTTATTCCATAACATGGTAGAGAAACCTTGAGAGAGGGCCAAAGGCTTATCAACATTATATAAATTCCACCAGATAGACCTTTCGCCATATAGCTGACAGCTATCATGGCAACCCTTGTTAGCAAGAAAGAGCTTAACTTGGTTCCAGGCTTTCCAAATGGACTTGAACACCTCAGATCCCTAAACATTAATAGGAAAGTTCCCAACAATCAAATCACAGAAAGGAAGGTTATTCCAAGACTTAGCATTCCTAGGGTAACCTCTTTCGATATTATTCCTAACAAGGATTTTCCATGGTTGATCTCCAGCTAGAGAGTGAAAGATCCATTTGGTAGCCAGGGCAATTCCTTGGGTTTTGAGATCCTTAAGCCCCAAACCCCCAAGAAGTTTATCAGTGTGACACCATCTCCATTTGACATTATGATACTTTTTATTACCTTTACCATCAGACCATAGGAAGTTCCTGATGGTTTTCTTCCCAAGATCTGATAATTACTAAACATCCAGGCAAAAGAGTAGTATATATTATAGGAAGAGAGAATTTTTTGACAGACTTGAATTCTTCCAGCAAGAGAAAGAGACATGTTATGCCATTTACCAAGTTTTTTGGTGATCTTGTCTTTCACCCAGAACCACGTGTCTTTTAAGGACGGATCAATAGAGAAAGGTATACCAAGATATCTAGTAGTCTTTTGGGGGCCACCCCATTGAAAGTCATAGTTCTTAAACCATTCAGGTGGACTCTCATCCCAGCCAAGGCAAATAGATTTAGCTTGAGATAGGCAGGCACCTGAAATAGAGCAAAAGAAGTTAAGTTTATTGTAAAGGGCTTCAAAATTATGCTCAAACATCTCAAAGAACAAGGCAGTGTCATCAGCAAACTGACAGTTTGACAGGTTAGAATTATCAGGGAGAGATATGCTTTTGATAGCAGGTGATAGAGAACTGTCACGAAGAATGTATGAAAGGGCATCTGAAGCAATAACAAAGAGGGCAGGGGTGAGGGGACAACCTTGTCTAATGGATCTACTAAGAAGGAAAGAATCAGAAAGGAAGCCATTAATATCAACTTGAGCATAAGCATCACTTAACAAAATACCAATATATTTACAAAAATCATCCAGAAAACCAAAGCCTTCAAGCATCATGGAAATGAATTTCCATTCAACTCTGTTATAGGCCTTCTCGAAGTCCAACAGGAGCATAGCAGAATTTTGTTGGGAGTGTCGAGACTAGTTCATAGCTTCCCAACTAGTTATCAAGTTTTCAAGGATATATCTACCTTTGATAAACCCCGTTTGAGTGGAGCAAATAAATTTAGGTAAAATAGATTCAAGTCTAATAGCTAAGACTTTAGCAAGAATTTTATAGGAAACATTCAAAAGGGTTATAGGTCTCTAATTCTTAATAAGAGTTTTATCTCCCTCTTTGGGGATCAATTTAATAACCCACTATTGATGAAGATACCCAAGGTACCTTTCACAAGGGCTTCAGAATATATGTCATAGAGGTCATTGTTGATCCACTTAATGTTGGCTTTGTAGAATTCAATAGGGAGACCGTCAGGCCCAAGAGCCCTGTCATCCTTGAGAGAATTGATAGCAGTTTCAATTTCTTCAATAGAAATATCCTTAGATAGAATGGCAACATCTTGGGTGGATATCTTATTAGGAATAAGAGATCTACAAAGGTTCCTAAGGTGGTTGGTCTCAGCATTGTCTTCAGAAGTAAATAGCTTTTGGTAGAAGGTGGAGAAGGCTTCTTTAATTTTGTCAATATCAACAATTTTTGTGTTGTCCACCACAATTTTGGTTTATGGTTTCATTAGAATGCTTTTGTTTAAGTAGTTTAAAGAAGAATTTAGACCCTTTATCCCCGTGTTGAAGCCAATGGGCCCGAGCTCTAATCTTGGCTCCAGAGATTTTAATTTGTTGGTGTTTCCTGAGGGCGTCCCTAGCATTAGAAACGGTAACCATAAGATTAACATCCAAAGGATTGGCTTGAATGTTAGCCTCAGTAGAGTGAAGTTCAGAGTAGAGTTTCTTTTCAACAAATCTATAGTCTTTGGCCCGTTTTTGGCCAATAGTTTGTAATAGCTTTTGCCAAGCAAGGGTATTATGTTTTCATAGTTCAGATTTAGATAGGGTAGTATAATTATTTATGTTTATGAGTCTAATAAGATTGATGGCCAAAAGAGTATCTTCATCCTTAAGCAAATTGATATTAAAAATAAACTTTTGATTGTTAATGTTTCTTTGAGGAGGGGAATCATTGAATTTAACACAAACTGAGATAGGAAGATGATCAGACACGGGAGAGGGAGACACGGTAACAGTATTCCTACCCTTATTAGGGATAACCGAGAAGAAATTATTGTTGGCATAATGCCTATCAAGTCGGGAGTAGGTCCTAGAAGAACCATGCTGAAAATTACACCAAGTATACCATAAACCAGGGCAATTCTCTTTATTGTCAGCCATGGAGTCAAAAAGTTGTTTAGATTTCTTTAATTTATTCCACTGAGTCCTCTTCGAGTCCTTCCAAGTGAAAGGAAGACCACCGAACTTATCATCCTGAGACTCAATCATATTAAAGTCTCTCCCAATGAGCCAAGGGATATCAGGAAGGGAGATAAGCCAAGTCCATAAGCTAGCTCTATCTTTAGAGTCATTGGGAGCATACACAGAAAAAAAGCAAAGTCAGAACCATGGTAATTAAAAGTAACCCAAACAACTCTGTTACATGGAGAACAACCATTGCCAGTAATGTATATAGCCCATTTCGGGTTAATTAATATAGCCACCCCACCCCTGCCTCTCGGGTGCTTAGTATGAAACTTAGTGGCATCATTCCAGATGTAGTTTAAGTTGGCTTTGAGTGTGAAGTCATTAGCTTTCAGCTCTTGAAGCATGAGGATATCAAAAGAATTAAAATTACTTAAGGATCTCTTAACAATAAATTTTCTATCCGGGGATTCCAGACCCCTGATATTCCAGGATATGATATTCATGAGGAAACATTAGATAGGGGGGAACTGTGCTAGTTCATGCTCCCTCCATCGGGAGCCGAAGATATAGAGATAGGATCTCCAATTTTTTTAGCAGAAGTGTTTTTGTTTTTGGAACCCTGAGGCATTCCCCTTCTCTTGGCTTTAGGAATATCATTTTTGTAGTCAATGTGATCGTCATCATATGGGGAGGGAAAAATAGTGTCCACCTCCATGTCAGGATTAGGATATTGACGCGTGTCCTCATAGTCATGGCTTGGATTCATAGGTGGGTGAAGGGGCATTGAATTGGTTTTAGCCGGGATAATTTCAAGAGTAACCTCATCATCTAATTCTTTAAAAAAATTCTAGGGAAGGCAGTGGGACTGGTTATTTTCTAAAGACTGGAAGCTATTATTGATGGAATCGGTCAAAGAACAATTCGGTTCAAGGATACCCTTATTGAGGGGAGGAGAGATCATGGGTATGGTTTCAAAGGAAGAGTTAACATGTTGGTTAGATTTCCTCCTCTTGTTGGATTTCTTAGCCACCGTTTGGAAGTCGTCGTGCAACTCCATGTTCAATTCGGCTATAAGAACAAGAGATGGAGTAACAGAGACAAAATTTGTAATACCTACAAAGGGATTTGGGTCCGTTGAAGGCGATGACTTTCCCTTGTTGGAATTGTGAATGGTAGGGGCAGCGGGATTAGGTGAGGATTTATCAGAGGATTGTTTTCTCTTAATAATAGGACAATCCTTCCTAAGATGCCCCTCTTTCTTGCAAAGAAAACAAGCATTGAGTCTTCCGAGCATCTCAATAGGACAAGAAAAGCATTCTTCACCAATGTTGATGTTAATGGAGTTAGGGACCTCCTTACCAGGGATCAGGGAGATGAGCGCCCTAACATCCATGTGCGGAACAAGCCTGCACGTTTCATTGAGTCTAATGACTTTTCCCAAGGGTTCAATCAACTAGGGGAGAAATTTCCATAAAAACAAGGGAATTTGTTTAATAAGAACCCAGCAAGGGGCAGAGAGAGCCAAAATTTCATCATGTATAGCCTCTAGAGTCCAGGCTAGGGAACGAAAAGAGGTATTGCCCACGGTCCAATATTGCTTTTTAAGGATAGCCTCCTATGATTTAGAGTTGGTAAAAAAATGACAAACAACCCACGTTGAATCTGTCTACAGAAGGAAATGTGATGCCCTAGTTTAATGTTCCAGTAGTTATGAAACCAGTCGTCCACAAACTTCATGGGCAGACATTTATCAACTTCCACAGCAGCGAAAAAGATAGCAAAGTTTTTAAGCCTATTTTTCTCCTTAACAATTTCCTCTAACATATCTGAATTTGGAGAAATGGAAAGAGAAGCAGAGATATTTCCAGACCCCTTACTGGTTTCGCCGATTCCATTGCCAGCAACAAGTTCAAACTTAGCACCAGCGCTAATGGCGGATTCCGGGCGGGCGACGGCTTCGGCAATTGACTTAGTCATCGAAGGTGAGGATGAAGGGTTTACAGTCGGTTTTATGCCTCCTATTAGGCCTGGCTCCAATGGAGAAGCCATATGAGCCATAAAAGTAGAGGGTACGGGCTCTGTGCGAAGGTAGAGATGAAATAAATTCAAACATAAAGCAAATACATAGAAGGATCACACACCTGGCGTCCACGCGAAGGAAGCAGAAGGAATCACCGAAAAAACGCAGTCGCTTGCATCACCATGAAGAGAATTGGTCATAATATATGTTGATTTATAATAATATATTATATATGTTATATTATTATTAATCATATGAAATTTAATATTTCAATATTAATCTATTATACTATTCTAAATTAATAATTGATTGATGAAACATTATAAGATTGATTAAATTATAATTAATGGGAAGAGGCATGTCCTTTAAGGACATGCCTCTCTAAAGGCATATATACATAATCAATTGTCATTATATTAATCTCAATAATAATGAATAGACATGTTCCATGAAGGGACATGTCTCTCCTAGCCTCATTCCCAATATAAATGAAAGAGAGATTGTCGCATTTGGAAAATACATACAACATAGAGTGCTATTACATTTGTAGCTATCCTAAAACTTAACATGGTATCAGAGCCAAACTGCAAATGTAAGAGTGTAGTTTCTTGATGGTAAATGTTTGTCTGTCAATCTCAGAAAATGCAGTCTTAGTACAGGTACCATATCTCACAAATACACCGTTGGATGTTTCTGAATTTTAGATATGTTTGTGACAACCCAATTGTGGAGCATCTCGCTGAAGCGATTGGAGAGAAAATGTCGGTTTCAAAATTTATGACCAATTGTGTATGGGTCTATGTGAAATTCCTGAAAGCGACTTTCAATAAAGAGATATATTAATTTGTTATGACTGTGGTCAAGCATTAACAAAGAAGCACATATTCAAGGAAGGGTGTCTCTTTCTAAAAAGAAAGTATTAATTATAGAGTTCTACCTCTCTTGGAGCAATCAAGTCATTTCACAAGAAGACATGAGAATTGTTCAACAATATAAGAGTGGAAATTGTACATTGTGGGGGGAATAATAACCAATGTTACATTTCCATTTGAACCATCCTTAGTGGGGAGATAATTCAAACGGGAGATGTCTCTCAAATAATATGAGGTGTTTTATGATTTGATGTATATGGACCTTCATTGAAGCAACTTGTGTCAAGGATGTTGATGCGCATATAAGTATTTATTAGCCTTGAATATTACATTTATCTACTCATTGTAGTCTCTCTTTCATCTATATTTATATACGTACTATAAGAGCTATTTGCCTTGATTCTTTTCTGAGGATGCTCTTGTAGGAAAAGGAGAATTGACGTCAGATTCAGGAGGAGTTTGATGCTCCATCAAAAGCATCATTGATGAAGAGATCATATGATTGATATTCAGAGGGAGTTCGAAAGTCCATATGTGTGACTATATGATTTTAATGGGCCTACCTCCTGTGTACATCATAAGGAAGTGACGATTTCCAAATGATTATCACTTGTATTTGCAGAAGTTATTGGAAGGTGACAATCTTACAATAAGTTTTTGATTAAGGTAACAACAGGTTTTGAAGGGGCTCCGAAACTCTGTACAAAATAGTCATAAAAGATATTCAATAATGCCCTCTAGACGAAACGGGTCAAGACCACAGTGAGGATTTTACAACAGGCTCTCACAACCATGAAGAAAACAATGCATGTGTATCGTCAGAAAATGGAAGCACTTCCATTTAGGACTGGTTTAGCCCTCCGAGTAAGTGGTTTGGGGTCATGTCAAACGCCTTGAATGGGTCTTTGACTTGGATCTGGCTTTTCCCCTGTTCTGCCCTATTTTCCACTTCTCTCCTACCTATTTCGTGTACTAAGAATTTGGGGTTCTTGACCTTCTAGGTCAAGGTCGACCTCAACCCTGACCCAGGGTCTAAATTTCAAGTTTCTATGATTTTTGGATGTCGGGGTTTGGAAAGAATTGTTTCCCGCTTTCGGGTCGGCTATTTCTGACTCTGAAGTAATGACTCTTAAAAAGATATTTAATATAGGTCCACTTCTAGGGGTATAGGCTTTAATTGGAATTTAATTCTTTTGTCGGCCTCTTTAGAAGGTTGTGCCCTAGATTTGTATATAAGGAAGCTTTTCTCCTCTCATTTTCTCTAAGAATCAATATCATCCACATACATGAACATGTACACATAATCTATTGAAGTGATCATCTAATTTCAAGCATTCAAGCATCCAATTTATCAAGGAGATCCATTGGTAGCCATTGAAGGATTCAAGCTCTATGGAGCCCTCTTGTTGAAGATTTATTCATCCACATCCATTCAAGCTTCTTCCTATTCCAAGATCCATTCAAGATTGGTGTTGAAGATCTAAAGACAATTGATTTGAGACATCCTACATCCTACATTTTACATTCTACATCCATTTGGCGCATCCATACTTGTGGATCCAAGGATTTGAATCTTCCACAAGGGTTTCTATACAAGCAAGGTGAATTTGTTCATTTACTTTGTTTATTACTGCAATTTCAATTCTATAATAAGGTTAATTCCAAAACAAGGGTTTGACTAAGGCAAACCCCTCCCCCTCAACAAACAAAACCATTTTTCTTGTAGGTACAGGTACATGACAATGAATTACAGAGCATATTTGGATACCCTTTTCGGCCAACTTTCGGGATCCGCGAACATAATTTCCATCGGAGCAACGCAGGTCAAGGTCGACCTGCATCTGGGTCAAGGTCGAGCTGGCACAGAAAGGAAAAATATTTATGGGTTTTCTCCGTCTCTGTGTTTATGTTCCAGATCCGGGTGTAGAATTTCCAAAAACCTAATACAGACACCAGAAAATAGCAATTTCTAGATCTGCTATGCTTTGAGGTCAGTATTTGTCTTCAATTTATTTCAATTAAGGTTTTAATCATTTCAGATTTATTACACACCCTTTTTCCCCATAAACCGGGAATGTAAGGTTTTCTTCTTATTTTCGATTGATTGATGCATTTGTGCATTGACCATTTTCTTATAGTTGATCAAAGTGGATCTATCCTTTGTGAAATTTGGGGCTAGGAGGAGAATCTTATCTTTTGCAAACCTTTAAATACATTTTATCCAGAACACACATATATACACATAGATTTTTATACCGTACATTTTGGTGAGCCCGCTTACGACAACTCTTTCTTTTGTGGTGTTAGATTTATATTTCATGTTAGATCTTGCATGCATATTAGATTAGCCTTATTTTATGTTTTTGCATTTACATTTTCCTAGTTTAGTTCATTTGCATTACATTGGTGTATGAGATTTACTACCTCTAGTCCTACTTATAATATCCCGGTTAGAAGAAGTCGCAGACTTATCGGTTCCTTTGATCCTGAGTCTTCCTCTCCTTTCCTTAGGGTCCCAGATGATAATTTGATCGCTCATGATTCCAATCCTTCTACGGAGCATAACTCTTCTCACTCATCTCATGATGAGGATGATGCTTTAAGAGTTCCTCCTAAACAAGTCCAAAAATTGTCAACTGAACTTGATACAATGGGAAATTGGCTTATTCAAGAAAACCATAATAAAGATTATATTCAAGCTATAGAGGCCCTTAAGAAAGTCTTTCGTGATAGTGATCAATGTATTAATCTCTTACGTGGTATCACTCATCTTGTGCATTTAAATGTCAAACCTTTAGCTCAAGAAGCTCAAGATTTAGGATTTACTCCTCCTGTCAGTAGTGTGGAACATTCTTTCGTTCCTTTGCCTAGCAATCCTACTTACACTCCTCCTTTAGTGACTACATCTCTTCCATATTCCAATCCTCTAGCTTCAAATCTTCCACTTCCATCTCTTCCTGTGAGTGTTCCACCAATATCTCTACCTTCCTCACAACCTTCTTACCATAGTGTTCCTTTTACCTATTCCAATCCTCTTCCAACTATGGTTCCAAGTGTTCCACCGGTTGTGTCTTCCATTCCCGCCGCTTCCTACACTTTTCCTAGTATTCCTAATGTTTCTATGCCTCCTATCTCTTCTAATGATTCCACAATCATTAGTCTGGCTCAAACTGTGTCCTCTTTACAACAACTTGTGTCCTTAACTCAATCGAAGTTTGGTATTCCTACATGTGACATGGGTAGTCATTTATCCCTAGATACTATCTGTGCTACTGTCCCTCAGCAAGCTGATATGTCTCGTCTTGAGAATTACAATGGTAAGGGAGATCATGTAACTTGTGTTAAAACATTTCAAATCCTTTGTAGTGACTATGCTCATGACCATAGGATTTTAGCCAAGTTGTTTGCTAGAACTTTTCGTGATAAGGCCTTGCAATGGTATTGTTCCTTGCCTCCTTATTCTATTGATTCTTTTCCAAAACTTGTTGATGCCTTTATCCAACAATTCCAAAATAACATTGGTCTGTAAGTGTCCTTAACTGATTCGATGCATTGTAAACAAAATACTAAAGAAAAATTGACTGAATTTATTGGTTGATTTAAGCATTTGTATGCTCAAATTTCTTATCATGTTCCTGATATTGATATTCAGCATATGTTTATTTCAAATTTGCAAAAGGATATTAGAGATAAGATTCTGCTTACTGAATTTACCTTTTTTCAACAACTTTGTGCAACGCTTCATCATTATCAATTACAAGTGAGTCAATTTGAGAGGAACACTCCAATGGCTCATGTTCCAATTGATAAGAGTGATGCTGCTCCTAATCGCAACAAGTTTCAAAAACCTAACAACTATGTCAAGATAAATAAGCAAGCAAATGCAGTTGCTGATCAAGTTGATGTTGCATCCAACAATGCCACTTCTGCATCCACTACTTTTCGTTTGAATCATTCGTTTACTCTTCTTTCTTAATCTTTACATTCTATTATGAGTAAATTGTTGACTGCTAATATGATTACTTTGTCTCATATTCGACCTCTTCTTCCTACTATGATGACATCAAAATCCTTTGATCCCAAAGCCTTTTGTCATTATCATCGTTAGAATGGCCATGATACTGAGAAGTGTTATTCTCTAAAACATAAGGTTCAAGACTTAATTGATTCTAATGCTTTGTCTGTTGATAATTTTGATGGTAGTGGGAACAAATCTGTCTCCGCTGCTAATCAAAACCTCCAAATCTATACGAATCCTTTGCCTACACATGATACTAATACCATTGTTCAGCCATCTTCTGTGGATATTGTTTATGATTCAAAGATGGATGATCTCAATCATATTGTTAACCATGTAAAGCATGTTGTTTTATCTCAACCTGTATCTCCACCCCAGCCTCCATCTCAACCTCAATTTCAAGTTCCACCTCAACCTAAGCCTAAACCAAAAACTCAATCTAAACCTCCAAAACAACCTAAGGATAAAAGACCTAGGGAACTGTCGATCACCTTTGATGATTCTGAGACTATTAAAGCTCTTGATGGTCCCCTCTACATTTATGCTAGGATTGCTAAGATACCTACGCGTGGTTGTCTTGTTGATCCTACATCCTTACTCAATATCATTACTGAAGAAAACCTCTTTTCGAAGAACTTGCAACGTGATTGTTATAATACATCTGATGTGTGGATCCAAACTTGTAATGGTTTTCTCTATCCATCATTTGGTTCTATTAACTTGCCTGTGGAACTTTGTGGTAAAGTTGTGGACACTACCTTTTTTGTTGTCCCTACTTCTGATCAGTTTCAAGTTAAGCTTGGTTTGCCTTGGTTGACTGTCATGCACGTCGTTGCTTCTCCTATCCATAAGTGTATTAAGTTCATTCACGATGAAGAGGTGAAAACTATTAATTATAGTTTATATCAACCTTCTAGGCCTAGGGATTGTGTTACCCTTGACTTTGTTTGGCCTTCATTACCTAATTCATGTTCTTCTCGACCTGATTACCTTTTTCGCTCATATCAAGCCTATAAACATCGCAAGATTCTTGAGTTAAGCATGCCTTGGAAAGATCTTAACCGTGGTCTTTTGCCTATGCCTTCCATACCTCCTTTATCCATTGCTTCTAGTTATGTTAATCAAGCTCCTAGTATTGCTTTTCAGCCTACTGAGAATCCTAATAATCCTCCTATAGAACATGTGAAGGAACCGATTGTTCCTCCTAGTTCTCAACATATTTCAAACAAGACAAAAGGTAACCGATCTGCCAATGAACGTCGTAAGAAGTGTCTGGCTCAAGCTAAGGCTCGTGCCTCTGTTCTTCAAAGTTCTTTACCTTCTTTTGACCAGACTATGCCTGATGTGTTGGAAGAAGTTAATGCTAATAATGATACTCATATGAATGATTATGATGATTCTATTCGTATCTTAGATTCTATTTTGATTAATCTTAATGAAAAAGATACTCTTGATGATTCTAATGATGAATATGAGACTATTGACATTGATATTGATTTACCTAATATGCTTTCAACACAATTGATAATTACACCTAGTATCGAACATCGCGATTCTCAAGAGGATCCTTGTTTGGAACTGGCTATTATTCCTACTGTGTAGGATATAGTCCCTCTTGCGAGTTGCCCACCTTCCCTAAATGATATAGACTGAGATGGGGACAGTAGGCGATGCGCTTGATTGGCTTGTCCTCCATGGTAGCCTTTTATGTGTTTGCATGTTGTATTGTGCTTCTCCCATAATGTGTTTGTTAAATGTTTGTTAGATTCTTTTATACGACCCTTGTTACTTTGTTGGTGCAACGTGATAAAGGAATCAAACCTGTTGTACTATTCCTCTATATGTATCTCTATTCTTCTATATGTTGTCTTCATGTTATGTTGTACCTGTGCTATTGTTTGTAAATGTTTTCCTTGTGTAGCCTGCTTGGATTTGCGACATGGTAGCACTAATTCTTTTTCCATGTTGTGGTCCGAAAAGACTCTTCTTCATAACTCTTGTGTTTTCTTTCCTCCATTGTGATTATAGTTCTTTGGGGAATGATGTCAATTCATTTGCAATTATATATATATATATAATATATATATATATATATATATATATATATCATACTGACCCCACGGTAGGTAGATCCCTTCTGTGTTCTCTGTATGTTTGTGGTATTTCCCTTGATTTGTCTTCGCTTGGGGGCATCACGTAGTGGAAATGTAATCAATGGAGTTGTTTATGTTTCCGTTAAAGTCATTGCTCATGTTAAAGTGTTAGCAATGACTTTAACACTGGGGCATACGCTCTGCTCACTTTTTGCACACACGCACTTTCAAAATATTTTCAAACTTAAAACTTTTCTTCTTTTTTTTCTCCCTTTATGGATTAGAGACTAATCCTTAAAGCATGGATTTTTACCTTATATGATCTCTTGATCCCTCCAGTTTTAGCTTACAAAGTTTTGATCCCTTAAGGTCGGAAGGTGTCATTAAGACTGGATCTCTCTAGTTTTGACTTTGCTCTTTTGGAATAGAATATTCCTAAGAGTGAATCCTTGATGGGTTGACTAGTGAGTAGCCACATTCACTAGGCGGTTCAACTCCATCTTTCCAATTGCACTATTTTTCTTGTGTGATTCACAATGGGACATATGTTCTCATTGGGCGAGGTAATCACACCCTCTCTTTCTCTTTGACTGGTGACGTCTCTCTTATTGTAATCTTGTGGTTGACAAAGACTTGAGTCCTTGGGGGCTTGAGTATTGCTTTGTCTCTTTGATTTCAATAAGATAATCTTTTCTTTGTGATCCCCTTTACGCGTCGAGTCCATACTCTTGCTAAAGTGGGGGTTAAATGTATTGTCGAAAAATGGAAGCACTTCCATTTAGGACTGGTTTAGCCCTTCGAGTAAGTTGTTTGGGGTCATGTCAAATTCCTTGAATGGGTCTTTAACTTAGATCTGGCTTTTCCCATGTCCTGCCCTGTTTTCCACTTTTCTCCTACCTATTCCTTGTATCTTACCTTGAAATCTTGAGGTTCTTGACCTCAAGGTCAAGGTCAACCTCGACCTCGACCCTGACCCAGGGTCCAAATTTCAAATTCTCAAGATCTCCGGATGTCGGGGTTTGGAAAGAATTGTTTCCCGCTTCCGAGTCGACTGTTTCAGACTCCGAAGTAATGACTCTTAAAAAAATATTTAATATAGGTCCAGTTCTAGGGGTATATGCCTAATTGGAATTTAATTCTCCTATGTCGGCCTCTCTAGAAGTTTGTGCCCAAGATTTGTATATAAGGAAGCTTGTCTCCTCTCATTTTCTCTAAGAATCAATATCATCCACACACATGAACATCTACGCATAATCTATTGAAGTGATCATCTACTTTCAAGCATAGATAATTCATAGAAAATCCTTATCCTTTGAAGAGGCAAACAACGCTATAAAGAAGCCCCTAGCACAAGGAAAGAGCTTGAACTTGTCGTCAATGAGAGGGGTTCCGTGAATCCTGTTGAAGTACAGCTCAACATCTATGATGGAGATCGATGTAATATTGTCTTGCACTATTTTATTTCTGTACTTGCCTTCAATCAATCTATTTTGGATTATATGTATATGAGTGAGAAGACATATCGATGGATAGACATGTCTCTACATATGTGGAGACATGTCTCTCCACCAATA
>MU227948.1:102880-117941 GCA_018584345.1 Thuja plicata | reverse complement strand
ATGTATGATAAAATATGTAATAATAATAATAAACTCAATTATTATTATTATGTATATTCGTATATACATATAACTCATAAATCATTCTATTGATTGAAATTATCATCCATGATTATGTTTATCTGACTGAAGCTATAAACATCAACAAATCCAAAACCTAATTGTATAAATCGAAAAGAGAGGGCTCAACTTAGTTAAACATGCACACCAAGCCCCTACACTAATACAAATCTACTATCTCAAACACATTTTGTCCACAAACCACCACAAGGAAAGATTGTACAAGAGGGAGGAATCGTAATTCATCCCATAGAGGACGTGAAGTATCCCCAAAATCTGCAATGACTACCTTTGCAAAAGATGCAAACTCAGACTTCGATATAGCCACCAATCCCAGAAACTAAACCAACACCAGTAGGGGCATGTGGATCAAGCATAAAAATGTTGAATAAATTGGCATTGGCAAGAGAGGAATCCAAGATAAGATTTTTTGCGATCATTAGGATTAAGCCCACCACAAGACACAACAAAAACACAGCCATAATTTCTAATGTAGCATCACCACCCAAAACCAAGTGGACGAATCTTCAACCGAGGACACCACCTCCATAAATAAATGCATGCCAAAAATGACAACAAAAGGTGGCAAGAACATAAATTTTAGGTTTTTGTGTTGAGTAGAAGTACAACTATGTTCTATCATGCATGTTTGATAGCTGATGTTGAAGATGCATAGTAGTTCAAGATGCTCAAGATGTGCATTAATTAAATATAAGTAGTAAGCATTCCTATGTAATAAAAAATAATGATTAGACGTCCAAAAAATTTAAGTTCAAATTACAAGATGTAATGCAAATCAATCGAAACAACATATTCTCATTTGATTATATCTTTTTTATAAAAAAAGCTCAAGACAGATTGATTCAAAGTACATGTGTAAAGAAATGTAAGTGTAAATCCATTAAAAGCAAATGATTTTAAATTATTCATTAAAATTTATTATAAAATATTCCATCAAATAATATTGCTTACATGGTGCACACTTTTTATAATAACTTCGTCATATGATATTGTAATAGGGTGAGTCAAAAACATATTAAAGTGGACTCAAATGACTTATATATATATATATATATATATAGTCGTCCTTGATTCCATGCAATAATAGTCTACCAAACATATTTTTGGACATCTATTTCATATGATTATAAAAAGGAAAATTTGACTCCAATAGATCTCTCCACTATAAAGACATTTTTCAAGCATTCATTTGATATCAAAAATTACTAAACAACATAGCATTTTGTTGTAGACCAAATAACTACTATGGGCATAACTCCCAATTTTCATCAAAATTGTGCAACTCTGCTTGCATTGGAAGCCGGCTCAAAGATCTATTTATACTATAAACAGTTTTTTCAAAAAAATTATCGTTGAGCCCTCCTTCAAACTGTAATAGGACGAACCATTCTTGTTGTAATCTGGACAACTGAAAAAAAAAATGATTAAAAAAAAATATCGATTTTATATAATTTCAGATTTGAATGATACTAAACATATCTCATGATAATACATTCATTCATATATCATTTCATGTTTAAATCTAGTTTATATTGTTGTCAAATCAAGTCTACAACCTATCGTACCAGTCTTATAATTTTATAAATCAAAATCAGTGCTTTGATTTGATCAATTGATTTGAAAGGAGATCATATTGAGTGAATTTTCTTTTGCTTTTTTCTCATTTGAATGATAGAACTAGAACTAGAACTATTTACTCATAAATTTGGAAAGACGCCTCTTCCTAAATTATAATCATCTAAAATACTTCAATTTGAACCAAGAATACTTACCAAGTCAAAGTCGATTATGGATTGATATTCACCTTGGAGTACTGTATCTAAACTCGATCCAAATAGTCTACAAGTATGTGACATCATCCCTTACAATAGGGCCATGATAATTCGTTGAATCATGCCCTCTGTCAATTCAAGAAACATAACTTCGTTACTGTCATGGCAAAAATATGTAATCAAGCCACATCTTTGAATTTAGTGAAGTTACAATGATTGCAAATTAATTTGAACAGTAGAGTCAAACCAAACTAAACCCAAGAATTCTACTACAATCAGTAAAAAATTGATATTAAATTATTCAATACAAAGAACTATTTTATTACAACATTTACTTCATTTTTTATTTTAAAAGTTATTTTATTTTTTATGCATATATTTCTTTTAAGAAAAATCATATTCATTGTTTCACTAATTCTAATATAGTTATATGTTAAATATTAAATATTAATTATATGATGTATAAATGGATTTATGTTAACGAGTTTTATGTAGAACATCTCTTAGCAAAATGCAAATGCAGATAACAAAACTAAGTATATAGAAATAACACAAAAGTAATGCATACGCAAACTAGATTCACATATCACTGAAAGAAAATCACCCGCCACCAATCTTTCTAAGTAGATTAATTTCTTGAATCCTTTATTCCTTTCTTCCCCTCCTTTAAAATATGTATTCTTATTGTTCTTTCCAAATGTTAAGGAATTAATTATTCTAGCCCTAGAATCCTTACATTGAATGTTGTAGCTCCCAAAGTGCCACTATTCGTTGGAAAGGTGTTAAATGAATGGGATAATTTAAGAAAAGGGCAAAATAGGGAGGGAAGATACAAGCACCCCACTACACTAGGTAGACCATCTCATGCTAGATGTCCAATGTGCCTGCCACTCCAACCTGTCATGCTCCCTCATTCAATTCCTCTTGTGATTGAATACTAAAATGAACATTGATGTGACATGGCCTATTTAATTTATTCTGATGATTAAATATATTTGTACTCATATGTGTGATTACTAATCCTAACAGAAATGATTGGGATTTATGAATATATATAATCCAATATTGTTTAAGATGGTTGTAGGATCTAAATCAAGATTTATCTTGTTTAAAGGCATTTAGATCATGATGATAATATATATTTGCATTCATTTGTGTGATTACTAACCCTAATAGAAATAATTGAGATATATGAATATATATAATCCAATATTGTTTAAGATGGTTGTAGGACCTAAATCAGGAAATATCTTGTTAAAAGGTATTTTAATTGGTAAAGTTATATTGCTATCTTACATTTCTTATTTTAATGGAATTTGTGATTTTAGGGCAAGATTGGACAATTCCAAGAAAGGGGACATTACAATTGGTATCAGCAAATATTTGCAGCGTTGTAGAGCGATTTGTTGTGGATTTGAAGTGGATTTGAAGTGGATTCGAAGAGATTTTTCAAGCAAATTCGGATTCACAAGTAAGTTTTCAAAATTCTTTTTCTTTATTTTTTAAATCATTTTGTCTTGTCTTAAAACTCTATAATAGGATTTCCAATGTACTCTAACTTGTTTTATAGCATAATGAACAAGATCTAACACCATTTTTTAACAATTTTTGCAAATTGTTTCATAGTTTTCTCAATAATTTCATATTTTCTTAAAAATTTCATAACCTAACACTTTTTTTATTTTTTTCCTTTCAAGTTTCAGCTATGTTTAAAATTATTTAAAATTTTAAACTTATTTAGTTTGTTTCTAAATTTCTTTATTAAATTTCTAAATGTGTGCCTTCATTTTGTATGTGTAAGTTGATATTTCATTAAAATGGCAAATAGGGATAGCTCCACAATTGGGTCCGCTGCAAGGTCTGTCAGTGCCCCAGTAGACGCGTGTCCATCTAGATATGTAGGCATGCGCCCTAAAGGGCACATAGACAAGGCTTGGAAATATTGCTTTGAAGGACCCGAATATAATACTGTGATATGCATAAAATGTGAAAAACTAATTACTGGAGGTATATCTCGTTTGAAATACCACCATGGAGGGATCACAAAGCATGACACAAGGGTTTGTGACAAGACCATAGACGAAATAAAGAGAGATGAATGCCTTGCTCGTTGCCCAAGAAGAGAAGAAAATACAAAGGGAAAGGACAAAATTAGCCATCAAGGCTGCCATATCTGAATCTCAAGATATCCCACTATGTCTCCTTTTTAAGAATCATTTATTATTTTCTAATCACCACTATTAGTTTGGATTTCGTTAAAACAATGATCATAATGAAATAATGTGGGTTGTGACCAAGTATCCCAGTCAACCTTCACGAAGAAGCAGCACTTGACGGCATAGTGGGCTCTCTTCGTGGCCCACGTATCCCTAAATCTATCATTCCCTCGATCACCACTTTTGTTGGTTCTAGTAGACCACCACTATCTGTGCCACAATCATCTTTGTGCACAGAAACACACCTGGAGCACAACCATCATTGGAGGCTACTGGGTGGAACAGCGATGTGCATCAGCAAGTTGACATTCAATGTACCAATTTTTGGTATTTCAACAACATCCATTCAATGTTTCCGCAAGTCCCTATTGGCGGAATTTTGTGACGGGATGTACTGTGGCGGGAAAGGGCTACAAGGTGCCTTCTCTTGCAGACTTGAGTGGGAGGTTAGTTCACTTGTTTTAATTTTTAAATATTTTACAATTTTACTTATTTTTGTTGAATAGAAGTTTTTTTTTTATCAAAATTGTGTACTTAATGTTAATTTTACTTTGTCCTTGTAGGTTGCTGAAAGATGCAGTTACTAGGGCCAAAGATGTGCTAGAAGACCAAAAATTACAATGGAAACAATTTGGCTGCACCATTCTTTCAGATGGATGGACGGATGGAAAAAACTGTACCATCATCAATATTTTGGTTTCTTGCAAGGATCAAGTGGTCTTTTTGAAATCCTTGGATGCCTCCGACAAGGTAAAGACAGTTGAAACTTTGGCTCTAATTTTAGAGCAAGTTGTGATGGAGGTAGGGATTGAGAATGTGGTGCAAATCATAACTGACAATGCAGCGGCATATGTGACAGCGGGTAAGGTCCTCCAAGAAAAATATGGTACACTTTTTTGGTCTCCTTGTGCAGCGCATGTCCTTGACCTTCTTTTGGAGGACATAAGAAAATTGGATGGGTGAGACCGGTTGTAGAGGATGCAAGAAAGATTAAAAAAATACATCTACAATCACCTTTGGGTTCTCCGCTTGATGAGAGAACACACCCAAGGGAAGGAGTTGGTTAGAGCAGGAGTCACAAGGTTTGCAACAATTTTTTTAACGTTGCAAAGTATTATTACTTCTTTGAGTGCTTTGAAGCAAATGTTTGTGAGTTAAGCATGGCTAGAGTCGAATTATTCAAAGAAGCGTGATGAAGAAAGTGTTGCACGCATTGTCTTCGACAACCGATTTGCACAAAGTGCTACAAAAATTGTGAAGGTAACTTGCAAACTTCAGAAGTTGAATATTAAATTTTTTTGTATTCAAGAATCAAGTCTTTCATTATTAATTTGTAACTCTAATCTCTAACGATTAATGATAATCTTTTCCTACTTCAGAATTGTAGGTGTCGGAGCCCTTGGTTAGAGATATCCGCTTGGTAGATGGGGATCAAACCCCAATGGGGCATCTTTATAAGGCCATGAATAGGGCCAAAGAGGCTATCAAAAATTACTACAAGGGGGACAGCCTCAAATTTGACCCCATATGGGAAATTATTGATAAGAGGTGGAACAATCAGCTCCACCAACCCATTCATGCGGCAGGGTACTTCCTCAACCCTCGTTTTCGCTTCGCCATCCTACTCGGATCCCAATGGAGCGGTCATAGAGAGCCTCACTGAATGCATGCAGAGAATGGTACACGATGTTAAGGTGAGAGACCTCATTGTGGCCAAATTGGAAGTGTACCAGAATGCAACGAGCAAGCTATTCTCTTCAGATGTGGTAAGGAGAGGAAGAAACACTCAAACCCTAGGTACTTTATTTGGATTTTTGGAGTCTTTCACATGCATGATAAGTAGATAAAAACTAAATTACTAAAATATGTTTTCAGCTTGTTTTCTAACTCTTTAATATTTTATTTTGCAGATGCTTGGTGGCAAAATTGGGGTGGAAATGCCCTAAACCTGCAAAGACTTGCCCTCTAAATCTTATGTCAGCCTTGTAGTTCATCCAGTTGTGAGCGCAATTGGAGCTTGTTCAAGGCCATTCACACGAAGAAGAGGAACAAGTTAGCACAAAAACACCTCAATGACCTTGTCTTTGTGCAATATAACCTTCGGTTGCGCATAAGAAAGGCAGAGGGAACACCAGCTAGTCCACTTGATTTGGACAACATAGATCCTTACTGTGATTGGGCATCACAGGAACAACCTTCATTGTTCGCAGAGGATGAGATCTACGATTTGGAAAGGCAGGTTATGGAGGAGGGTGAATTCGTAGTGGGATTGGATGACATTAAGGAGGATGAGGACATTGAGGAGGATTCAGATGATGAGTCATTGTCAACATCAGCACCATCTACATCCAAGATGGAGGTCGAGTCACAGCCAGTTGTGCAGAGGGAGGAGGCACAACCACAGCCACAGCCACAGCCATAGTGGACTTCTAGGGCTAGACCCCCTACCACTCCAGTAGTTTTTACTAGAGCTGCTGGGAAGGGGAAAGAGGAAGAGGTAAACTATTTTGATATTGTACTTGTATTTGCTTATAGTTTTACAAAGACAATTTGCTATTTTTAGTTTTCTCTAGAGTTCAGACTATCAGACTATGGCTACCAGCCATCAACATTACACACGAGGATGCGATTTTGTACCCTATTTGCATTTATATATATCTAGACTCAGCTTGTTTGGTTTGATTACTCATTACTGACTTATTAGATGCAAATCCTCATTGAATTTTGCAAAAAATATGCATTTCTAATTAAATTTAAGCAATTTTTTAAGTTCCTAATATTTTTGTGGATAAGTTTGTTAGGATTAAGTAATATTGAGGGGGTGAATCAGTATTACAACACTTCAAATTAAACTTAAACCAATTCCACATAAACCATATGATTACAGAAATGAAAAGAACACAAGCAAATAACACACAACTCATTACATCATTAATTTGTTGTCAAGGAAACCCTAGCCAAGGGAAAACCCCGGTGGGGATGGTACCCACAAGCATGCACTCAAGTATAATGTCCCTGTTAGGAGACCTAGCCCTGTTAGGAGCTAAAAATTACATAGTACATTTCCTTGTTAAAAGAATAACAACCCTGTTAAAGGTATACAACACCCTGTTAGGGATACAATGACCTTACAGCTCTTACAATCAATACTTCATTAAAGTATTCTCAAAAATGAACAAAACAAGCATCACTAATGCTTAGATAGTTCCAATTGTAGCTCTCAATATCTGTCAATCTCTAATCTCTCATCTGCCATCACGCATATCCATCCATATACCATACATCTCATCTATATTCGCTTTACAAAATGTTCTTCTTATATATATGCATTACATCCTCTGGTCGGCTTCCAATTACAATACAAAACAAAATAAATACTTAAACAAAAAGTAAATATAATGTCGGCGCTCTTGTATTACCAAAGTATAGGTAATTCACAATACCAATCCAACTTAGCACATTTGGATTCCATCACATGCTCCCTCAATCATCGCAATTGTTCAACTACTCTGTTACACTATTATGTTCTCTTCGCATGTCTTCAAATCTCTCTAACTCTTTGTAATCATCACCAAAACCAAATCGATCTTAACTATAGGTCATACATACATCATAGTATCTTCCTCTAAGCTCGCTAGTCATCAAACATCGTACTCGATCTTCGCTGTCCAAAACAATGTTGTTATACTCTGTATTTATGTTTCTATACTTAGTCGATTTCATAATTGAATCTCCAAAACTGTTCTTAACTCGATCATACTATCAGATGTGTTGCCATAAATGACAACCATTAAGTGTCTCATATCATCACAAAAACATCACTTCCCAACAATCTCTCCCTTTGGCATTGATGGCAACACTTATCAAAAAAATGGCTAATTGTTCCAACGCAAACTGTCTTCTCTTTTTTCTCTTCTTTTTCTTTTCTCATTTTTTTCTTCTCTCATCTCCCCCTTTGACAACAATGGCAAAGGTGTACAAAATTTACAAAAATGTAGGATTTAGTGCTTGCTCACCAGTTTAAGAATATCTTGAAAGGAATCTTCCAAGATCTTCACTTCTGCATTCCATGACTACCAATAACTAACTAACATGAATTAGTCCATTCAATGCATAGGATGATGTCTCTGCTGCTTTTAACTCTGTGGGCATAGATTTTGTCAATGATTCAGCAGTCTAATCCATGTCAGATAGATGTACTTCAAGAATTGATAGCTTAGGAGTGATTAGACTCTTCAGCAAACCAAATCTTGTCATTACTCTCCCTTTCTCTATATCTAATACATTCAACTTATCAAGAATCTTTGTAACCTCTATGTCCATCTCCATTACAGATTGTGAGGTCTCACAACTATTCATCATGTTGTTCAGAGTAGCCCTGTCCTTTGCAATAATGTCTTCAATGTTTTGAATATGTCTGATAGTGTTCATACAATAGTTGTATAACATCCTTCCATGTGTAACACAACTTCATGCCTTTGATGTAGCTGATCTCAGAATGCCCAAGTCCCATGAAATAGACTGGCATACTTCCTTCAACTTCTTTTCTAAGTAATTTTTCTTTGCCTTCTCTTCAGCGATCTTTACTAAGGACTCATAGTGACCATCAAAATTATCTAGTGCCATTTTCAGAGTCTCTGCATCATCTTTACTTTAAAAAACAATAGGGACTGGAAGCAGTTTATTCACAGTATCAATTGCTCTAGTAATTGCCTTAGTCTTTTTGTCTCCTTTCTGCTCAGATCTCTCTTTTGCCTTTGTGAATGCGATGAAAGATAGTCTCATCAGTTCATCCTCATCCATACTGTCAACATCTATGCTTACAGATATGTCCTTACTTGCCAACAATAGAATAGTAGATGTGTCAATTTCAGGTTTTACTTCAACTCTTGCCTCTTCTTCTTTTGTCGTATCTATCTCATTCTTCTATGTTGATTATTCTTTCTGCTCTACCTCTTTCTGTTCTTCCTCTTTCTGTTCTACTTCATCTGCCACTGTATTGTCAACATTTCCTTCAAATGGATCTTTCTCATCATGTGAAGTGTCAAGAGTCACAGGCACACTAGAAACATAGAAATCTGATTGAATGTCGACTTCGCTCTTCTCAACATTTATCTTAATTGTCTTAGAGCTCTCTCCAATTCCTAAAGGTGTAGGCATAGTAGATGTAGGAGGTGGAGTCTTCTCAGGAATATTACTCATAAGTATCTGATCTAATGCCTTCTGAGTCTCCTCTGACTTCTTCATATTTCCTGCCCATAATTTTTACTAATCTTGCTTTGGTTCTCAACAAAGGTTTGAGTTCATTAAATATTCTCTCTCTTGTACAAAAACTGATGGCAACATATCCTCAATAGCTTGATTTCTAATAGCCTCATCTTCAATATGTGCAAGTTGTTTTCTAATCTCTAGTTTTCCATACAACTCCTTAGGTATATTGCCCTCTATCTCTAATAGATTTTTCTTGAAAACAAGTAAATTGTTTATCACTATGTCCTCAATTACTAGTTTGTCAGATTCCTCGTACCTGTCATAGTATTTGTTCACTGAAACAAGCTTTCCTTGCTCAATAGCTCTTTTCTCTAACATCTTTATATCAGGTTTCCATATTTGTCTGTCACTTATGGTCTCTTTCTCAACTTTCTTTTCTTCTACTTCTTCAGTCCTCTGCTTCTTAGGAGGTGAGTCCAGTTTAGTGGACCTAGTGTTTCTCCGAGGAACAATTTTTTCTACTTGCGAAGTCTTTTGTGGTGGTGAGGGTGTAGTCACATCAATAACAGTAGAAATAGGACTAACTACCTGTTCAATTTCTGGAGGTGGAAGGGCTGCAGTAGCAGTACTTGCCAACCCAGAAGATCTCTCTACTATCTTCTTCCTTACTTCTCTCATCTCTTCTTTAGTAATTCCTTCCTTAGTTGCACAATCATCAATTATATTCTCCACTCTTCTTTTCCTTAAGCCTCTAGTCTGCTCTTCTCTGACTTTAGCTGATTTCTCTTCATATGTTCCCCATCTCTTCTCAGATGTATCAACTTCAGATGCCAAGACATGTTCAATTTGCATAACTAAAACTTCTTAACTGACTTCATAACCCATAGGGTAACGCCATTTCTTTCTAGGTACAACTGCCTCAAAACATACACAATCAGTTTCAATCTCTCAACCAACTCTTCAGGAATTCCGAATCTTTCTTTCATTTGCCTTTGACGAATCTTGATCATGCCAAACAGTTCTCTGTCTACCCATGTGTTGTTTTGTCTTCTGTAGCTCTGTGAAATCTGAATACCAGTGGGTATGTTGTCTTTCCATGCTCTAGGGTGCATGCCAGGAAACTTATGCTCAATGTGGATATACATATGAACTAGAAGTGAGCCAAATCTAAAGGTCTTAGATTTATACTTCTTGATTAGCTTGACATTCTCCAAAAAATGTTGTGTCAGAACCTCGCATAGGTTAAATGTAGTATTTTCCTTTATCATTCTAAGAGCCATCATAATGACTCCTGCTGAGACTGAATTAGGTCTACTGTTGTAGTAAAACTTGTATCCATATACCATACATATCATCTATATTCGCTTAACAAAATGTTCTTATATATATGCATTACATCCTCTGGTCTGCTTCCAATTACAATACAAAACAAAATAAATACTTAAACAAAAAGTAAATATAATGGCGGCGCTCTTGTATTACCAAAGTATAGGTAATTCACAATACCAATCCAACTTAGCATGCTTAGATTCCATCACATGCTCCCTCAATCGTCGCAACTGTTCAACTGCTCTGTTACACTGTTCTGCTATCTTCGCATGTCTTCAAATCTCTCTAACTCTTTGTAATCATCACCAAAACCAAATCGATCTTAACTGTAGGTCATACATACATCATAGTATCTTCCTCTAAGCTCGCCAATCATCAAACATCGTACTCGATCTTCGTTGTCCAAAACAATGTTGTTATACTCTGTATTTTTGTTTCTATACTTAGTCGATTTCATAACTGAATCTCCAAAACTGTTCTTAACTCGATCATACTAGCAGATGTGTTGCCATAAATGACAACCATTACGTGTCTCATATCATCCCAAAAACATCACTTGCCAACAAAGTTGCCGATTTATCTCTGATATTTTCCCAATATTTTTTTTTCCCTCGGCAATAAGTTACCGATACCGATATTTTGAACTATGCTCTTGAGAGCAACTAGCCACATATAGTTTTATCTAATATTCGAAGAAGAATAAACTTACATGTACGATAGTGGAAAATCTTCTTGTTGTAAATAGTCTATTACATCTCATTGAACACAATACACTTAAGTTGATACAAGACCATCTCAAGCCTAAAAAGCAATTCTATATGAACCAAAAATATTTGTTTTATGTTGTCTTTTGCAAATGTTTTTAAATTGTTATTATTGTGTCACTGCAATTACATATTTCTTGTTGACGTTCAATCACAGTTCAATCAGCAATCATTTAGCCATTTAATACCACACATGTAGCCAAATGTCATGATGATTTGGGCTTAAGGTCTAGGTCTAATAAGCTTCCTGAACAGATTCTAAATAAATGCCTTAAATTGGATTATGTCCTAAAGTATTTAATAGTATACCATGTAAAGAGGCCACCAATTTGATTATTGGCCTTAGGCTGCTTAACATAAGGAGCTATATTAGGTGTTGAAAATTGTATCTTGTTGTACAATTGAAGTAGTGAATCTACAAGTTTCAAAGAGTGCACACCCAATTCCAAGGCTCAGTCAAGGTTGTCATCATTTAATGTGGGGTCAGTAATCCTTATTCCAAATACCTAGGTAAACTAAATTTTTCACATTGGCATCATCTTTCTATATCTCACTTCCTAGAAGCCAGTGGTCGAAATTCATTTTGTGTGTAAAATCTTGTGAGGGAGATCTTATACGGTTGTTCTGATGAGCACATAACCACAATAATAACAAACGCACAAGAACCACACAATTAAGAACACAAGATTTACATGGAAACCCATTTGAACAAAAACCATGGAGAAGGACTACTTGAATATATTGTCCAAATCCAGCCACAACAAAAATAAAATAAATTTAAAATATTTGCAAGCACCAACTCACTAGAGACACCAATCCCCACAACTAAGTTCTCACCAACTCTTCCATCCTCTTTGCCTCTTCTAGTTGAATCTCTAGGTTGATGATGATCTTTTTTGATTCCTCAAGGCTTTGTAACATTTTTGCTTTTGAATCACAATCCTATTCTTCGTAATTTCGTACCTGCAGTTTTTTGTTTCTAATTCTTTTTCTTAAGCTTCTTGATTTCACTTAGGGCACAAATGAGTTCTTCAAAAATCTACTTCTCCGTCAATTTCAGCATCTTCTTCCTCTTCTAAATCCATCTTTTCTATTAGACAACGTTGTTCACCTTTCATGACATCAACCCTTGGTTCCACTATCATGAATAGAGTTTCTTTTCTATCATTGTCTAGTACACTTTCACCACTCTATTCACATGAGCTGTTTTTCTTGTGTTCATGGAAGTTCTTTTTGTATTGAGGATGTTTGCTCCTTTTCTTTTTGTTATGATCTCCTTCATCATTAATGAATCCTAAACCATCTATTTGCCAAAAATGATCAACGTGAATAGTTATAAATGTGAAATTGAAAAACCTAAAGTTGTTATTCATCTTTGTCCTGATATTCCTCAACCTACCAACAAACCCATGATTATTGTTAAAGGTGGTAGCACTCTTGACATTCTTCAAACTTTGTCAAATAACTAAAACTGTCCTAACCACAATAAAAACACTTAGCAACAAAATGCCCTAACCACAGTTAAAACATTAAAATGGTAGTGTGCCTTTGAAAGTTCCAAATCCTTTCTTAAGCTTGCTTTCTCACAAAATAGTCTTCCTTTGCATCCAATTAATTGCAGGAGCTATAGTTCGACTCGGGCTCTTTATTCTTCGTCTTCATTGAAGGTTGCTTATCACCTAAGTTGCTGATTCGGGTGCGGATGCAGATGCGGGTACGAGAATCGAATGGACAAATTTTTTTTGGAGGTTTTGGATATATATATATATGTACATATATACATGTACATACATATATATGCATATATATACATATACATACATATATATGCATACACACACACACACACACACACACACACACACACATATATACAAAAATGCAAGAAATATACAAAATTAAATCAGAGAAGTGCAGCTTAATTGTTTGGTTGGGTTTTGGTGGAGCTTTTTTGACAATGAGTTCTCAAGCACAACTCCTTCAATATTTACTATATTATTGCCGACATTTGCATAAGGGTTTGTTATTTGGCAATAATAATATTATTTCAAAGTGCTCCTCTCATTTTCCTTTAGCCATTATTTGAAGCAACGGATAATTATATTACTGAAGATATTGTTGAAGCTGACATATATTAAGACATTAATCTAATCATCTAGATTATTATATGGACTCGGGAGAAGCTTAATTGTTATTGGTGGAAGAAATTAACTTTATGGAAGCCATCTATGTGTTGGGCGTTTAATATTTGGCAAAGACCTATGTTCTATCGTGGCTAATGTTTGAACTATGTGGTGGACTTCATAAACATATATTAATATTTGTCATCTAAAAGACTTTACGGAATATCATCAATTAACTCAAAAGAGCCAAACTTTTGAATTCAATCTTTATAATTCATTCCAAGAACATTGCCTCAAATATTTTCCGAAGCTTAATATCGTTGGGTGTATATGTAAGTATGGCGAAAGTCTTTAAATAAAACATTTGTGGTTGTTGTGGAAGAACATTGCACGGGAATGAATGGTTTTTGTCATTTTGGTTGTTGGTGGACGAATTGACTTGGTGTGATGGTATCCATGAGACAAGGGGTAATCGAATATGCCTTGCGGGGGTGTTAAAGGAGATAAACTCATGTGTTGCTAAATTTCTCAATAAATATCCATCCGCCATTTGGAACATGGGAAGTTATATGCAATGGGCGTTTATTTACAATCTGACCTTGTCATGGTTTCATTCTTGAGACATGGATGTTGCATGTATGATGCGCGGGGATGCCTTCCGGAGGCGCACAAGAAGCGCTCCACCAGCCTGTGGATACGTTGGAGAGCATCCACAGCGCATCCACAAGCTGGTGGCGCACTTCCTGTGCGCCTCCGAAAGGTATCCGCCTCCGCCTTCGGACGCATCTGCATCCGAGGGTTGGGGGAGAGCATCGGTAACTTTTGGTAACTTAGGTGTGGATGAAATTGTTAATACCATCAGAGGACTTGGAGAAACAATTGAAGATTCAATGATTGTGCAAAAGGTGCTAAGGTCTCTCCCCTTGAGATTTGATGCAAAGTTTCCACCATTGAAGAAATGAAATACTTGGATGCATTAACAATGGATGAACTACATGGGATCCTCAAGACATGTGAAATGAGGATCGAAAAAGAGAAGCCTTCAAAAACGATGAAATGAGGATCGAAAAAGAGAAGCCTTGAAAGCGATAAGTTATCGCTTTGAAGGCTTCTCTAATTCGATCCTCATTTCATGTCTTGAGGATCCCATGTAGTTCATCCATTGTTAATGCATCCAGGTATTTCATTTCTTCAATGGTGAAAACTTTGCATCAAATCTCAAGGGGAGAGACCTTAGCAACTTTTACACAATCATTGAATCTTCAATTGTTTCACCAAGTCCTCTAATGGTGTCAACAATTTCATCCACACAAAGGAGATAGGCTGCAATATTTTCTCGTCTTTTGTTTTCAAAAACTCAAATTTTCTTCTATGATTTGGAGCTTAGCCTGTTGTGAAATCAAGATCATTCTACAGAGAGTATATATGAGTGTTGTAATGAAATAGAGAGAATCTAATATACTATTTTATTCACAATATATACTTCTGAATATTTACTGAATTATAAATGCATATGTAAGTTCTTCATGTATGTTGTAGTAGTAATATAAACTCTTTATTGATAT
>MU227948.1:82788-101515 GCA_018584345.1 Thuja plicata | reverse complement strand
TACACAATCTTCTTTCTAGCAAGGGGTTTGGTAAGAATATCGGTTGTTTGTTCTCCACTGAATTGCATTTGTTTGCACTGTCTCATAGTCTTGGTGAATTCTGAGCTTACAAAGTATACACCATCTTAACATGGTACACTCCCTCTGAATTTGTATGACCAAGATCCTGGGGTGCCAACTTAATTTGATCTTCTAGCTTCTCCCTATAACATATAGCATTCTCACAAGGTAATAATCATAATTCTCTACTACAATTTCTTGATTACTAGAGAACCAACAAAACATGGTCTACTCCCTCTGTGTCAAAGAATCCTGCAGAGCCATAGTCATGTCTATGAAGAGCCATGTCAGTTCATACCTTCCTTCCTGAGAGAACCAATACGAATAATCTGAATAGTCATAAGGTTACATCGGCTAGCATAAGATGCATTTTGATCTTTTTCAAGGCCACAACATTAACCCTCCCTCTTGGACTTGAGGGAAGATAATAAAGACCTCTAGTATGATGTTTATCTCAATGAGTTGTAGTCTCATGATGTATGGAATGCCTTAATCAGGGATTCTATCCACGTGCATCTAATTGGCAATTCTATCCACGAGTTCCCACTACTATAATCTCAGAATCGTTTTACCTTCAATAGTGCACTCCCTCTCAATCAATATGATCGAGTTTGTCACAAGTTGATTGAATCATTTGTTTCCTTCGAAGCTAAATTTCGCCAACTTCTTGACCTTTCTGAAGATCTCAGACTCCCTCTGAATTTGGATTTCATATGCTTTCGTCCTTTTCAAATATTTTCAAGTATTTCCTTTCGTAAGGTTAGCCCATTAATACGATACTCGTACCCATAGCATTTCCCTTATCCATCAAAATCCACTTTCGAAATGCTTTGATGGGTGTCCTTGCAAAAAATTTCTTCCTCCATAATGTCCTTGAGTGTATTGTTGAGTGCCTTCATTACATCTATTGCAGTCTCCCCGTGACTGTTTGTCAAACATATGGTATACATTTCTTTGCTTCAAGTTTCATGATGAATATCTATGCGTTGGTTCTCGCGAATTTGACATTTGGGGTTTGTGTTTTCATTTTGATTTGCATCCTGCTCAATTCATTCCTTTTGGTTCATAATGAGGTAGTTTGCGAGTGTCCTTTTTCTACGAGCATGTCTCTGAGGACATCTAGTGAAAATTCCCCGTGACTTGATGGAAACATATCGCTGCTTCAAGGTCATCGTGAAACTACCAACTGCATCTATTGGGATATTCAAAGACTTTTCAACAAATTCATTTTTATGCATATCTTGCAATCATGGTAGATGATGAGATCACACTTCATCGAAGATTCTACAAAACAACCTTCACACCACATTCGCCATATTGCAACTTGTGTTCTGGGAGCCTGCAAAATAGCAACACTCATCACAATTTCGCCTTTTACATACCCAGAGAAATAGCTGAAGGCAGACAATGTGACAACTTTCATTCTTTACAAAAACTTTAATTTATCAATATTGGAAATGAAAAGGACTTGTATTTTTATTCTTCCAAATAAAAACCACTCTATTATGCCACGAAGCACGGAGCCCGCACACCATAATATCTGTTACGAGGATTCTATAATCTCCAAGCAAGTCTATGAGAGTGGTCTCCAACAAAAACTTCCCCTTTCAATACACCTCGGTATATACCCATGTTTATGTTCTAATGCTTGGATTGTCCACAAGGAAAGGGATCGATGGTAGAGATTGTATATTCAGTATCATACCTGCTACTGCACTGGTGTGAAGGTTCTAAACCTTTTCAACAAATAGATTGACTGCGGATCATAACGCCTTCATTGAAGATTTCCTTTAAAAATTATTCATATGTCTTTCTCTATGCATTCATGAGCATCCCTTGGCGTTGTCATTTGTTTGGAGGTTTCTAAAATTCGTTGAATAAATCCATTTATGTGCATATCCTGTAATTACAAGACCAAATTTATTCGAATGATTCAATGTTCTTGGTAACTTATCATATCCATTCAAAGACTCCTGTTTGAATATTAGGCGCGAAGGATGCGTGGTGTTCTGCATTTGAAAAATGGTTTGATGGGTGTTTCCTGTATGCATAAGAATTCCTTTGAACTCCCCTATCAAACAATCACCGCATTGTCTTGTGCTTCCAGATTTCGTATACACATTATGAGGGGCACTTGCAACTTCAACATCCAACAAAAATTCAACTTTTAATGGATCCGTGTATAATATTTTGGGTACTCCATATTGATACTGGCAGGGTGGATGTAGGCAGAGAATGTGAAATCTGGCTTTACTCCAGCCAATTTTATCTACTCGAAAGATTTTAAAAGTCTTGTGTCACTTATTAAGGAATACGGTTGCTAATGCTACATTGAGTTTCTCATCGTCAAAGTATCCTGCAACCCTTTCATGACACTTCTTTGAAATGCTATTGATATTCGATGTAATCGATCAGCCATATTGCTACGCATTCAAATAGTGCAATCATTGTATTATACCCACAACATTTAGCAAAGGCATTTTGTCAAACATTTCACAGCCATCTACAATCATTACATTTGATGGAATGCAACTCAATTGAGGGGTTCTATAAATCATGCTTCATATATTTTTTTTTTGTTTTTTTTTTACTGTCGTGTGTATTTTGAATGACTCAAACAGATAGATCGCCTTCCTTGTCTGCGCATTGCACTATCATTACGTTCAATGAGACACTTTAGCAAGCAATTAACACGCTCTGATTATACTCCTTCATTTTCCATTTTTATGTCGTCTCCCTTTGTAATACTTTGCTCGGATATTACTATTCCCAGAACTGTATCGTTGTGAGTATATATATTAATTAGCAATTCTTTCAATCACTGAATTGCAGACATATGCTTCACGGGATTGTGTATAAGTTTCAACCTTCGATGTCGTTGTTTAGACAGAGCATATATGGAGTTTTGTCACCAATATCGATGTCAATTTATCACCGATTGCTTGTGAATATATTTTATTCTCTTATAGGTTAGGCTCTGATACCATGTTGTGAAATCAAGATCGTTTTATAGAGAATATATATGAGTGTTGTACTGAAATAGAGAGAATCTAATATACTATTTTATTCACAATATATACTTCTGAATATTTACTGAATTATAAATGCATATGTAAGTTCTTCATGTATGTTGTAGTAGTAATATAAACTCTTTATTGATATGTTTCTACAACATACGTAAAGATATATAAATATATAACTTAACAGTCATGTCTATGTAGAGACATGACTGTACGTGGCTTATGCCACGTACAACCATGTCTTTACATAGACATGGTGTATCATAACGTATCGATAACATAAGTTAAAGCGTTGTTCATATAACTTGATGTGATACGTATAACTATCGTATGATAGTTATCGTAACACATGTGTTACGATAACTATCAGTTATTGTAACTCATGCATATCATTAAGACATCAACCGCAGCTGATATAATAGCCTTTGCCAACCGTTTCACTTTATATTAAATATAAAGTATGTAATCGAGTACGATCAATATGATATCAATAATATATATATATATATCGAATCTTATCAATATGATAGTAATGATTATAATGTGTGTGTGTGTGTGTGTGTGTGTGTGTGTGTGTCGAAGCTATTACTTAACATAGCCTTCCTGACCTTGTCATTGCCTTCATAGACGCGGCGAAGTCTCTCCTAGATCTCTTTTGCTGATCCACAAGAATCACTTTGACAAATTAAAATTCTACCAAACCACAAAAGATAGCATTTGTGTCTTTTGCATTGTTTTCACTAGCCTTCTTTCCAACCTGATCTGTTGGTGGGGGTGTTGGAGCTAGATAAGCATTCACAACTAATTGGCAAATATCAAATCCTACAGCCATCGCACAAGTTCAGATCCTTATACTCTAGAATGCATAGTTTGTTCAGTCAAACAATGGAGCTCTATTTGAGGAGCAACCTTCTTGACTAGCCATGTGTGCTCCCTAGATCTTACCTTCTAGCAGTTAGACAATTTCTGAAGGAACCCACTCTGATAACAATTGATGAGCACACACTTATACTAAAAGAGGGGGGCTGAATCACAATAAGACAAACTTTTACTTATTTAAATTTTACTAACCACAATAATAGCAAAGGGACCCACCAAAACCCCTCACAGCCCATAAAAATTAAAAAAGTATTAAAACCCATGCATATTGCTGTCCTACATAAACAAAACAGGAGAGACTGAAGAAAGTGGAAGAGGAAGGAGCAGTTTCCAAGATATTAATCCTGATGATGAGTCCAATTTTTAAGCTTGCTGCTCAATGTTCTTATGTACCATGCATATGCAGCATTTCTTTTATGGCGATTGATTATGGAATCAATGAATTTTTATTTTAAATCTTTAGAATTTCACATCATTTTAGTTTGCTTATGCTTTGTTTTGATATTTTGATCTATTTGTATTTTAAAAATCAAATAATAATTTTATATATTATTTAAATAGCCCTCCAAATTTGGAAAACATTTTGTCATCGATGAAACCCATTTCTATGCTTCCAGAACTTGGAAAAACACTGTAAATTACCAACAATGTAATCTTGGCATTTCAATTGAATCAATTTATCACCAACATATCAGTCTCCAGGCACCCACTCTGTGGACTCCAATAGGATACCCAGTTAGTGTTTTTGTATGCTCTCATACGTATGGTTGGGGTTTCTGTGAAATCTGAGAGTACTTGAATAGGATTTCTGTGTGAGCTCCCACAGGGTAATTAATGAAAGATAATTGCCGTAGGTTACCACAGGGCACCTGATTAGGATTTCAGTGGACTCCCCTAGAATATTCAGTTTCGGTTTCAATTGATTGAGGTTTTATTGTAACTCACCTAAGACCATGCCATTCATTTGATTGATCTATCCAGCAACACGGGTGACATAAGGAGCTAGACACAATCTTAAGAGAAGATGAGAAAAAGAGGAAGAAAGGAAAAAATAAAATTAAAGATATTCAAGACAATATCCATGCAAATAGTGGTTAAAGAAAGAATTTGTCCTCAAACAGCCAGTTACATTGGTAAAAGGTAAGGTTTACTTTATTTCAGGGAATCACAAGGAATAAAGCCCTGCAACAAAGGCTGTTAAAAGTTTACGATCCACTCTTAGACCAATCTGACAGGCAAAGCTAATTTAATAGGGAAATATAGAATAATAGACCACACACAAAATGTACAGGATATATCACATATGTACGGGAAATTTCAAATATCATGTATTTAATTTATAACACATGTTATAGATAATTTACCTAGTTTGACCTTAATATAATGAAGGCATCTAGCTCATACCTAAAGATTAATTAAAAAGGATAAACTAACTAGACTGATTAGGTCTGGGAGCCTGCAGATGGAAAATTTCGTCTCATCCTAAAATATTGGAATTATACACGTCCTAAATTGTTCGTAGTTGTTGCACAACACAGATCTATAAATTGAAATCTGTCCACAAATGAACAGGGTAGATAAGAGGAAGGCTTTGGCTTTGATGTAACCAAAGTTCTAGATATACACAACACTACCCTTAATTTTCTGTTACCAGCTCAGTTATTGCGAGGTTGTCATTATTTGGTTGGTTGTCAGGAGTTTTTAGCTGAAAAGCTTAAATTGCAATTAAAATTAAATAAATTGACCAATGTACTTTTCTAATAAATACTTGCCCTTTTAGATTTCTTTTTATGCCAACTTATCTTACTACACAGGAATTCACAATTTTCAGCCTCTTACTTGCATTGCTGACCCTAAAATCCAGGAATTTTCAAGCTATTTCCATAGTTTGTTAATAGCTGTGGAAGAAAATGGAGATTGAAACTTCGGTTATATTTATGGACACAAATCAGAAAAGTGCCTCAATGAAAATGGCGCTGTTTTATGGCTTTTCTTTTACTTGTGTTAGAGACCTAACAAATAGATCATAGATGTAGACCTTTGGAAATTGTTTCTATTACTGCCCATAATCACAATTCAGATTTTAATAGATTATTAATCTGCTTAACAGTCTTGTGTTAAGTTGCCAAATAGGCAAAAATAAATGCCAGCTCAAGCGATGGAACATTTCAGAATCAGAATCACAGTGGAATACTCTGCATAATTATCCAAGGTTTGGCGTTTCCCAGGTTGGATCAATTCCATCAAACCACTCCCAAAACCCACACGATTCTGACCATGATGTGGCATTTCTAGAGCTATTCTGTCACAACTCCAGGCATCGGCTGAATTTTTGATTGATTTTTAGGTTTCAGGAAAATCCTAAAAAGTGACATCTCCTTCATTTTATTTGGTTTTTCCCGTCAATTTCTTTGTTTTAGACCACAAGAAAAGGCATGTAAACAGAAAGAGTAATGTAAAACAAAACAACGCAAAGAGGAACAAGAATACATTTTGCCACCGGTTATTTTGCTGCTGGAACACCTTATGCTGTTTGGTCACCATAGCAAGGTCAAACCAGTGTGCGATTTGCAGTTCAGCCGCTACTTTTGATAAAGGTTTTTTAACTTTAACAGTAATAGAAAAAATTAATTCTAATATTTAAATTAAAAATTGCTCTTGTTCAAATAAATTGTTAAAATAATTGAAATATGGGTATAGTTCATTTTAATTTGTATATATTACATATTAAACAAATAATGTACAATACTTCAATTTTTATATGAATTAATTATTATTAAATAATGTGCAATATAATTTTATTTGTATGTGTTTATTATTAAATAAATAGTTTGATTTTTATTTGTAAATCCTTCCAACACTTGTAAATTTTCAATGCATTCCTTAAGTCAATTATATCATTCATCTATAAAAAAAATAGTTCAAATTTATAATTTATTTCATCAAATGGTTGAACTATAAGATGAAATAAAAATTAAATTTGAATTACAGGATGAAATAAAATCTGAAACTTGAAGGTCTGGACTCTGAATCATAAATTTTACATTTTTTTCAAATTGTTTCAGTCTCATTTATTTTGATTTTTCAATGTTTGTTTTTCAAACTTCTTGTTGCAACAGAGATTAGCATTACATTGTTACAATGGCAGCCAATTCTAGCGCTGTTCAGGGCATATGTTTAGATATGCAACGGTGTATACAAGTTCATATAGTTGAGTGAGATCCCATTTGTATGTCATTTTTGGAGAGGAATCAAAGCCTGTCCAAGAAAGCCTGGTGCACCTATATCAGCTTACAGAATAGCAAAAGAGCAAGAGGAAGTAGATATAGGGTGTTCATCCCATAGTGCGATGGTTAAGTTGCGGCATTGTTTTTGTTGTCACCAAGGTTGAAACCTTTGTTGGGCCATTGTGATGACAAGCATTGTGCCTTCGTTAATCCAATGTGCTCAGACTTGCGCCTTAGCGTTGATGTTGTCCGTGCTCATGCCAAGAGACTGGTGCTTCAAACAAGCGCTCGTGCCTATGAAATTGTGCTCTAAAACTTTGTTGGGCTAGCGTGTTTGCAGATTCTGTGCTCTTGTTGAGCTACCGTGCTCACAGGTTTGGACTACTCGTGTTAATGTTGTGTGTTCATGGCAAAGATGAAGTCCCCCACTAGTGACCCCACCTAGTTCGAGCCAAGCTGAAAATCCCGCATTCACCTATCAAAAAAAAAGAGGAAATAGATATAGGATTCTCTATGGAACAGAGGGTTTTTTTCGAGAGGAAGGAGCTCACATAGGCCACCTACTTCTCCATCTCATATTCATAGTTTCATCCCTTACGTTGTAATAAAAAGGCATCCATTTTTTGGTAGGAATGAAAAAGAGCCCAATAATGTGAAGACAGCAAAACAAACATTGAAGAGGGCATTTGAAATGATGTTGGAAATATTGTTGACCAAACTGTTGCGAGGTGCTTTCTACACAAATGGTTTATCTTTCAACATTGTTTGATCATCGTATTGGCAAAATATGATGAAAAAATAAATGAAGCTCCAAAAGGGTACATGAGTTAGCTAATGAGGTGTGTAGCACCTTATTGTCAAAAGAGAAACTTTATTGGTTCCCATTAGGGCCTCATTGAAAGAGACAAGATTGTCCATTATTTCCAATGAATGGAAGGATGCTAGAAATAAGTCATAAATCAATGTTATTGCAGTGTCTGTCCTACGGGAGCAATGGTTTTTTAAGTTGTGAATTGCATAAAGCAAGTGAAAGATGGCATTTAGGAAGTGGGTCCTCAAAGTGTTGTACAAGTCATAACAAACAATGCGAAGAATTGTAGGGTGGATGGTATATTGGTTGAGACATGTCTCTCACATATATTTTGGACACCTTGTGTAATGCACTCACTCAACCTCATCCTATGGGATCAAACAAATCTTATGCTAAGGCCAAAGACATCCAAATATTCATCACAAACCACTACATGTTGCAGGTCAAATTTTAGATCATTCTCATGATTAGAGCTACTAAAGGTAATTCAAACAATGCAAATTTTTTATTTTATGTTTTGGTATTTTATTTTTAAAACATTAAGCATCCAATTCTTCTTTGTTTTTTATTTTTTATTTTTAAATTAGTTGTTCAGACTAGATTTGCACCCAACTAATCATCTTGAGACAACTTCTAAAGATGCAATAGGTGCTTTTTGGCATCGTCATCAACCAATCATGGTCCATATGAAGGCAATCCCCCACTAAGAGGGGGGCAAATGTAAAGCAAATGATTCTAGATGACAATTGGAGAGATTGCATAGAATGTTTCACAAGGCATTTCATGAGTCACAGTGTGATCCAATTTATTGACATGGATAAACCATGTTTCCAAGAGGTTTACAATAGAATCAACTCAATGATTGAGAAGATGAAATCCATCATAAATACAAAAGAGTGGGATCCTAAAGAAACCTTCTTCAAAGAGGTCCAGTCAAATTCGAGTTCAGTGGTGGAAAAAGAGGACCACTCCACTCCATCTTCTTTCCTTCATAGACTCCCAAATATACCATGCACAGATCTTTGCTATTGCAACAAGTTGCCACCATATAGTGATAAAAAAGCCAATGAAGGGCTTAGGAAAGCACCTACAAACTCTTCCAACATTTACAAGTGAGTTTGCTAATTTCGCAACCTCCACTGGTCAAAATTTTCCCACAAGTATAGGAGGGATGCTCACTCTTGGTGTTACTTCAATGATCATAAATTAGATTACCACACCTCCAAGTTCTTGCCATCAAAAATTTACCACAAGTTTATCAATTTTTATCCTCTCTGAATTTGAATTTTTTTTATTGTAAAAACTACTATATTCAAATGTAAAGTTTGATTTCTAATTTATTAATTTAACAACTCTAATGAGAGCTCCCTTTGCTTCAATAGGGAGCTACTTTTAATGGAATTGGTGTACATATTCCTCCATCAACTTAGTGAAACACAGCATCAAGTACAGCAAAGGAGCTAGTTTACGTGCAATCCAACTTGCACCTTCTTACTGACAAAGATGATGAGTACGAGGAAGGGGCAATGAAATTGTAGGATGTAGACCCAAAGTGAACTATCTTCAATTTTGAATCATCATACTTTTGGTCTAAGGCAATTGAGTTCCATGTGGTTGTCCTAATCTACTTGCATCATCTAATTAGTAATCAGTGTCGTATGATGATTTTGGTCTTAATGATGACCCATACGACACTGATAGTTATATTATATTAATATTGAACAATGATCATCTATCATGACAAGTTTGATCCTTTTGATTTCAAATTAATAAATAAGTATATTATATTTGAAAGTTTAAAATTTGTAATAGTTTTGTGTGCACGCACACACAAATTACTACATAAGTATATTATATTTGAAAGTTTAAAATTTGTAATGGTTTTGTTTGTATACACACACACACACACATACATATACACATATATGTATGTATGTATGTTTGTGTGTATATACAAACATACCCAAACTGTACTCAAGCCCCACAAAAGACTGAATGTTTTTTCATATCATACATAAAATACCCATACTTCTACCAGTACCCAATTCAGCAACTTAGGTCTTGTACAGTTAGAATATCAGCTAGCTCTTATTCAACAAATTATCCTAGTTCAATCCTTAATCTATATGCAATTGTAGCATTTGGTCCTAGGAGTTTTAAGATTGCTTCATAATAGTGACAAGTAAGGTTAGTTTTAGATTGCTTCTTGGTGATGCAAAGGTTAGTTACTTTTCAGAGAAGGTTTTCTTTGTGATAGCAAGACATAATGTGACAAGGACATGAATATTGGGAATGAAATTACAGAATTTGAGCTTAAATGAAAATCGGTTGTCTTGAAAAATCCAGGCAGCTCATCTGAACGCTTAGATTGTTCTATTTATTGGTATCAGTACAAAGTCTTACTACTTATTTCTGTGGAAAAAAAAAATTAAACCTTTTTTTAATTTCTCTTTTCACATCTAAGAGATTTATATTTCAGAATTTAATAGATATTGTTTCTCCTGAATATCACATGTTCAGTCAATTCATCTAGACTCATGAGAGGCCCACAAGCCCCGGATTGGCACAAGTGCAGATATGTTAGGGACAGAATGCAGATATCTACAGTGTCTTAGTTAGTTACACTTTCTGGGGAGTTGTTTTTTCTACATATATCTGTTTGTATATCTGAAAGAGTTACAAGAAAATTTGTAGAATCTCTACAGATGTAGCATTGAAGTCTGAGGGAAGTAAAATGGGCGAAGGTGAGAAGACAAGGCAGTAGAATAGGTTAAGGTAAATTCGGAAACTAGACTGAAGTAAAATGAGGAACGCTAGTGAGGCAGAAAAACAACTAGCCCTCTCTACATGACTTGTCCGAGCCTACTGCTAGGAAAATTTAAAAATTACAAAAAATTTCATCTGTGTTTTAATATATTTTTCCAAAAGTGATGTTTGTTCCCCTAATTTTGCCTCCACTGTTCTCTTTTTCAGAATCAGTTTCTCTGTTTTTATCCTTCTTATTTTATATGGAGTGAAGTCAGTCTTTCTGTTTTGCTGTTTCTTTGAGTACTGTGTAGATCATATAAAAAAATGATCTCTAAAAGGAAAAACTTATGTCAGGCTGTAGTCCACTGGTTAAAATTGGGCTTTACCCTACAAAAGACCCAGATTCCAACCCCAGCGGTCATTGGTCTTTTGAATTCAGAAGTCAGGATCCAGCATTGGCAGGCATAAAGCCCTTGCATATGTGAGTGTTTGAATTCAGAAGGCAGAATCAGGCATCAGTGGGCATAAAGCCCTACTGTGTGTAGATGTTTGAGTTCAGAACCAGGATCAAGCCCCGTTGGGCATAAATCCTTCGTGCCTCTGGTAGTTCGGTTTTAGAGTCAGGATCAAGCATCACTGAGTATAAAGCCCTTGTGTGTGTGTGTGTGTGTGTGTGTGTGCGCGCGTGCGTGCGTGTGCTGAATTCGGTCATTTGACCTGAGGAATTTTAAAGAAGCAAAACAACTGAGGTCTCTTATTGAGATTAAAATAATAAGGCTGGTGTTTTCAATGTTTCAAACAAAAAGCAGTACACATATAGAAAATAACTCTCAGAAATACAATTTTTTGGACATCAGCCAATCATAAACAGTAGAAGCTTTCAAAATTGAAAGAATTGGGCAAACGGAAATAATAGTTTCAAAACTTACTCAGTGTCTGCTGGTATTCAAATTTGCATCCAGATCACAGGGAACAAGAGCTCCAAGCTTCTCACAAAGCCCCTGCTCATGAACCCTGTTACTTACAACACCATAACTGTACCTCAGTGGCATACGACCCCAAAGCTTGTGAAACTCTGTAATGCAACCCCCACGGCGCTTCCTGTGACCAGGGATTACTTTTAGAGAACACCGTGAAATTTTGGCAATCTTTCCAATATTTAATTCTCAATTTATTTATGTGTAATCTACGATTTTTCCAGAAATTGATTATACATGTTATAAAACAAATTGGCAAATATTCAAATTGAATAGATCATATTAATTGGAATAATACTTTAAAAAAATGCATATAAGAAAATAATTTGATTGACTTATATTACATGGTGTTTGGGAGGGATGGCAGGGGGAGAGGAGCAGGGTTCTCATATGGTAATTTTTTCCCAGATTTAAAAAAACAGGGAGGGAAAATATAATGTAATACAAATGCATGAGTCAGATGTATGTATGTAAAGTATGACAATTTGAGACTTCTACTGCTGTAGCCTACTTTATAACCCAGAGGGGAAAAAAAAATTTAAAATAAGAACCCAATGGCATGAAGCCATAATTGTAAAATTTGTTTCTGGGAAAAATTTGGCAAACCAAACAAATTGGGAAAACCCAAATTCAGGATAGGGAAAAATTAGAAAAATCATCACAGATATTGGAAAAACCAGAAAGCCTAAAAATGTTTGAGCAAAAAATCCAAAAAAATATAAAATTGTGATTTTATCAGTCAAAATCTTGTTTGACTGATTCTTCCAACTTACTGTGCTTTTATCAAGGAAAAACTTAGAAGGGAGGAAAAACTTAGAAGGTGGGGTGAGAAGATAAATCGTGATTTTTTATAGATTAATTGCTACTATGGCTATGAAAATTCAACATCAAAACGTTTGAGATACAAAACTCACAAAGTGCTATGTGAAACAAAAAACATTACACATTATGGCTAGGGGTAAATAAAAAATATGAAAGTTTGAATTTCCAAAAGCATTTTTATTATAAAATAAAAAAACTAACACTCTATTTAACTAAGATCCTGACCATATGAAATTACAACATAGAAATTTGAACACAAAATGTAAACAAACATTGAACATTAACATTAAATTTGAAACCAATAAATATTGGGCATGGCTAGAGATTTCTGAAACTTGTAGGACACAGGTAGGAGTTTCAGAAACCTACAAGAAACGAGTACTGGTTTCTAATTTTCACAGGAAACTTTAAGGACATTTCCAAATTGTCCCCCTGCTTTGTTGGCATGCTGGAAATGCTCACCTTAAAAAAGTTTATCAGGGACAGCATGGAAGTGTTTCTTAGCCATCCCCAACAGTTAGAAACAGAGAAAGGGAGGATCAGAGGGAATTGAGCAGGAAATGTGTTTCTGGGTAACTTCGTTATTAACAAGATTAACGCTTCACATCAGGATGTCAGAAGGCAATATTAATTGATCTACCATTGTGATGATGATGCCTAATGAGTGGCCCAAAATGTCATTAAATTCTTGTCTCACTAAAATATTTCCTTTCGTATTTTTCTACAGGAAATATCTGTAGAAATAGAGGCCAGTATTGATTTTGATTGAATACTAAAGTACAAAACTTGACAATAAAAATGTAAATAAAATTCTCATCTCAGAGTAAATTCCTTAAAGCAATTTTGTATAAAAAATATTGTTTTGTGAAAATTGTGGACAATCATCATTTTCAAGTATTGAACAATGAACATTATTGGAGGAAAAAATAACAAGAAAAGGCAATTAATGCACATTTTGAACGCAAAATCACCCCTACCTGTGATCTTCCAAACTACTCAATGCAGCATCAACCACCAACCCACCTTCAGAATTCCTCATATCTCCCCAATCCCTAGGATTTCCTTCCACCAACACAGGCCCAGCCCTAGTGCGATCTGCCACAACAAAATTCATGGCAATGTCCTCGCAGTTCCTGGCATTATCCACAAATTCTCTGACCCCCTTAGGTGATTGACATGTGTACAGGTACAGAAACTCCGTTCCAACAATCATGAGCTTCGTAAGAATAATAGAGTACCTACATAAAATAAATTCAATTGAACGTGGTTGCTTCCAAATATAAGTTCCAAAAATATGAATATGACAAAGTAATCTATTATGTCTTTCAAAACTCTAGCTTCTATAATCCATAATTCTATAAAACAATATTTTCAGGAAGAAAATGCAATTCTTAATCAACATTTTCAATTACTCATTCTGACAATGGTCCAAATAGACAGAGGCCTGAAACCTTGATTTAGTCATGCATCAAAAAAAGGAATTGCACAAGGACTCGTACACATATATGTTCCCTAAATAAGATCCAATGGAAAAATAAATAACAATTTGTTACATGATTCGACTTTCAGCAATCAATGGCTATTTATACAAGCTTCAAAAAAAATTGCATTTATATGGAATTGATTCAATGTTTATAGCCATTCCTGTTGATAATGGGCAACATCGATTTGCCAAAACAAGAAGTGAAATTTCAGTCATGTATGTGAAAAACAGTTGAAATGGATTTCAAATGTACATGCAGAAATAATCTCAAAAATTATTAGATGTCAAACTTTCCCAATTCCTAATTATTAGAAAATCAAACAATGTGCAGAAACAACTGTATTACTACAGATTGAAAAAATATGTTTTTGGCCATTGTCCTAATGGGGAGAAATTATAAGACTTAAAGCTTCCTCACAATATGCATGAAAAATTATGCAGACACAAGCCTGAATTTTCATGTTAGGCCACTCGTCCTATAGTAGATGGGAGATTTATTATACTTACAACAACAAGCTTTCCCAAATAATTGTGTAGATACAAATTGAATCTACAGTTTGAGCCGCTTGAACTAATGATAGGCCCATTCGTCTAGGCAATCTTGTGAATATGCAATTATTATGAAAAGTTAAAACAATCTTGAATGAGTATTAAATACATCAAGCTTGGGCAACCAATAATAATTAGAAAACAGGCCTCAGTGATGAAAAATGGACTTAACCATAGATGCAATAGTGTATCTACACAATCACCGTAATGATAATGTCAAAACCCTAGCGTAGACTTCAAGTAAGGAACAACTGCCTATATTTCTTAAGAAAACTGATCCCAATAATAAGCTAAAAACCCCTTTGATCTCTAGGCAGTTATTCAAAAACCTTGTTTTCGAAAATAACATTAATATGATGGCAGATCACAAAATATGATTAGAAATTTAATTAGGAAAAATTAACAATTACTTCTACAAATGTGATGATTAACCTAAAAGAATAGTGAAAATTCCCTATTAATCTGAAACCTAAAAGAATAGTTTAGGTGATCATGAAATATGATTTAAAACTTTGATGTTAAAAATAAACTCAGAGTTAATTCCATAAACATTGTGACAAACCTAAAAAATGGTATAAATTTTCTAATGGAACATGGACTGAGATATGGATTGTTAATTCATAGAACTTACACAGTTAATTCAATTTGCATAGTGACTAAACTTAGAGGAATATCTGCCCAGTAAGACTGTTTTCCAATAAGCTGAAAATCTTCAAGAATTATAGGAACTTCTTGATTATCTAAAAACTTAAAAGGAATATTAAATTAATAAACTTAAATGAAAATGGAAGACATAATATGATCCCAAAACGTTAATTTATAAAACGTAATACAGCAACTTCCATTAACATGGCAATTAAACCTAGAAAGAATACCTGTCCGGGAAGACTGTTCTCTAATAATCTGAAAGCTTACAAGAATAATAGACACGCTGACAGAAATACGAAAGTTTAATTCATAAAAGTTCCAATGTTAATTCCATAAGCATACTGACTAACCTATAAAGAATACCTGTCCGGGAAGACGGTGTACATCCATGAGCGCGTTTCAAGGTCAAAGCCATGAGAGCGAGCGAAGAAGCCGACAATCCGTTTTCCTCCATGCTGGGACCAGACGCGCAGGGCAAATGTGAGGGAAGCAGAATCCTGTATTTCCACGTCGTCGTCGCAGACGAGCACTGCGCGCGTAGAAATGAAATCACGCGGGAGGAAGCGGTGGTTGAGGCTCGACGACGGGTTTTTCAGGACATAAATGGGGGCGCCTAAAGACTCCAATTTTAGGGTTTGTAGAACAGTTGGGGGCGTCGAATGATTGCCCCAGAGAATGAAAACAGAGTGTACGCAGGGGAAGGAGGAATAACTGCGAGTGATGTTTTGTAGCAGGGGAAGCCGGGATTCTGAAAAGCCACTTATGAGGACTGTGAGTTGGTTTGAGCGGAGTTGCCACTGGGGAGGGTAGCTGTTGCGGTTGCAGACGGGAGAGAGCGAGGATTCGATCGCGTGACCTACCCGAAAGTTTGGGGAGGGTGTGCGAAGGAAGCGAAGGGAGAGGAGAAGAAGGAGAGGAACGAGAAGGAGCTTCCAATTCATTATTTTGCCTGTCCGATCTGGCGATTTACGGAGAGAGAAAATGTATTTTGTGAAAGAAATTGGATCAGTCTTTTTCTTTCTCATTCTCATGGTGGCTCTGATGTGTCATTGGAAGGAAGTTGGCATCAGAAACGATGCTGCAAATAAACAAAAAAAAAATCAGAAGCATTTCAATCAAATAGATTTTTTTTCTCTTCTTAAATAAAAGTGGAAAAAAAAAGTGATGGATTTTTTTCCAATTCGATCGAATCTAAGTCATGCTTCATGGCAAAGTACAATGTAGAACTGCAACTGTTTTCTCCAATGATAGTTGAAGAAGCAATGATCTTTGCTTAGCAGTCACTAAGCATTTCATGGGAGATGAAATCTTTGAGTAATTGCAATGGCAAACATCAAGAAGGAGCTCCTCTATTTGCCAATATGGATATGGATATGGATATGGATATGGATATGGATAGTTGATTAGGAAAGTGGTGTGAATATTTTAACTTATTTTTGAACGAGTGAAAAGGGGGTGGGGCTAGAAATTATTGACTAATTTAGGAATGCTTTTTGTCACTTGTTGAACATTTAATTTTAAAATTCTCTAAAAAAATAATTTTGGAGGGAAAATGATTTTTTTCTTGTTGTTTTCGTGCACGAAATATGGAAGACAAAGGTATTGTATTAATGAGACCATGAGCTTCCTTAAATGTCATTGTTTCAACTCTTAAGCTAACCTAGACTACAAAATTCATGGGACCACCACCTTTAAAATATTCCTAAAAACTAGCAAGCAGCTTCATCTCTTTTTTTTAGGAAGCCCCTTCCATGGAACCCTAACCTTAGTTTATTGGTTGATAAGTGTAGATGTTTTATAGAAGAATTTGGAAATAAGTTGGGATTGTGATATTGTTATCACGATTTAACTATGCAATTTTTGAGTCAAATTCATTGAGTCATGCTTCATGAGTAGTGGTTCACAAGAACCCATCTCTCATGAGAATGAATAGTGTTCTTTTCATTCTCATGAGAGATGGGTTCTTGTGAACCATTACTGATGAAACATGAATCAATGAAGTTCTATTCATTCTCAAGAGAGATGGGTTCTTGTAAACCATTGTACTCATGAAACATGAGTCAATGAGTTTGACTCAAAAACTACACAGTTGAATCCTAATAGCAATGTCACAATCCCACTTGCTCTAGAAAACATCTCCTACTTATAATTTGGGATTGGTTGAAGAAATGTGATATTTCTATTAATAAATGATTTAGAATTCTATTCAATTTGTATTTTGTATAAGGTTCACTTGCATAATGTAGAATGGTGCAATGTGATTCACTTAATAAATTTTCTTTTGTTATGTTTTTAATATCTAAAGGCTAGAGATATTTAGAAATATCTTGTAAGGAGATGTGTTCCCCCAAGTCAATCTCTAAAAATGTGTGGAATAGCTTGAAGACACCATTCATAGACCCCAAAATGATGTATGTAGATTTCATATCCCTAGCACAACAAATTAAAATGTGGCAGTATTAATTGCCTCTTCTACAAAGAGAGATGATAAATGTAAAATGAATGCTAATGAATATCTTTAGATACTACCAGATAACATCAAATTTCCCGAAACATGTATTTAGTTGGCTCGGGGCAAGAAAGTGGAGGAGGCCAATCGATCAAATTTGGATTTTGAATTTTGAAAGGAAAGGGTTAAATCCACAATCGCAAGGTTAACACTGCAACTATAAATATGACCTTGGGCGAATAAAATGTCAGATATGGGTGGCTAACAACTATATATAGGTAAGTACATGAATAAGTGTGATGAATATATGAATAAGATGAATGTAATGGAGTGTGTGTGTGTGTGTGTGTGTGTGTGTGTGTGTGTGTGTGTGTGTGTGTGTGTGTAAGGATAAGGTGGGATCTAAGTGCATGAGAATACATGTGTACAAAGATGGGCAAAGGCTCTTCAAATGAGCTCAACTCCACAAGATTACACAATTTATCAGTATGTATGTATCAAGACATTCTCCCAAAATAAGTAGTAAACTAAATTAAGAATTGCATGGGTGTAAAAAGAGAACCAAAATAAATGCATCAAAGACCATGTGTGTGAAGGAACATTGGCCCATGTTAAAGGAGGTGTTGTGCCAATTAATAAGGCATGGCATCCTCATCATTTTGTCTAATTTTTAAGTCCAAAGAGGAGAAAAAATAATTGCAAAGTCTAGGCACATGAAGAAAAGAAGGGTTATGTCATTAAAATGGTATGGCATCCATGTCCTTGGATAACCCAATTCTATAGTTTCTAGGGTAAATGAGAACTTTGGATTGATGTTAGAAACCCTTGTGACCACCTACAAGTCTGGTGTAAAGGGATGAATGTATAAAATGGATGAGAAAGAAGAGTATGGAGTGTGGACGTGGAAAGGGGATGATTGAGAGGCTAAATATTGATGCAGGAGCATCCCAGGGTAGTTGGCTATCCTGCATGTTTGGGAGATTTGATGGAGTTGTGTGGACTTATTTTCATGTGTGAGGGATTTGGTAGAGTTGTGTGGACCTACTTGGGTCTT